>CM065745.1:6073928-6091428 GCA_033310375.1 Conus canariensis
CTGACTCACCAGGAACACAGAGGATGAGGACGTGATCCAAAGCAATGAACAGGGTCATCAGAACGGACACAGCATTGGACACAAAACAAAGGAAACCGCTTACCTTGCAAGTAATGCTCTGGGTCCACTCTTTCTCTGTTTGGATATATTTCCCACGCAACATTCTGTCGGCTACGATGCTCACGCCCACGTGACTTCCCATACAGATGGAAGCTAACTGCAAGTTCCACATCACTGCCAAGAATTTTGTCTCAAACAGTTTACCGAGCATACGTGAAGCCAAAAGGCCAGCTAAATTTCTTATTGCTGCAGACATACCTGTTGACCAAAAGAAAATTCTGTGTAATTCAGACGGTAGCAGGGTTGTACATAAAACTAGGATGGTGTGAGGAGCAGTACATTTGACTTCGGCGGAACGTTGAGGAAGTACGTTGCCACAGCAAAGTCTATAGTCTGACGAAAAGATCGTTTTAATGTGCATGGCCTTTGACAAGGAAACCCAGGGAAAGCTTTCCACTGGATTCCAACGTATGTCGACTTCAGTCAGTCGTGGTGCATTTGCAAAGCCCGTGCACGTGACACTTCTTATCTTTGAAAACGAGAAATTTAACAATTCTACCTGATACAGGTACAGATTCAGTAAAGTGTCGACAATGTCGGGGTGCGTGTTTGATAGACTCACACGCCTCAGTGCATAAATGACGTGCTTCCCCAGTTGATTTGCAATCTGACTGAGATTATTGTTTGCCAGGTACAGTGTTCTTAGGTGAGGTAAATGGAGAACATCAGCCACTTGAAGCGTATTTAAGAGGTTATTGGAAAGGTCAATGAGTTGCAAGTTGTAAAGCTCCACACATGAGATATTAATGAGAAAACAATTAGACAGAATCAACTGAATTAAATATGGGCTTTGAACCAAATATGCTGATCGCATTCCCGAGCCCATGGCATCTAAGTAACAGAGTTCAGGGAAAAGGTCAGCTCCAAAACTTTTGCTACATAGGAAAGAATGACCTTGACACAGACAACCTTCGGGACAGGACCTTCTGTCACACATCGGTTCATCATCCCGCAGTGGACATTGACCCCAACCATCGCACAGATGATCTCCATGCACACACACTCTGGAATCTCGACACTGATAGAATCTAGGACAGCTCTTCCTCTCACAGTCTTGTTCGTCTTCTCCATAAACACAGTCAGACACAATCCATTACATCGGGTGTAGGCTGGGAGACAGTACAGCCACTCTGCTGTGCAACTATAATGACTCTCTGGACATGGCTCATCATCTCTTATCATCTGCTGAGTGAAGTAGCCAGTGCCATTTAAGTTGATGTGTAAATGCGTTTTCGGGGTTCTTTCTCGCATCCGAGTGGTCAAAACAGTCCGAGTATTCGTTACAACGCTGACTGCCCAACACACACTGTCCATTCCGACACAGAAATCCAGAACATGAGGGGTGTTCACAGAATGCCTCCTCACTGGCGTCTGAGCAGTCCTTGATGAAGTCACACACCGGAGAGAAATGCACTGTTATGGCATCATCATCGTCATCATCATCACAGGTGAACATGACACTGGCGACCATCTCAGGATTAACCACACTGGTGTTGTTCTGATCATTCACATCTGCCATCATGACGCACCCTGAATTCGCTGTTCTCTTAGGGGAAAAAGCAAGAGTACACCACAAGAATTGATGTGTGAAGTGACTGCCAGGGCTAGTGGACAAAAACTGTTGGGTATTTGTGAACATAAATGAAGTCGAATGCAATTCAGCCGGTGCAAGAGAAGGAGCAAACACACTGGATTCTTTGGATTCTAATTCACACAGAACGCCTTCAATAATCATGATATGGGTAAAATCAAAAAACCCAATTTTCATCGAAAAAAGCGCGAACTGCTTGGCAGTCCTCATCCCTTTGTGTGAAGCGACTATCACGATCTAACTGTAAATGGTCCACATTGTACGTCACAGTCTTGTCAGACCATACATGAAATTTACTGTATGTGAAAGGTTAAGAGTGCCATCCTGCTGTTAAACCAAAAGCTACCAACACCATGATATGATTCCTAAAGATATACAGAGCGGCTCGTTTCTCCTTTCCAGTTTTCATGGAAGCGATGTCTCCACTTATGGCCTGACATTTACGTCGCAAGACAGATTTAAACGCAGCTTCATTGTTTTCCACTTTGTAAGCGTAACATTTGTTACGTGAAGTCACCATCCCCTGACAGCCAGGGCTGCTGAATGGACAGTGTTCTGTTTCGTCCCATCCATCTTCACACTCCGGCTTTAGGTTGCAGTGCAAGTGATCCTGAAATTTGGGGTAATGGCCGACTGAACAGTTAAACCAACCTCCGGGCAGTCTCCGTGGTCCATCACTCGCGTTGATAAAAGAAAAATACGTCCTTACGTAGGTGGAGTTGCATTCATGGTTTTTTTACCGAGACAATTCGAACGTCCGGTGTGAAAAATACAGAAGCTCGAGCGCAAATTCCTGTGACCTTCCGTGCAGTATATTGACGAGTTGCGTTTGGTTGTCTGTAGACGAACATCAGTTTCAAACAATTTGGAATGTCAGAAATAGACCATGATTGACGAATACTGACCAGAAAAGCAGACCGTGGCGATGCTTTCAGATCATATTGTCTAGAATGTCCTCCTTTCCAGGATACTAAATCTGGCACTACAGCATACCCAACGTATTCCGTGATATAGTCTACGACTAAATCCAACACTTCAAGGTTTTCAATATTTAACCTCACTACGGGACAGTTTCTGCTATATAATTGCAAGTGGGTTTCTTTGAAATCGAAAGTCATTTCGTCCAAAGAATGCCACACACACCCCAGTCCTTTTCTTTGTGATCTATAGACTATATGAACCTCCCACTGGTTGTCACTGCAATCATATACCAAACGCTTCACATGGACACGTACGCCGGCATGCACGCTGGGCACAGACATTTTACAGAAAGAGATGGAACCCTCACACACCCCATACACCACGCCCTGGTGTGCTGTAAACTGTGGTAAACTGTTTTCACAGTCTGAGGCATTGACCCACAGGAACATGTCGTCTGTACAGTTCCGGTTCAGGAGATAGTCCACACCAGGGCAGATACTGCTGATATTTACAGAATCAACAGCAGTTCTTGAATATACGCTGTTTGTCCTCATTCGATCTGTAAACATGTTAGCATCAATGCAAATGTAGGGACAAACTTATGATGCAACAAGTGTACTTAGATTTCAAAATGATTTTTTAAAGACTGTTTGATTCTGTCAACATGTTAGCATCAATGCAAATGTAGGGACAAATGTATGAACAACAAGTGTACTTAGATTTGAAAATGATTTTTTAAAGACTGTTTGATTCTGTCAACATGTTAGCATCAATGCAAATGTAGGGACAAGTGTATGAACAACAAGTGTAGTCAGATTTCAAAATGATTTTTAAAGACTGTTTGATTCTGTCAACATGTTAGCATCAATGCAAATGTGAGGATAAAAGAAGGATGCAACAAGTGCAGTTAGATTTCAAAATGATTCTTAATTTAAATACTGATTCTGAGATTGAAAATCATGGTCACATGTGTTTGTAAGGCTAAAGACTGATAGTATAACATAGTGTTTTTGAGAAGATTCACGTGTTTGTTGTTAAACACATTATGGACATCAACATTGAAAATAACAAGCGCTTTATATGGAAAAGATATTCTTTCCCTATTCGCCCCTATATAAACGTGTATTGGTGAAACATAATCATGATGACTATTTTCATTTCTATAGGTAACAAATAATCACGTACATTTTTGTTTCTTTTTTGTATTAGACCTTAATCTGAACAACAAGTTAAATCTAATTGGAAGTAAGGCGACTTTTAAAAGTAATTAATTATGACTCCACTGAACAACATGGACAAACGAATCACAAGACAAAATACGACGCGTTTCGAACTCTCAGGTCTCCCTCAGGCAAGATAAACAAGACTCAGGTCAAGGAAAATGAACAACGAGCAAGCACTTATGGGCGTTGAATGGCTGAATGGGGATAAATTTCATATCAACGCCCATTTTCCGCCGAATTCAACAAAGATAAGTGATTGCTCGTTCTTCATTTTCCTTGTCCTGAAACTTGTTCATCTTGCCTGAAGAAGACCTAAGAGGTCGAAACGCGTCGCATTTGTCTTGTGATGCGTTTGTCCACGTTGTTCGGTCAAGTCGTAATAATTACTTTTTGAAATTAGCAAGTTAAAACTATCAAAAAAATGTTTTAAAGAATTATCGGCCTGTATCAAATTTGTCATTTCTATCAAAATTATTGGAGAAGATCGTTTTGGAACAAATTCTAGAACATCTCGAAAAGAATCACCTTTTGAATCCTCATCAATCTGCTTACAGACAAGGCCATAGTTGTGAGACAGCACTCCTCCGTATAGTCAATGACCTCCTCTGCGGGCTTGACGATGGGAATGTTTCCTTATTAGCGATGTTAGACCTCTCTGCAGCATTTGACACGATCGATCATAATATTTTGTTCTCACGGCTTCAAACTTCCTTTGGATTCAAAGACACAGCTCTCGACTGGATTATCTCTTACTTGACTGGACGGACTCAGACAGTGTGTGTACAGGGAAGATACTCAGACAGTTCTCCTCTTAGGTACGGTGTGCCTCAGGGTTCTGTACTTGGGCCAGTCCTTTTTGTGCTGTATGCTAGTCCTGTGTCTGACGTCATCAGTGGTCACGCCATGTCGCATGAAAGCTTTGCTGACGATACTCAGCTTCATCAGTCGGCTCCCATTGCTGAAACTGACTCACTGATTTCTCGGACGCGGGGCTGCATTGCAGACCTGAAGGACTGGATGACAACCAACAAACTACAACTAAACGACGACAAGACGGAACTTATGTTCGTGACAAAACAGCCTAACCATCCTTCTCTGCCTTCAACTGTCACTATCAATGACTGTGCTGTCTCTGTCTCCACCTCTGTCCGCAGTCTAGGGGTCATACTTGACCAATCCCTCTCCTTTGAGAAACAGGTTTCAAATATTTGCAAGATTGCCTATTTAGAACTAAGAACAATCAGCTCTGTACGTCACCTTCTCTCTACAGATGCTACAAAAACTCTCATTTGTGCATTTGTCTTATCTAGAATAGATTACTGCAACTCACTTTTGGCCGGCCTTCCAAAATACCTGATTGAAAGATTACAGCGAATCCAAAATCATGCAGCCCGAGTCGTCTGTAGAGCAAGAAAACATGCTCACATTTCGCCTCTCCTCCACTCTCTTCACTGGCTATCTGTCTCAAACCGTATCTCATACAAAATCTCAACTCTCACTTTCTCTGCTCTCTTTGAAAATGGACCTTCTTATCTCTCAGATCTCCTTAAAATCTACACCCCCTCTCGACAACTACGCTCCTGTGCTGACGACCGCCTTCTGCGAATGACTCGCTTCAGGACTACTACTGGTGAAAGATTTTCTCTTTTCAAGCTCCAGCGACGTGGAACAGACTGCCAGACTGTCTCAGACATTCAGATTCTATCTCTTCTTTCAAGTCTAAACTTAAAACCCATCTATTTTCTCATAATTAGTCAATGCTGTGGGGAGAGGGGAGGGGGGGGGGGGGTACAACCTAACTCACAGCCGTCTGGGCCTTTTCAAATGTAGCGAATGTGAATGTTCTCAATTATATGTATTTGTTGTATGATTGAACGTTATAGGATTAAGTTTTTGTAGTGATATTTGAAGAATAAGTGAATGTCACATTGGTAGGATTAGGATTTGTTAGTTATTGTAGTAATAGTATTTGTAGTTGGGTGTAAGGTGTATTATTGTATATGAGAAGCAATGGCAGAAGCGGCAGAGAGGTGTTCAAGCTGGATCTGGTCAAGGAGGAACAAAAGTGAACTTCATAAGGCTTAATTTCCCTACAAATATCAGGTGTCCCTGTGGCTCAGTGGTTAAAGCGCGAGTCATTAAGTGGAAAATGAGCATGTCCAGAGGGTCATGGGTTCGAATCCCAGCCATGGCTCGTCCCAAGATGGGGAAAAAAAAAAAAGGGGCAGCAGAGGGACATCCGGAGTCATGAACCGGGTGTGGCCCAACCCCCCTAGAGTGTCAGGAGATAAGGGCCGAAACACTTGCTTGAAGGGGGCTTCTCTTCTGAGGACTCTCTGCTGCCACGCTCTCCACGAGTTTCTTTCTACTGAGAAGGGTGAATGTAGTATGACTTTGTAAAGCGCTTAGAGAAATTCGTTTGATTAAGCGCTATATAAGAAATCATTATTATTATTATTATTATTATTATTATTATTATCAATGAAAACAAAATCTAGGCGCTGTAGCTTAATGGTGTTTCTTTGTGGAACTTTTTCCCACAAAAGCGACTTAAAAAAAGAAGTTTGCTATTCATTTAGATCATTTGAATCCTGGGTTTTTTTGTTTTTTTGTTTTTTAACTTTACTAAATGCAGTATGTTCTGCGGTTGTTGTTATTTTTTGTTGACCTCATTTGGTGTCTAACTGATCATAATACATACATTGAAGTGAGGAGTTTTATTCTAAGTTATTTATCTATTTCATTTTTTTAAATTATTATTATAGACTGAAAAAATCACTCGTAAGTTCATTTATAAACTTCCAATTTAGTTTATTGGATACAACTTCTTGAAAATAAAAAAAAAACTATGAATCTATCTATCTATCTATCGGTCTATCTATCTTCCCCCCTCCTCTCTCTCTCTCTCTCTCTCTCTCTCTCTCTCTCTCTCTCTCTCTCTCTCTCTCTCCACACACACGCACACGCATATATATATATATATATATATCCCCCACCCCCCCATTTCTTCAATCTAAGACATAAGAGCAAGCTTTGTATATATATATATATATATATATATATATATATATATATATATTAAAAATATCTAAAAAAAAAAAAAATTTAAATGATATCTTTTGGGGGGCACGCCAATGATCTTTTATGGCGTGCCGGGCTTGATTTCAACTCTGTGTGTGCAGGCAGATCTCGTTTGCTGCACGTGCGGCCTGTGGTTCTTATTGGGGCCTCTTGAGATGGAATGTGCTAGCAAAGATTTCCACTTGTGCCTGCAATTGTTTACAATTTCTACTTTTGTGTTCAGAGTTGCTAAGTGTGGTCTACATAATATCAACCATTTTTCTGTGGAGCAGAGATTGCATCTTTTTGAAATATTGTTGTATGGTGTTGCTCTTTTTATGATTTTCCATGACATGTTGTAGTCTATTTTTTTATCTTTAAGTCTCCAAATGTATTTACTCAGCTCTGTTTGATTTTTGTATTTTTCATTTTTGAATGACTGTTTGTGGTTTGCGTATCTGGATTTGAAAGTGTTTCCAGTAATCCCTATATATGTTTCTTTTTCATTTTCTGATGTTACTGTAGCTTGGTATACAATGTTGCTGTGAAGACATTTGTTGCTTAGGGGGCACTGTTCTTTTGTAGTGCAGTTGCAAGATGTCCTTTCAGCACCGTTCTCTTTTGTGTTGCTTTTCATTTTGTTAGATGAATCAATTATGTTTTTGAGGTTAGGCATACATGAGTATGATAGTTTAATGGTGTTTGTGTTGAATATTTTGGACAGTTTGTGTTCTTTTGGAAATGATGTTGCCAAGATTTTAAAGAATTCTTTTCCTACATTTGTTTTTACTTGTCCATCGTATGGTGGGTTGTACCATGTGATCTTTCTTTTCCTATTTTTCTTATTTCTGTTCGTGTTATTGTCTGGACTGTATTGTAGTTTGTGATTGTAACCACTTTTTTTGTAATGCTTCTTGATATTCTGTTGCTGCATCATTGAATGCGTTTTCATTGCATGACAGGTTGGATAGTCTCTTGTTTATACCATTGGGTATTGTTTTTAGTATAGATGGTGGGTGGTTGCTTTTGATGTTTACGTAGATTGGTATGTCATTGGGTTTTTTGTATGGTTTGTACACATGGTCATTGAGGTCTAATGTTATGTCTAGGTAATTCACTACTTTTTTGTTTGTTCTATTGTGATTTTAAAATCAAACAGAGCTGAGTAAATACATTTGGAGACTTAAAGATAAAAAAAATAGACTACAACATGTCATGGAAAATCATAAAAAGAGCAACACCATACAACAATATTTCAAAAAGATGCAATCTCTGCTCCACAGAAAAATGGTTGATATTATGTAGACCACACTTAGCAACTCTGAACACAAAAGTAGAAATTGTAAACAATTGCAGGCACAAGTGGAAATCTTTGCTAGCACATTCCATCTCAAGAGGCCCCAATAAGAACCACAGGCCACACGTGCAGCAAACGAGATCCGCCTGCACACACAGAGTTGAAATCAAGCCCCGCACGCCATAAAAGATCGTTGGCGTGCCCCCAAAAAGATATCCTGATGATAGCAAGGCTTGAAACAAGCTTGTAGATTTTAATACTTTAAAAAAAATATTTTTAATAGATGTTGCTCCCCAAGGGGTTGAGCATTTTCAGATTTTTTAAGGACATTTTTATATTGTTCATGATATATATATATATATATATATATATATATATATATATATATATATAATAATGCAGAACAATTAAATAGTGGGGGAAACAAGTGCAGGCTAACAATTCTTCAGTCATTATAGTAATGACTTGGCAAAGATTTAAACTTTTAGAAAAAAAAAAAGCTGAAGATGAAGAAAATGGGGCATGTATTATAAATATGAGAAACCCTTCACTGGCCGCCTGAGGGAACCATCGCAATCCCTCTCAAAGACACATCTATTTGTATTGCCTGCTCCTAGGCCTTTCATCCGCCGGATCGGACTCATCAGGGAGACACGGCTGGTTCTGTCTGTGCTCTTGGTGTCAAATAGAGACACACCACAGTCCATAATTCTGTGGTGTTCTCACCACCAAGGGTTTAAAAAAAGAATCCATTAAAAAAGGAATCCAACAGCACCTGCAAAGCAGCCAGCGAAGGGTAGTAAAATGGAACAAAACGAAAGTGTGGAGAGGAAAAAAGTTGCTGAAAAACTAAAAGCATTATTCAAACAGTATAAAATATAGGGTACAATCTTTGAGCCTATGCTTGAGGATCCAGTCAAAGATGCAAGGGAGATTAAAAGATTAGGAACAGTCTGAGTGGTCAGCTCTGCTGTTCAATAACCCAAGCATTGTGAGTGGCTAAGAATTGTACAGAACAACCTTTACTTGGATCTCCTAAGAGATGCAATCTCCCACTGATTGACCAAACAATATAATGCTGAACAATTAAATAGTGGGGGGAAACAAGTGCAGGCTAACAATTCTTCAGTCGTTATAGTAATGACTTGGCAAAGATTTAAACTTTTAGAAAAAAAAAGAAAAAAAAGCTGAAGATGAAGAAAATGTGGAATGTATTATAAATATGAGAAACCCTTCACTGGCTGCCTGAGGGAACCATCGCAATCCCTCTCGAAGACACATCTACTTGTATTGCCTGCTCCTAGGCCTTTCGTCCGCTGGATCAGACTCATCAGGGAGACACGGCTGATTAGGAACAGTCTGAGTGGTCAGCTCTGCTGCTCAATAACCCATATATATATATATATATATATATATATATATATATATGTGTGTGTGTGTGTGTGTGTGTGTTGTGTGTTGTTGTTGTTGTTGTTGTTGTTGTTGTTGTTTTTGCCGTATGAAAAAGACATGCTGGTAAAAAAAAAAAAAAAAAAAACAGAGGAAAAAACACTTCAAATTATCCATTGCGTATTGCGTGCATGTTCGTATTTTGGCGTGTAAACAATTGACTCGTACTCTTGCACAAACTAGGACAATTTTACTCCAGTTCTGACAGCAACACAAATATCCCAAACAATTGACTCGCACCCTTGCACAAACTAGGACAATTCTACTCCAGTTCTGACAGCAACACAAATATCCCAAACAATTGACTCGCACCCTTGCACAAACTAGGACAATTCTACTCCAGTTCTGACAGCAACACAAATATCCCAAACAATTGACTCGCACCCTTGCACTAACTAGGACAATTCTACTCCAGTTCTGACAGGAACACAAATATCCCAAAGCAATTGACTCATACCCTTGCACAAACTAGGACAAATCTACTCCAGTTCTGACAGGAACACAAATATCCCTAACAATTGACTCGTACCCTTGCACAAACTAGGACAATTCTACTCCAGTTCTGGCAGCAACACAAATATCCCAAGCAATTGACTCGTACCCTTGCACAAACTAGGACAACTCTACTCCAGTTCTGACAGCAACACAAATATCCCAAACAATTGACTCGCACCCTTGCACAATCTAGGACAATTCTACTCCAGTTCTGACAGGAACACGAATATCCCAAACAATTGACTCGCACCCTTGCACAATCTAGGACAATTCTACTCCAGTTCTGACAGCAACACAAACATCCCAGCGCTGCATCTCAAGGGCGAGTTCTGCGATCATTGAAGAAACACTTCCATTCTCATGGACAAAGAGTACAGTCCCATGGACTCTGCTTGAACAACCACGATTTTTATTTCATCGACCATTCTAATGGGCTGCCATTAATACAAATCCCGTAGAAATTCACAACCACGGTTATATACCCTCGACCCTTAATGTTTCTAAACTAGGCTCAAAGTGAGGTGAGCGCAGGCAGAAACTGAAACAAACCTGAAAAAAAAAAAAAAAAAAAAAAAAAAACCTATTCCGCCGAATGAAAGAGACAAACAAATAACAAGACGAAACACGACGCGTTTCGACCTCTTTGGTCTTCTTCGGGCACGACCAAAGAGGTCATTGTGCGCCCAATGTGAGGAGAGAAGTGATGGTTCGTGTTTCGTTGTCATTGTCTTGAGTGGTGTTTGTCTTGTCTGAAGAAGACCAAAGAGGTCGTAACGCGTCGTGTTTTCTCTTGCAATTTGTTTGTCTCGTTTAGCGGTACAGCATTTTTTTGTTTGTTTTAGGTTCGTTGTAGACTATCAACAAAAATGTCCAGCTTTGGCAAAAGCCACTCTGTTCGACACCAAATTTGATTTAAAACAACATTCGTGCTCCACACAGTCATAGGTACTGTAACTTTGAGCGGCACAGCCTGGTCAGAGAGACAGAAAACTAGAGTGTCCCTGTGTAACGAATCAAATGGCAAGACTGCTCCATTTTTAGTGTAGAAAATACACATCAACCACCATACGTCTAACACAGCATACTCACAAAACAACAACAACAACAACAAAAAACCATCCCTTATGTTAAAATCCGTCAACCGACATGGATACAGGTGTTTGAATGGTAGCTTCAGAAAACGATGAGCGGTCAAAGGGAAATAACTTTAATCAAAGCAATGCAAGTTTGACATAGGTTCTTTCCCCGGGACCCGGTTTCACTATTTTTTATTCCTCCCCCCACACCACTACCACCCTCCCTTCCCCCGCCTTCCCACCACACCCGCCATCCCCCACCCCAAGTGCTTATCACTAGCGTGCTTAAAGGTACTTCTTTTTATTTTCTTTTTAATTGCTATTTATTTTATCTGCAAGATGTGTGTGTGTGTGTGTGTGTGTGTGTCGTCATTTCCTATCAACCGAAGAGGAGTCTTGGTGGTGTATGCTCTGTCTTTTTTGTTTCATTGTGTAGCAACAGTGCCGTGTCTCCATCTGAAAGTTGTGGACCTACCTGGTTTGTGTGGTGCCTGTCTGTGGGAGGCGGTGTTTTGGTTTTCGTTGCGTCGTTTCGTTTGGGTTGTTCGTTTTGTGTCTTGTGCGGGACGGTCTTCGCCTTGTTGCCGTGGCCTTGAGGTGGTGGTCTGGAGCTGTTGGCTGTGGTCCCTTTCTGAACTGTTGAACGGGCCGGGGCTGTTCCGTTGGGATTGCGGGGGTCTCTGGTGGTCGGTTTGTGTGCCATCGTTGCTGTGTCGCCGTGGATTGTGCCGGGTCGTCGGCGTTTTTCTTCTCGAGTGGCCGGACTGGGTTTTGTTGCTTGGCAACACCGTCCGTCCGGCTGATGGAAGGGGAATCGGCCTCATCCCCTTCTGCCGTTGGGTTGGCGGCGCCGTTCCGCGGCCTCCGCTGACTGCTGTGCTGTGGGTGGGTCTTGCGTGGTTTGTGGCCGCGTGGAACCTGCTGAGACTGCCTGAATTTTCCAAATCGTGCTTCTTGTTAGTGACGTCTTTTTTTTTTCTCTACGTCTCACTGATATTGACGTCATTAACACAGCAAAATTTGCGTGTGCTGTCGTGTTTTTTTCCGTTACCTGGCTTTGTGTTACCTTGGTAACACCGCCTGTGTGACAGACACAATCGCCCTCATCCCTTTTGCCGTCCAGATGACTGCGGCGCTTCGCGTCCTCCGCTGACTGTTGTACCTTGTGGAAGCGGGTCTTACGACCTGCTGAAACTTCGACAGCAGTTTCAAATCATTCTTCTCGTTTATGACGTCTTTTTTGTTTACCCCTCCTCTCACAGATCTTGACGTCATTATCACAGCGAAATTTGCGTGTGCTGGCGTGTTTGCTTTCTTTTTTCTTGACATGCTGGATTCTCCCGTCTACAATCAGGTCAGTGTGTGGTGCTAACTTCTCCCACCTCTTCTATCTCTTAAAATCCAAATTGTGTCATGCTCTAATACCAAAATCAGATTTCATTGATACCTCTCAAGCCTGTTAATTTGACTTGTACATTTTTAGATAGAGTAGATACAGGACAGCGCTGCACAATCAATTTTCCTAATATATTATGTTTTCATCTAAATAGTATTTACTTTAAAAGTCGACAGTCTGGGACTGGATCATTTGAAAAGACCTCTCTTTGTTTAAAAAAAACACCTAAACTAACGTGTTATATATAAATATATATTAATCATTTCTATCCAGACTTATACCATGTACGCTGTTTATTATTTCTATCAAACCCATACCATATAGTACTAGTCATAATTAGTGATGGGTTCCCGTATACTATCACTGTAGTGTTTGGTGTTGGACCTTCTGTTTGTTTGTTAGCTTGTTTGCTTTAAGTGTTGTTGTTGTTATTGTTGTTGTTGTTGGTGGTGGTGGTGGTGGTGGTGGTGGTGTGTGTGTGTGTTGTGTGTGTGTGTGTGTGTGTGTGTGTGTGTGTGTGTGTGTGTTTTACTTTCTAATCTAGTCACCTAAAGTAACTTCCTCCCAAACTCACCCCTCCTTCATTTCCTACTCACCCCTACCCCTTTCCCGCCGCATCCTTGTCCCCCCCCCCCCCCCCCCCCATCCCCCTAGTTTCTATTTTTTTCCCCACAAAAAAAGGATCCTGCATGGCGTCGCCAAGCTCAGTGCAGTTATTAAATGAAAAGGAATTTGGTTGTCTGAATGATCTCAAAGTTTCACAACTTAAAAGAATCTTAGTTGAAAATAATCTTCCTAAACATGGCAAGAAAAAGCATCTTATTAATAGAATAAAATCTAAGCTTGGTGAGGGAAAAAACAGTTGTCCTGAAGAAGAATGTGCTGTTGATACCTCTTTAAAAACAGCAAAATCGTCACAATCTTGCTCTGTTTTATCGCCAGATGTATCATGCACAAATTCGTCCGCATCATCATCCCCTATCCCAGCAACTGTTGATGTGAACACATCTTCCACAAATCCCAACTTTTCTCCAAAGAAATCATTTTCTTTTCGCTTTCCAGTACTTCTGGAAGATACGAAGAAAGGATCTGCCACACTGAGTGGTCTGGGCATTTTGAGTAAAAAGCTTTGGGTCAACTCCATCGGACCCATAGCCGGTCAGAAACAGCTCTCCTCAGGCAGGTGGTTGTTCGGTTGTACTTCTGCTGATCAACAAAATCGACTACAAAAAACAACCAATTTGTCAGGAATTTTGATAAAATGTTCTGTACCTGAGGTTTTCACCAAAGGTGTGGTAAAGCCAGTTCCTCTTGACATCAGTCTTTCTGACATTAAGAAAGAACTGAGTCATGTTTCTTCTGTTAAAAGACTTCCCAATAAAGATGGAAGTGAATCAAGAGCCATAAAAATCACTTTCTCTACATCACACTGCCAAAAGAAATATGTATTGGGTTCCAGTGGTTCTCTGTTGATCCTTTTGTACCACCTGTCTATCGTTGTACTAGGTGCAACAGACTGGGGCACACAAAGTCTGCGTGTCGGGCTAAGCCGACTTGTGGAAGATGTGGTCACAATGACCATGTCTTGGAATCGTGTACCAGGGCCAAACATTGTATAAACTGTTCTGGAGATCATTCAGCCTCTTACCTTGGATGCCCGGAATATAAACTACGTGTTTTGGCCGGTAAGCTAAAGTCTTCCAACCACATGCCATATTCTGAGGCTCTCAGACAAATCACAGTTCAAAAGAACAAAGGAGAGGTAAAGGTGCAGGAATTAAAAGAAGACCCCAGGGTGCCGGGAAACGATAATTCAGCCAAAGCTAATCACCACATCAGGTCTTATTCCTCGGTTCTAAGTCAAGGAATGATGAAGGCTAATCAACAAAACCCACTGCCCACTTCTTTGGATTCTAGCCCCCCCTTCAATCTGGGGCACACGTATTTTACCAACTCATACTAACAGTTCAAATCAAACTAGTATTGCTGTCACAAGTCAGACAAGTATAGGACAGACATCAAAAATTTCGAAAACATCTGTGCCAACTTCTCTTAAAGAAAAGTCTGACTCTTCAAGTTCGTTCAAAAAACAGTCTGTAAATTTTGATCTTGAAAAGATTTTAATGTATCTTGAAAATCTCTCAGTGAAATGTCTGACCATCATAACAAAAATTTCTGATGTCATGACTTCGTCAATCATTGAATTGAAAACAATTCTGTCCAATGCCTGTCTGAACTCCAAATGAACGTACAAAGAGAAGTTCTGTCAAACGTTATCCGTTTTTGGTTTTTCTCTGTTGCTGGTATTCTCAGTTATAGTCCTTTTCCTTACGAATAACATGATGTGTATGAGGCCTGAACAAGTCAAACCTACTGGTATTTGCTCGTTTCTACAATTGAACTGTAGAAGTAAGTGCAATTTTGTATATTTGGAAAATTTTTTGCAGAAGTGTTCTTTTGACGTAGTTGTGTTTCAGTCATTGAATTGCCACAAAAATGACTTACCCAAGTTAAACGGATTCTTCTACCCACCTGTTATAGATGAGGTAAAAGCCAACGTTAAAATAAAAGTTGCTACATATGTAGCTTGCAATCTTATGTATCAACCGTGCAAAACACCGTGTTCTTCAATAGATAAACGTTTATATTCTTGCTGTATAGAAATTAAGGTTGATGGTAAATATTTCAATATTTTGAACTGTTATTATCCAGATGGAGTGTCTAAAGGTGAAGCTGACTGGATAATGGATTTAGACTGCTCTAGACAATGGGTTATTCTTGGCGATTTTAATTCCCACCACGCTTTGTGGTCCGAAAATCCCAATAATATTGTTAACAACAACGAATACCTTGCCAGTACAATAATCAACGCCAACTTAACCATTTTAAATGACGGCTCTATAACAAGAATTGCTGATCGATCAGATCAGCGTTGCTCATCGATAGATTTGTCTTTAGTTTCCCCAGACATAAACCCTTTGTGTACTTGGCAGGTTCATCAAATACCGTTAGGCAGTGATCATCTCCCTATTGAAATCCAACTTCTAGTGAGCCCTGAAAAAACAATCTACAATTCTGAATGCACTAAATATAATGAAGATAAGGCTAATTGGGCGTTTTTCAATCACATTTTGACAGCAGGTTCGTCTTTTCTAAATTTCAATCAAAATGCAGTGTTAGAGGAAGGTTTGGAAAATTGTTATTTTGAACTAAGAAAACTTATACTTAAGGCTGCAGATTCTGCAATCCCAAAAGTCAAATTAAAGAATCATCCAAAGAAAGCATCAAACCCTTGGTGGAATATTGCGTGTGAAGTCGCCGTGGGTGCAAAAACTAAGGCCTTCAAAAGCTGGATGATAAGCCGTCATACGCAGCCTAAAAGTAGAGTGGAACAGTTACACGCTGAATACAAAAAAGCTAACACCAATAGTAACAAAGTTGTTGCTTTTGCAAAGCAGCAATATTACAAAAACTTAGTCATCAACTGTTCCAAACACCCAAACGATAGCGCTTTACTTTGGAAAGAAATTAGAAAATCTAAAGGTTCTTTTCATCTCCAAGATCCTGTTTTGATTGAAAACGATAAAATCTATAAAACAAACGAGGAGAAAGTTGAATTATTTGCTGACACTTTCGCAGCAATGAGTCAGACTGAACATCTGCCTAAAGAAGAGCAAGAACGAAGAAGAACTATTGAAAACGAAGGGAGAAACATTGAACCACATGACAATGACAACACGTTATATATTAATAAAAAAAATCTAACAATGGAGGAGCTTCTGTACTCACTTCGCCGTCTAAAATCTGGTAAAATTGCGACAGGATTTGATCCTATTTCTTACAACATGATAAAGCATTTTCCACAATGCTTTTTGAAAAAATTATTAAGAGTTCTTCCAGTTATGCTGGAATTCTGGAAAGCTGCCAATGGCTTGGAAGAAAGCAACAGTTGTACCTATCCATAAACAAGGAAAATCAAAAAGAAAATCTTCTAATTTTCGACCCATTTCTTTGACTCCTCACACTGGAAAACTTTTTGAGAGGATAATGAAATTCAGATTAGAACATTTCCTTGAAAAGAAGGGATTTTGCCAATATTTCAAGCTGGTTTCAGAAAAGGGAGGGATGTCACTGATCATGTTAGTCTTTTAGCTTCACACGTCAAAAAAGCCTTGGCTAAGCGACACTCCACTTTAGCCACGTTTTTTGATATTCATAGAGCGTACGATTCTGTTTGGCATTTTAAATTATTGTCCAAGGCTCATGAAATTGGGATTAAAGGTCGTTTCCACATGTTTTTACAATCATTTTTATCTGGAAGAACGCTACAAGTAAAACTAAATGGTGTGCTGTCAAGTACAAGATATGTTAGCATGGGTGTCCCTCAAGGAAGTGTAATTTCTCCAATCCTCTTCTCAGTGATGCTTTATGATCTTAACCAGATTGACACGAAAGGGGCAACTTTAGCTGCTTATGCAGATGATATTGCAATGTGGAAAAATGTCAATTGTAATTTTACAAAAAACAAAATCAAGCGTAATAAAATTGTTGAACAGTTTCAATTTGCGGTCAGTAAACTTGTTAATTATTTGAATTCAAACGGTTTTAACTTATCAACGGACAAATCGGTTTTTATTATATTTACAAAGAAAAATATCGATTTTGAAGGTAGGGACGCTGTAAAAGTACAAATAGGTGATTCTTTCATTTTCCCAAGTAAGCAAGTAAAATTTCTAGGCGTTATTTTTCACTATAAATTATTTTGGTGTAAACATATAAATCATCTCGTGGAAAAGGCAAGAAAGAAAATTGCGTTACTGTGAGTCCTAACTGGAATCCCTCTAATAAATTATGGATCTAATCTTATCCATG
>CM065745.1:6096428-6141428 GCA_033310375.1 Conus canariensis
TGTGTGTGTGTGTGTGTGTGTGTGTGTGTGTGTGTGTGTGTGCACGCACATGCGCTCATTGTACAGTGCCATATCCAGAATGATCATCTTATGAAGAGCGTTGTTCACTATCATGGCAGAAGAAAAGAAAATATCAGCAAAGGTCTCCATCCATCAACAAACTGAAGGTAAAAGCAGTCATGTGAAATCTCTCTCTCTCTCTCTCTCTCTCTCTCCTCTCTCTCTCTCTCTCGTCCTCTCTCGCTCTCTCTCTCTCTCTCTCTCTCTCTCTCTCCTCTCTCTCCTCTCTCTCTCTCTCTGTATGGCATAAACATGTACAGATGTGGGCCTAGGATGCACAGCCAAACACCACAATGAAAACGTCAGTGGTATTACGGAAACTATTCCAGGCAAACACCACAATGAAAACGTCAGTGGTATTACGGAAACTATTCCAGGGCTTCACAATAATTCCACGCCACACCACTGAACGTCACATCAGCGAATTGTCGCAAGAAAAAACAATCGTGTAAATCACACTGACCACAGATCTTGTCGGTCTGTGAATTGACATGTGTCGTATTAGCTTTCCATCCCGCCTGAGAGAGTCTAGTATACTACAGACGCAGTTTTCCCGTTGCATACCAGCCGCCGTGGCGTAGTGGTTAGTGTTCCGGACTCCCAGCTGAGAGGTCGTAGGTTCAGTTCCCATCAGAGCCATATAGGATTTTTCTTTTCTTTTTTTTTTTTTTTTTTTTTTTGCTCCGACTGGCTCCTACCCAGAGTTGAGTTTGTTACGGGCTCAGTTGGGAAGACTGGGACCGTACATTCCAGTTTCATCCACTAAATGGACGCGTCACTGACAGTGTTGCTCAAATTTCCTGACCAACACTGCAGATGACTGTATCTCGCAGGCCTGGTTGATGCCAGGATATATTATTAAAGTAAGCGTAGAGTACAGCCCTGTCTTGCAGTCTCAGACTGGAGTGGAAATCTATAGCATTATATTGGTCATCCTCATTCTCATCGATTAGCATTTTCAAACAAAGTCCCAAATTCTGTGGCTCTTCATGCCCTACTCTTATGGTGACCACAGTTCTGATGTCCTGTTCAAGTCTATCGCCTTTGTTTAATTGCTTCGGGGTCGTTGGTACTGGCATTCATGGGGGCTGTCGCTAGACGGACGTTGATGGCGCCCTTCAGAGGGAGAGCTCACTCATGTGAGCTCCGCGACTAGCAATTATTGTCATCATTAGGGTGCTTAGTAGGTGGTGTCCTGCGTATGTTGGATCAGAACAGGCACCACTGAACACCATCGAAGTGACTCGGCAGCAGTGCAGTGTCTCCTTCGGCAGGCTGCCTCTTGACGACTTGACATTGACAGCTGTGGGTTGCCGGTGCCGGGACTGCAGCGGGACAGGCCGGGCAGTGGCTGTGGACAGTGGGATGAGGGGGGTGGGAGTCGGATCAAGTGTGGTGGGTGTAGTGCCATTGAGGTGGCACAAAAGATGGGACAGCAACAAACAAACAAACATTCCCGTAACATAATAGCAGCTTCAAATTCAACACCTTACTTCATGAATGTATGTCTTTTGTGATTTGCGTCCCCAGAAGAAAACTAACTTGCAGCATTTCCTGTTCAAAATCAGCGGGCTGATGTCCTCTAAATGAATAATCAGCTTAAAATAAATGGGCCCTTAGTTGTGTTTTGTCCATTTTAGTTCGTTTGTAATACTATAGACACAAATTTGTATAGCACAGATATACTGCACAATTACAAAGACGGTTATTGCTGCAGGATTTATTTCATTATTTGATCATTGATTAGTCAGGTAAAATAGCTTATCTGTGACGAATCGTGGCAGAAACCTATCCTGCCAACACACCGATGAGGGAAAAGCCTTATGGACCACTGGAGGGCCTCCTCCATACAGCAGCCTTCGTCAGTAGCTCCAGGGTTCCTGCCTGAGTGAACAAAGAAGAAGAAGACTATCCTATAGTACTGTTGATCTCAAATGATCATCACCCATCAGTCATTGATTCCCCCAACCCACCTCAACCGGCATCATTCTACTAATGCCACCATAACATTTCACCTATGACAATGATCAGCATCCAACAGTACCTTTAATTTCAGTTATGACAATGATTGCCATCCTTCAGTCATTGACTATTTCCTTTATACAGCCTTTATTGTAGCAATGCCACTGCATTATTCCAGTTACAACAATGCTTATCATCCTATAGCACTGTTGTTATTGAATGATTATCACCCAACAACACTATTTGCATGAATTTCCCAGCCCCCCCCCCCCCCCCCCCCCCAACACCCCACACATACGTCTGTAAACTACGTGTGGGTGGATAGATATGAGCTACCCCCCCTCTCTCTCTCTCTCTCTCTCTCTCTCTCTCTCTCTCTCTCTCTCCCCTCCCTTATTGCCCTCCCCCCCGCCCCTCCCCCCCTTCCCCCCACAATACGTTACGACCCATTGATCACTTCCATTCCCTTCCAATCATTATTAGCATTACCTACAACCCACATACAACTACCCACACATAACTACTATCATCACAATCACTACCCATTAAAGCCGTTTATTTTTGTCAGCACATTATTTCACCTGCTACAATGAACACCATCCCACAGTATTGCTTACTTTTTCAACAACACTATTTGCATGAATTTCCCAACCCCCACTCCACACATACGTATGGAAACAATGTGCGGGTGAAGAGATATGAGCTGTCCCTCTGTTGCTCTCTCTCTGTCCCCCTCACCCATTGTCACCCCCCCCCCCCCCCCCCCCCTTTCTACCCCAGCGATACCTTATTACCCATTGATCATTTCCATTCCCTGCCAGTTGTTATTAGTATAACCCACACCCCCATATACAACTACCCACACATAACTACTATTATCGTAATCACCACCCATTAAAGTTGTTTACTTATTTATCTGTTTATCTATTTATTATTGTTATTTATTCAAACATTTTATCTATATATTTTCATTCTATTTCTTTATTTTATGTATTTATTACTTTTTTTTCCCTTTGGCCCCACTAAGCATTATTATCAATCCACCATAATCAATACCATCACTAATATATCATACCATTCTACAAAACAAGCTAAAAACCACATTAGTTAACCCCCTTCCGCCCCCCCCCCCCCCCCCCCCCCCCCCCCCCCCCCCGTCATATTTCCTCTCCTATGAATCCCTCCTGGGTGGCCTCGTTTCCGTCTGGCGGCCATTTTGATCGAGCGCGAATAGGAGAAGATAAGTGGTTTTCTCGTTCTTCGTTGTCACTGTTCTAAATGTTATTTGTTTTTGCCTGAAGAAGACCCAAGAGGTCGAAATGTATTGTGTCTTGAACTTTGTTTGCCTTTGTCCTTGGCGGTAACTAACCCCTCTCTTTCTAAATTTTGCTTCATTTTCCGCCCTCAGTCATTCCGTTTTGAAACTTAACTTTTACCAATACTGACTGATACCCTTTGTCGTGTTGTATTTCACGTTACGTCTTTGATTCTGTACGTGTACTTGTGAACGCTGTAAGCCACTTCTCATTCTCATTCTCATTGTCCTTCATTTCATTTTGATTTTCATTGTCCCTCATTCCATTTTGCTTCACATCCATTCCTGGCTAGGCACTTGCAATCATCATTCGGCATTCTTGATATTCCCCAACTCTTCTTTGTCCCACTACCTGCTCAACAACAACAACAACAAAACTAACACCACAACACAATGCCAGCCGCCCAAATTTCCTCCCGTACTCATGCTACCTTCTGCAAGTCCATTCAGTTTCCACCACCCACCATTCAGCTGTTTGTTCTGGGCTATGCTAAAACACAGTTTCAGAAAACCAAATCAGCATCCCATCTCAACTTTCTTAAACAGTGCCTTAGACTACACATCACTTCTCATGGCTTCTCACTTTCCCACTCCCCATCGAAACTCCATAACACCACTTTCATCACTACCACCACAAATATTCTCTTCCAAGCCAGCCGTAAACTCATGCTGGCACATATAAAAACACTCAGTTAAACCCTGAAATCTCTCTCCAACCTTCTCCAACATGTCAAACAACAAACGACAATCATCATGCCCATAGCCTCTGCCTCCAAACTCAGACAGCTCATCCATATACTCAACCAACTCATTCACAACCACTGCAACCAGATCAAACAATACAAACTATCACGATTACAAAACAAACACCACAACAATTCGCCCTGACCACTCAGCCTCCCCAACCCACAATCCTGATCCCACTACAGCATCTGATCACCATCACTCCCTTGTTTACTCTGCACACACACACACACACACACACACACACACACACACACACACGCCACTACCCACTTCATGCAAACATTGCAGGCACCTTCCTTTCACTTTTCGCTTTCCACCACACTCTCACCATGTCCTATACTAATCCACTACCTACCTACAGTCCTTTTACATCCCCCCCCCCCCCCCTTTCTTTTTTTCAATACACCTGATTTTACACTACAACCTCCACACGATTCTCCTTTCCCCTCCCATCTCTCCCGAGCATAAGGGTAGGCCAGGCACTTGACCCTCCCGCCTCCGTCCCCTCCCCCCCTTAAACACCCTTGCTCCTTCCCTTCATCCCCATATGATCAACATCCTAAAACAACTACATACACCTATCCACCACTGCAACACCAACCCACTATATCCTCCACCAGTAGAAAGAAACTCGTGGAGAGCGTGGCAGCAGAGAGTCCTCAGAAGAGAAGCCCCCTTCAAGCAAGTGTTTCGGCCCTTATCTCCTGACACTCTAGGGGGGTTGGGCCACACCCGGTTCATGACTCCGGATGTCCCTCTGCTGCCCCTTTTTTTCCCATCTTGGGACGAGCCATGGCTGGGATTCGAACCCATGACCCTCTGGACATGCTCATTTTCCACTTAATGACTCGCGCTTTAACCACTGAGCCACAGGGACACCTGATATTTGTAGGGAAATTAAGCCTTATGAAGTTCACTTTTGTTCCTCCTTGACCAGATCCAGCTTGAACACCTCTCTGCCGCTTCTGCCATTGCTTTCAGGGCTCTGGTTTTTTCCTTCCCTGCAACTGAGAGCTGTTTCATGAGGCTGTATGCAGACGTTCCTACAGTCCTTTTACCAAATCATACTCACACCCACACCACCTTACCCCCAACTATGTACCTCACATTAACTGACAGCTATATTCCTTCTTTCCCCCTCTTTATATCTTACCCTTTTTTTTTAACCATATCACCCCCCCCCCCCCCTTTTTTTTTTTTCTTCATCGACCACTTCCATTTCCTTCTCTGTGTACATTATGTCCCCCCCCCCTCTGTCTGTAAGTATGCTAGGGTGTGTGTGTCTCCCCTCTGTATATATGTATGCTTGGATGTGTGTCTGTATGTGCATGGTTTTTCCCCCCACTGCTCACCCTTTTCCCAACCAGTATCATCAGTACCAATATCCCCACATCTGACTGTTCTTTTTATATATACACATGTCCCCATATATGACTATCATGATCACCACCCATGTCTGTGTGTGTGCCTTTTTCTGTGCATGTGAGCGCGCGCGCGCGCGCGCGCGCGCGCGTGTGTGTGTGTGTGTGTGTGTGTGTGTGTGTGTGTGTGTGTGTGTGTTTGTGGATGTGTGTGTGCATGTTGTTGTTGTTATTCTGTTTAACGTCTGTTCACTAAAAGTGATATTAGACGATGGGAAAGGAGGGGGGGGGGGGAAGGGGGGGGTAGAGTGGGAAGGAGTTGACTGCATGTTAAGTTTGATATGAACGTACGTGTGTATGTCGGTACTTGCATGGGTGTGTACAAGAGTTTAAGATACAATTATTGCATAGGGAAAATGGGTAAAAATGTTACATAATTACCAGTCAATGAGGATCAAAGCTATGGACATATGAAAATCAGTGAGGATCTACCAAATATGAAAAAAACAAAAACACACAAAAAAACAAAAAAAAACCAATAACGCATTACTCCTTTAACATCGAATTAGCAAATAACACACTAAGAAAGCAACAGCCAACACATGCATTTACATGTCATTAAAAAAAAAATATATATATATATATATATATATATATATATATTATTATTATTATTATTATTATTAAAACGTCCTTAAAAAATCTGAAGGTGCTCAACCCCTTGGGGAGCAACATTTGTTAAAAATATTTTTAAAATATTTAGCACTCCATTTTAAAAAATATTTTTAACAAATATATATATATATATATATATACATATGTGAAATATATTGTGCGGGTGCGCGCGCGCGCGCGCGCGCGCGTGTGTGTGTGTGTGTGTGTGTGTGTGTGTGTGTGTGTGTGTGCATGTGTACATGTGTACATGTGTGTGTGTGTGTGTGTGTGTGTGTGTGTGTGTGTGTGTGTGTGTGTGTGCGTACGTGTATGTGTGTGTGTGATAGAGTTGATCTCACCTATGACAACGATCACCATCCATCAGTCATTGATCATTTTCAATTTTGTCCTCAACTGGCATATTTATACTAATGCTATCATGCTATTTCACTTATGTCAATGATCAACATCCTATAGCACTGTTTTCCCCACTTATGACAATGATCATCATCCATCAGTCATCAATCATTTTCCTTCTTCCACCCCCAACCGGCATTTTTACACCGATGCCACCACATTATTTCACTTATGACAATGGTCATCATCCTATAGTACTGTAGATCTCACTTATGACAATGATCATCATCCGTCAGTCATTGATCATTTTCTTTATTCCCCCAACTGGCATTATCATACTAAGACCAATACACTATTCCACTTTTGAAAATGACCATCATCCTACACTACTGTGGATTATACTTATACCATGACCATGATCATCATCCACCAAGCATTGGTCACCTCTTTCAATCCCCCAACGGGCATTATTACACCAATGCCACAATGTCATCCCATTTATATAACAATGATCATCATAATAAAGTCCTGTTGATCTCAAATGATCAATGATCATCGCCCGTCAGTCATCAACCTCCTTTTTTTCTTTTTCTTCTTCCTCAACTGGCAATATGATACTAATGCCACCACATTTCGCTTATCACAATGACCTTCATCCTACAGTACTGTTGATCTCACTCATGACAACGATCATCATCCACCAGTCATTGATATTTTCCTTTATTCCCCCAACTGGCACTATTGTACCAATGCCACTACATTATTTCACTTACATTACAATGAACATCATCCTATTGTACTGCTGATCTCAAAATGATCATCCATCAGTCACCGAGAATACTGTCATCCAGTGAACAGCTTCACGCTGCAATATATATGCCAATGAGAAAGCTGACCAACTGGCAAAGGAAGGAGGACAACAGCC
This sequence comes from Conus canariensis, assembly GCA_033310375.1. Classification (NCBI taxonomy): domain Eukaryota; kingdom Metazoa; phylum Mollusca; class Gastropoda; order Neogastropoda; family Conidae; genus Conus; species Conus canariensis. Next base: position 6,103,810 of record CM065745.1, read on the forward strand.
ACAACTGGAACAGGAAGTCTGCTTTGAAGAAATCAAAATTATTATCAAGGAGAAGCAACAAAGAAGATGGCTTGAGCAGCACCCAGACTTCAACAAGAGGGATGCATACTTCCAGATGCCCAATCAGACCAAGTGAACATTGTGAGACTGAGGACAGGGCACTCCAGACTGAGACATCACATGTCCACAATATTCCGCACTGGCGAGTCTTCAAATTATCCATGCAGTACAGCCCCAATGACAGCGGAACATTTCCAGCAAAACTTAGAGCATAAACCTAGCCTGCCAACACACCGATGAGGGAAAAGCCTTATGGACCACTGAAGGGCCTCCGCCATTTAGCAGCCTTCGTCAATACCTCCAGGGTTCCTGCCTGAGTGAACACAGAGGAAGAAGACTATCCTATAGTATTGTTTATCTCAAATGATCATTACCCATCAGTCATTGATTCTCCCCCCCCCCCCTCCCCCCCCCCCACCATAACCGGCATCATTCTCATCAGTGTGTGTGTGTGTGTGTGTGTAGTAGTAGTAGTAGTAGTAGTAGTAGTAGTAGTAGTAGTAGTAGTACTTTCATTTTTACGTCTTTTCACAAAATTGTGTGATATTAGACGAGAGAGAGAGAGAGAGAGAGAGAGAGAGAGAGAGAGAGAGAGAGAGAGAGAGAGAGAGAGAGAATGTGTGTGAAGCATAGGTATGTGGAAGTGCACGCAAAATATGGAATAATTACTACTTATAACATTATAGTAAATATCTAACAGGACTACATATTAAACAAAAGGTAACTTTGAAAGCAAAATCAATATCAGAAAAAAACATCAGTCACTGTCATGCCTAATAAACATGGTAAGTATGCCTTAAGAGTAACACAATCAAATAAAACGTGGGCTCTCGACACGTTTGCCTTACCACATATGCATTTTGTTCCTGCACTATATTTCGTTCTGAATTCGTCGAGTTTCAGTCTATTAACCCGTTCGCTGCTCGACAAAGTTTCTGTACGGATACATATCACGAACCTGCAGGTGTTCAATGCCTTCAACCTGATCAAAGCTGAGAACATGACAATTTCGAGCATTAACCCGCAAATAAGGGATGTTCTGGTTGTTTCTAAAAAAAAGTCCCAAGCCACTTGTTTTAAAACTTGATGACACTCTTTTAAAGTCAAGGGGACAGAAAGTGACTGTGCACTCATTTGTTATGGCTCCCTTTTTGGCAGATCTGTCAGCGAATTCATTGCCAAAAATTCCACAGTGGGAAGGGACCCAGAAAAAAGTTAAATCGGTCCCTTTGCACATCAAAATATGAATTAAATAACATATTTCCTTTAAAATAAAGTTTTCAGAGTTAGAACTGAAAACCTTGATAGATTTTAGTACTGACATTGAGTCGACACATAACGATACTTGCAAAATTGATTGCGGTAAATCAATTAAATATGTCAAAGCCATTAGTATAGCTATCATTTCGGCGACTAAGATAGATCGATTTTTTCCTATTGAATACGCTTTATCTACTTTAAGTGATGGAATAACAAAAGCGGATCCAGCGTCTTTGTTCTTTGTCAATGGTCCATCAGTATATACCTTAAGATGGTTAGGATACTTGCTTTGCATATGCATCTTTGCTGAATATGACAAGATATGCGGATGATCAGCTTTTTTAGCATCAGTGTGATTAAGGTCAAATTTTGCCCTGTTTCTTTCCCAGCTTGGGATTGGATCAGTATGAGAAATCTTTGCCAAAGAGTCGGGGGTCAAATCAGTTTTCTGCAACAAATGGGCAGAGTACGAGCCAACAGTAGACAAGCAGGAAATGTTTTTCGCTCGTTTGGGGTAAATCAGTAGATGGATTTAAAGAGATTTCTATTTCATTTACACCTTTCATAGCTGTACATTTCACAACATAATTTGCCAAAGTGAGTGTTCTGTATTCGTTTAAAGGCGTGTGTGTGTGTGTGTGTGTGTGTGTGTGTGTGTGTGTGTGTGTGTGTGTGTGTGTGTGTGTGTGTATTTGAGTGTGATGTTGTTGTTATTGGCATGTCAACACTTCTCCCATTAATAATTTTCATTCATTATACTATTATCCTAATACTGACACTATTTCACTTCCCACAGTTAGTCTCATTATGATCATTCACCCAAAATACCGCTTACATGTCCCCCCCCCCCCCCCCCCGCTTCTTTGTGTGTGTGTGTGTGCGTGCGTGCGTCCGTGTGTGTGTGCGTGCGTGCGTCCGTGTGTGTGTGTGTGTGTGTGTGTGTGTGTGTGTGTGTGTGTGTGTGTGTGTGTTTGTGTGTGTGTGTTTTAGTTGCAAAGCGAGAGGACTGCAGGCGGAAATCTAAACAAATCTTAAATAAATGTTAGCGAACCGCCCAGAGAACGTGGACAAACGAGTCACAAGACGAAACACAACGCGTTTCGACCTCTTAGGTCTTCATCAGGTGAGACATAAACGAATAAAACAACGAAAATTCACTTAGCTTTGATCGCTTCAGATCACTTCGCAGGGTTCAGCGCAAGGAAGAAGGCGTTGAATGAGAACGAGGCTGTTGGAAGGGAAATAGTGAGCGAGTCAAAGTCGTAATGAAGATAATAATATTACTGATCGGAATACTAATAATGGTCAAAATATTGAGAGAAAAAAAAGGGACAAGATTACTACCAATCTTAGAGTCAATAAGTATGGGTATGGGAGAAAGGAGAGTGGGTTAGAGGATTCTTAAACAGCAGGGTTGCCATGGCAACAGTCCCAGAGGCGAAGGCGATGGTGATGTCAATGCCAGTGGTAGTATCAATACTAGCAATAGTATTACTGAATGATACTGCTAACAACGATAGTTAAGGTTAAGGTAATGAAAGCATGATACAGAAATATATTTAGAAAATACATTTTTATAATAATCAAATAAATAAATAAATGAAACATTAAAAATAATAATAATAAATTAAAAAATAAGTAAATAATTTAAAATAATAATAATAATAACGATAATAAATGCATAAATAAGATAGCTGTAAGTTGTGTGTGAGGTGAATAGTGGGAGATAAGGTAGTATGTGTGTGTGTTGTGGGAGGATATTATGGGCTGAGATTGAAGTGGTGGGTTGGTACATGTTACTTTAAGGTGTTGATGCTATGAGGGTGGAGGGAAGAAGGGGTGGGTTTACGTACTAACTGGGGGAGGGGGAGGGGCAACATATTCACACCAATACACAATATCTCTCTCTCTCTCTCTCTCCTCCCCCCCCCCCCCCCCCCTTCACGACCAACAATAAAGGAGCCAGCATTCTATTTATTATGTGTTGTGTATGTGTGTGTGTGTGTGTGTGTGTGTGTGTGTGTGTGTGTGTGTGTGTGTGTGTGTGTGTGTGTGTTCCATTTGTAATATCAGCCTTATTCATTGGTTACCCCCACCTCCACCCCCAGCAACCGCCATATCCACCAACACCCCTACACACATCATTACTAGGGCAGGGGGAGGGGGGAGTAAGTCGATTGATGTAGCAAATGGAGAGACTCAGAGAGTGTAGGAAAAGGGAAGATGATGATAGCTGCAACCTATGTCTGAGGTAAACAGTGGGAGGTAGGGTGGTATGGGTGTGTGTAGGTGGGGGATATTTCAGGCTGGAGCTGCAGAGATGGAATAGTACATACTACTTTTGGACGTAGATGCCATGAGGGTGGACGGTGCCCAGTTTGGCAATGGGATGAGATTCCTGCATAAGGCGTTCCAAGTTGTCACTCTTAGATTGCCAAAGTGCCAAGACTTTGACATGGTTGATGTTGTGTTGGGCATGGTTGAAGTGTAGAGCGACTGGTTTGGGCCGATGGTGGCGGATGTCGGCCAGGTGTTCAGAGATGCGCGTCTCAAGTGTGCGAGATGTCTCACCAACATAGATCTTACCGCACAGCTGACAGTGGATGGCATACACAATGTTGTGGCTCTGGCAGGAGAAAGTGCGTTTAATAGTGAAAGAGCCTGTGGGGCCATGTAGGATGGTGTCTGGTTTGGTGAGAGAGCAGATTTTGCAGTTGGGTTTTGAGCAGGGGAAAGTACCTGGTGGCTTAGGTGTGGAGATTTTGTTCAGCTTAGAGCGCACCAGTAGGTCGTTGAGGTTTTTGTCACGTTTGAAAGTGATCATTGGTGTGGTCTCAAAGGCAGGTTTATGATTTTCTACTATGTGCCAGTTAGACTTCAGGATCCTGCAGATGGGCAGATTGTGAGGATGGAAGAGAAGGCAGGCAGTGGGTCTGTCTGTCTCTTTGGGAGGTTTAGTTTCCAGAGTAGACGTTCTGGATTTAGCTGCAGTGCGGCTGAGAGCATCACTGATGATGGCACTAGGGTATCCACGGTTGGTGAAAAAATCAGACATTTTGGCTGCTTGTATAGTGAAATCCTCTTCGCTAGAGCAGAGTCTGTGTAGGCGAAGGAATTCAGAATATGGAATGTTATTTTTAGTGGACTGGTGGTGGGAAAATGTGTAGTCCAGGTATGAGTGCGCATCAGTAGGTTTGTAGAAGACTGAGGTTTGAAGCAGTCCATCTTTGAGGGAGATAGTGATGTCCAGGAAATTAACTGACTGTGAAATGGTGTAGGTCAGCTGGATGGATGGATGGAAGGTCTGTGCAAAGTTGAGGAAATTCTGGAGGTCATGTTCTGGCATGGATGTGGCTCCCAATCCATCATCTATGTATCTTTTGTAGAGCTCTGGTGTTGGGCCTGTGTAAGAGGTTAGTAGGCGGTGTTCTAGGTGTCCCATGAAGAGGCAGGCATAGGATGGTCCCATTTTGGTTCCCATAGCAACACCACTGATTTGTGAGAATGTGTGGTTGTTGAATTCAAAAGTATTGAGGGTGAGGACTAATTCTGCAAGTCTGACCAGTGTAGCTGTGGGAGGGTGTTGTTGGTTGGGGGGCCGTTTGTTAAAAAAGAATGCGAGGGCCTTCAGTCCATCAGCATGAGGGATGGAAGTGTAGAGAGAGACGACATCAAGGGTAAAGAGGAGGCTGGGTTTGAAAGTGGGATCTGTGTTGTATGAATTAATCATGTTGAGTGTGTGTGTAGTGTCTTTGAGGTATGTGGGGAGGCCTTGTACTATGGGTTGGAGGAGAGAGTCTAAGTACTGTGAAATGTGTTCTGTAGGGCAGCTGCATGCAGATACAATGGGTCTGCCGGGAGTATTGGTTTTGTGTATTTTAGGGAGCAGGTAGAAGGTGGGTTGTTTGGTGTCTGTCATTATGAGGAGTTTGGCTGTCTTCGGTAAGTTGTTATGTTTGATTTCTTGTTTAACTGTGGTTGAGATGAGTTTCTGGTGTTGGGGGAGGGGTGATGCTGTGAGTGGTGTATAGAAATTTGTGTCTGACAGTTGTCTGTGTGCTTCTTTTATGTACAACTGTTTGTCCCAGACCACCACTGCACCACCCTTGTCTGCTGGTTTGATGACAATGTCTTGTCTTTGTCTCAGTGATTCAAGGGCTTTTTGTTCATCCCGTGAGAGGTTGGAATTGCAGACAGGTTTGGATTTAACTTGAGAGATTTCTTTTCTACACTTTTTGATGTAGAGTTCAACTTCAGTGGATTTGCCAAGAGGTGGCTGGCGAAGCACTGGAGTTCGAAAAAGGTGGGTAAAAATGTCTGAGCTGTCTGGTAGAGGGGGCTTGGGCACAGCGTCAAGTGCAGCCATCCATCTAATTTTCTAAAGAATCTTTCAACATCAACGTGGTTTTGATATTTATTGGTGGCAGGCTGAATGGGAATAAATTTCAGACCTTTTGCCAGGACTGATCTTTCATCATTGGTGAGAGTCAGATTATCAGGAATGCAGCGAACAAGGTGGCGGTGTTGCTCATGGGTGATAGAAGGGTCAGTGTTGTGTGTAGGGGGATTCAACTGGTCTGGGTTTACCTTGTGTTTGTTTTGTAATTTTGATAACTTGTCTTGCTTAATCTGGTAGCAGTGATTGTGAATGAGCTGGTTGTGTGTATGGATGAGCTGTCTGAGTCTTGAAGCAGTGGCTATGGGCATGATGATTGTGGTTTGTTGTTTGAAATGTTGAAGAAGACGGGAGAGAGATTCCAGGGATGAATTGAGTGTTTTGATATGTGCCAACATGAGTCTACGGCTGGCTTGGAATAGAATTCTTGTAGTGGTAGTGGTAAGAGCAGTATTATGAAGATCGGATGGGGTGTGAGAAAGTGAGAAGCCACGAGGGGTGATTCGCAGTCGAATGCATTGTTTTAGAAAGTTGAGATGGGATGCAGATTTCGTTTTCTGAAACTGTGTTTTAGCATATCCTAGTGCAAATGGCTGGATGATAGGTGGCAGAAAATGAATGGACTGGTGAAAACTGGCATGTGTACGGGAGAGGAATTGGGGGGCTGGCATTATGTTCTGATTTAGGTTCTTACTGTAGAGTTGGTTGAGAGAAGTAGAGTTGAGAGGTCAGGAGTGCTTGATTGCGATCGCACGTACACGACTAAAAACGTATGTTAAACGAAATACGGATCAATGATTAACAGTATACAATGATCGAAAGACGTATACACGATAACAATCACACACACTGATGACGTAAACAGAAATACAAAACAACGAAGGTTAGCAGTCAGTATGAATCAAAATAGATCTAGTTGCAAAGCGAGAGGACTGCAGGCGGAAATCTAAACAAATCTTAAATAAATGTTAGCGAACCGCCCAGAGAACGTGGACAAACGAGTCACAAGACGAAACACAACGCGTTTCGACCTCTTAGGTCTTCATCAGGTGAGACATAAACGAATAAAACAACGAAAATTCACTTAGCTTTGATCGCTTCAGATCACTTCGCAGGGTTCAGCGCAAGGAAGAAGGCGTTGAATGAGAACGAGGCTGTTGGAAGGGAAATAGTGAGCGAGTCAAAGTCGTAATGAAGATAATAATATTACTGATCGGAATACTAATAATGGTCAAAATATTGAGAAAAAAAAGGGACAAGATTACTACCAATCTTAGAGTCAATAAGTATGGGTATGGGAGAAAGGAGAGTGGGTTAGAGGATTCTTAAACAGCAGGGTTGCCATGGCAACAGTCCCAGAGGCGAAGGCGATGGTGATGTCAATGCCAGTGGTAGTATCAATACTAGCAATAGTATTACTGAATGATACTGCTAACAACGATAGTGAAGGTTAAGGTAATGAAAGCATGATACAGAAATATATTTAGAAAATACATTTTTATAATAATCAAATAAATAAATAAATGAAACATTAAAAATAATAATAATAAATTAAAAAATAAGTAAATAATTAAAAAAAAATAATAATAATAACGATAATAAATGCATAAATAAGATAGCTGTAAGTTGTGTGTGAGGTGAATAGTGGGAGATAAGGTAGTATGTGTGTGTGTTGTGGGAGGATATTATGGGCTGAGATTGAAGTGGTGGGTTGGTACATGTTACTTTAAGGTGTTGATGCTATGAGGGTGGAGGGAAGAAGGGGATGGGTTTACATATTAACTGGGGGAGGGGGAGGGGCAACATATTCACACCAATACACAATCTCTCTCTCTCTCTCTCTCTCTCTCTCTCTCTCTCTCTCCTCTCTCTCTCTCTCTCTCTCCCCCCCTTCACGACCAACAATAAAGGAGCCAGCATTCTATTTATTATGTGTGTGTGTGTGTGTGTGTGTGTGTGTGTGTGTGTGTGTGTGTGAGTGTGTGTGTGTGTGTGTGTGTGTGTGTGTGTGTGTGTGTGTGTGTGTTCCATTTGTAATATCAGCCTTATTCATTGGTTACCCCCACCTCCACCCCCAGCAACTGCCATATCCACCAACACCCCTACACACATCATTACTAGGGCAGGGGGAGGGGGGAGTAAGTCGATTGATGTAGCAAATGGAGAGACTCAGAGAGTGTATTATTATTATTATTATTAATGAACATTTATGACGCCTAATCAATTGAATGCCCTAGGCGTTTACAATATCACAACAGACATCAAATCACACAATATATAACAATCATACATGAGAAAAAGGCATCAAAATCCAAAGCAAGGACACAAACTCACAAGCATGCATACACGCAAACACACACTCACACAGACACGAACGCACACAAAGCAGACACTCGCATCACACATTGCAAACGTCGGGTCACAGGGAAGACGAAGTTACCTAGGAAACAGATGAGTTTTGAGAAGGCGCTTGAATGTGGGCAGTGTGGGTGAGTATCTGAGAGAGCGCGGCAATTGATTCCAGGTAGTTGGAGCTTGATAGGCAAAGGAACGTTGACCAAAGGTTTTAGTGCGAACAGTGGGGATACTGTAGATACGAGTGTCACATGAGGAACGTAAAGCTCGAGATGGGGTGTAAAGATGTAACAGGTGGGTGAGATACTCAGGACAGGAAGACTCGATAGATTTGAAGCAGAGAGAGGCAATCTTGTAGGATATTCTTAGCTGAACAGGGAGCCAGTGGAGAGAGCGGAGCAATGGGGTAACATGGTTATATTTAGAAGTGCGGAAGATGAGACGGGCAGCATGATTCTGAACTCTTTGAAGTTTGTTGATGAGATGAGAGGGAGAGCCAGAAAAAAGAGCGTTACAGTAATCCAGGCGGGATAGAACAAATGCGCAGACAAGAGCTTTTGTTGTGTTTTCTGAGAGAAGATGGCGAATAGAAGCAATTCGGCGGAGTTCAAGAAAGCAAGTGCGACAGACATTGCTGACATGCTGTTGGAAGGACAGGGTTTGATCAAGAGTTACACCGAGGTTGCGGGCAGAATGAGAGAGAGTGATAGGTGAATCAACAAGTTTGATGGAAGTCGGAACAGAAGGGTGGTTTTGAAGTTTTGGTGGGGTGATCAGGATCAGTTCAGACTTATCTTCATTTAGTTTTAGTTTGTTTCGGGTCATCCAGTCCTTAAGGTTGGCTACACAAGACTGGGTGTTTTGGATCATGAGAGGAAGGTCAGAGAGAGGCCCAGAGACATACAGCTGATTGTCATCAGAGAAGGAATGATGCTGAAGTAGGTGTTCTTGGACGATAGAAGAGACAGGATAAGAGTAGAGAATGAAGAGTAGAGGGCCCAAGACAGAACCTTGTGGCACGCCGTAGGTCAGACAAGAGGGATTAGAAGAAAGGCCGTTGATAGAAACTACTTGTTGACGATCAGTGATGTAGGAATGAAACCAACTCAAGACTGTGTCATCAAGCCCAAAAGAGTGATGTAGGCGGGAAATGAGGATAGAGTGGTCAATAGTGTCAAAGGCAGCAGATAGGTCCAAGAGAGTCAAAAGTGATACATTGTTACAGTCAAGGGCAGTCAGAATGTCGTTACAGATTTTGAGAAGAGCAGTCTCAATACTATGTCCAGAGCGGTAAGCAGACTGAAGGGGATAGACAAGGCTGTTGGAATGAAGGTGGTCTAACAGTTGGTCAAGAACAACTTTCTCTAAAATTTTTGAAAGAAACGGAAGATTTGACACAGGTCTGTAGTTTTTCAAATTGTCAGGGTCAAGAGTAGTCTTTTTCAAAAGAGGTCTTACAATTGCAGATTTGAAAGAAGAAGGAAAGAAGCCAGTTGAGAGGGAGTGGTTGATGATGACGGTAATATGAGGGAGTAGAGTGTCAAGGCAATGGGTGAGGAAAGAAGCTGGTAGTGGGTCAAGTTCACAGGTTTTAATGCCAGATTTCATGATGATTTTCTTTACAAAGACCTCAGAAACAGGATGGAAGGAAGTGAGGAAAGTTCCCGAGAAAGGGGGATCGGGAAATGGTGCATGAGTATTAGTCAGGGAGTCCAGTGAAAGCCTAAGATTAGTGATCTTGTTGACAAAGTAGTCAGAGAAAGCCTGTGGAAGGTCAGAAGGTGGGAGATTGGAAGGAAGAGGAGAGGAGTCAGTTTTACCAAGAAGAGTGTTAGTAATGTTATACAGCTGTTTGGATGTGGAGCATGCAAGAATTTTGGCATTGTAATAGGCAGATTTTGTAGCGTGAACAAGGCTGTTAACAATTTTGTTGGCAGTTTGGAAAATTTGCTTGTGAACTGTCAGACTGGACTTGAGCCACTGTCTCTCGGCTCTGCGTCTTTCACGCTTGGCTTCTTGCAGCTGAGGCGCAACGGAGGAGAACCAAGGTGATGGTGGCCTCTTGGAGACAAGACGGCCACAGGCAGGAGCGTACTGGTCCAGGAGCCGAAGGAGAAGGGAGTTGAGGTCATCTGGAGTGGTCGCGGTGAAGTAGACAGGTGAGAATGGAGGACAGCGTTGAAGAGAGTCATGTCGACTGCGGAGAGGTTTCTGGCTTGAACGTACGTTTTGCGAGGTGGAGGGCGGAAAAGGTGGAGATCAGCTACGAGGCAGACATGGTCAGACGGGAGGGTGTGGTCGATAGTGACAGAACTCACCACAGCCTGGTCAACCCTGTGGATCATATTATCCAATGTGTGTCCACGAATGTGAGTGGGAGCGTGGACACACTGAACCAGTCCATAGCAGTCCAGGAGGTCGATGACTTTGGAGGTGGTGGAGTCAGAGGGGCGATCAAAATGAATGTTGAAGTCACCAGCGATGATGTGGAGCCATGAAGAGAGTTGCAGTAGGACAGCAGATCGGGGAGTTCATCGAAAAAGGTGGAGTCAGTCAAGCGGTTCTTAGGGTTTGGAGGGGGACGATACAGACACAGGAGGTGGAAAGTTTGGTGGGGAAAGGTGAGGGTGAGTTGTGCCAGTTCGAAGGAGGTGTGGGTGAAGGGGAAGGAGGACTTGGTGGAGAGGAAAGGGGAGAGTGAATCAGCGACGACAAATGCAATGCCGCCGCCGCGGGACTGACGGGGAAAGGAGATGGTGTGGTGGCCGGGTGGAGCGATGTCACGGCACTTAGCTTCGTCACCTTCAGCACGAAACCAAGTTTCGGTCACAGCGAAGACATCAACGTTGTTGTCATGGATGAAGTAGGAGAGGGCAGACCGTTTTTCAGTTCCAGTACCCAGAGCTTGGGCATTGAAAACACATAGGCGGAAAGAAGCAGATCGGTCCAAGAAACGGTTTTCAGCAGAGCGAGTGTTGATGCGAATCAGATTTACAAGATTTCTAGAAGAGGTTTGTTATGTGGCTTCTCAGTCAAAACAGATGGAGGAGTGACACAAGCGCGAGTGGAAGTTAACATTGGAATGGGCTCACCTTTCTTCAGTTTTCTGCGGCCACCACGAAATGGTCGCCGTTTCTTCTTCCACGAGGGACTCCGTGCAGCGTTCATTAATCCAACATGGCAAAGTGTGTCACAAACTGTTGGGGGAAATTCAGAAAGAACATCCTTGAGCGAGAGCAAGTCTTCTCTACTGTAGTGAATACTAGCGGGCGGCGTGGCGACTGAAACAGTGAGTTGATTTGCACGTGCGAAGTCGCGGATGAATGGGCGGTAGCCAAACAAGCCGGAATGGAGGAAGAGAAACAGAAATGTCAGAAAGAAAAAATGAAATGGTAGCACATCTGTCCCTTAACAGAGAGAGACAATAAAGGTACCAAAATGACGGGCGTTCCATAACGAAGAAAATAATACTAATAATCCACACGATCACCGCACAACACAGTCACAAATTCCACATCTATGATAGAGAGGTTCCCTCGAGCCTGTTAGGCGATGGCGAACACCACTCACAAAAAAAAAAAAAAAAAAGTGTAGGAAAAGGGAAGATGATGATAGCTGCAACCTATGTCTGAGGTAAACAGTGGGAGGTAGGGTGGTATGGGTGTGTGTAGGTGGGGGATATTTCAGGCTGGAGCTGCAGAGATGGAATAGTACATACTACTTTTGGACGTTGATGCCATGAGGGTGGACGGTGCCCAGTTTGGCAATGAGATGAGATTCCTGCATAAGGCGTTCCAAGTTGTCACTCTTAGATTGCCAAAGTGCCAAGACTTTGACATGGTTGATGTTGTGTTGGGCATGGTTGAAGTGTAGAGCGACTGGTTTGGGCCGATGGTGGCGGATGTCGGCCAGGTGTTCAGAGATGCGCGTCTCAAGTGTGCGAGATGTCTCACCAACATAGATCTTACCGCACAGCTGACAGTGGATGGCATACACAATGTTGTGGCTCTGGCAGGAGAAAGTGCGTTTAATAGTGAAAGAGCCTGTGGGGCCATGTAGGATGGTGTCTGGTTTGGTGAGAGAGCAGATTTTGCAGTTGGGTTTTGAGCAGGGGAAAGTACCTGGTGGCTTAGGTGTGGAGATTTTGTTCAGCTTAGAGCGCACCAGTAGGTCGTTGAGGTTTTTGTCACGTTTGAAAGTGATCATTGGTGTGGTCTCAAAGGCAGGTTTATGATTTTCTACTATGTGCCAGTTAGACTTCAGGATCTTGCAGATGGGCAGATTGTGAGGATGGAAGAGAAGGCAGGCAGTGGGTCTGTCTGTCTCTTTGGGAGGTTTAGTTTCCAGAGTAGACGTTCTGGATTTAGCTGCAGTGCGGCTGAGAGTATCACTGATGACGGCACTAGGGTATCCACGGTTGGTGAAAAAATCAGACATTTTGGCTGCTTGTATAGTGAAATCCTCTTCGCTAGAGCAGAGTCTGTGTAGGCGAAGGAATTCAGAATATGGAATGTTATTTTTAGTGGACTGGTGGTGGGAAAATGTGTAGTCCAGGTATGAGTGCGCATCAGTAGGTTTGTAGAAGACTGAGGTTTGAAGCAGTCCATCTTTGAGGGAGATAGTGATGTCCAGGAAATTAACTGACTGTGAAATGGTGTAGGTCAGCTGGATGGATGGATGGAAGGTCTGTGCAAAGTTGAGGAAATTCTGGAGGTCATGTTCTGGCATGGATGTGGCTCCCAATCCATCATCTATGTATCTTTTGTAGAGCTCTGGTGTTGGGCCTGTGTAAGAGGTTAGTAGGCGGTGTTCTAGGTGTCCCATGAAGAGGCAGGCATAGGATGGTCCCATTTTGGTTCCCATAGCAACACCACTGATTTGTGAGAATGTGTGGTTGTTGAATTCAAAAGTATTGAGGGTGAGGACTAATTCTGCAAGTCTGACCAGTGTAGCTGTGGGAGGGTGTTGTTGGTTGGGGGGCCGTTTGTTAAAAAAGAATGCGAGGGCCTTCAGTCCATCAGCATGAGGGATGGGAGTGTAGAGAGAGACGACATCAAAGGTAACGAGGAGGCTGGGTTTGAAAGTGGGATCTGTGTTGTATGAATTAATCATATTGAGTGTGTGTGTAGTGTCTTTGAGGTATGATTCTCCCCCTCCCTCCCTCTCTCTCTCTCTCTCTCTCTCTCTCTCTCTCTCTCTCTCTCTCTCTCTCTCTCTCTCTCTCTCTCTCTTTCCCCCCCCATTGCCCTCTTTCCTCCCCCCCTGTCTCTCCAACGATACCTCATCACCCATCGATCATTTCCATTCCCTTCAAAGCATTATTAGCATTACCCACACCCCACATACAACTACCCACACATAACTACTATCATCACAATCACCACCCCTTAAAGTCGTTTACTTATTCTTCTATTTTTCATTTTTATTTACTGATTATTTTTTTTTTTATTAATTAATTATTATTTTTATTTCTTTTTATTCATTATCATTTTTGGGGCCCCACTAAGCACTACTGTCAATCCACCATAATTACTACCGTCACTAATATACCATACCATTCTACCATAATCACTACCGTCACTAGTATACCATACCATTCTACCATAATCACTACCGTCACTAATATATCATACCATTCCACCATAATCACTACCGTCACTAATATACCATACCATTCCACCATAATCACTACTGTCACTAATATACCATACCATTCACCATAATCACTACCGTCACTAATATACCATACCATTCCACCATAATCACTACCGTCACTAATATACCATACCATTCCACCATAATCACTACCGTCACTAATATATCATACCATTCCACCATAATCACTACCGTCACTAATATATCATACCATTCCACCATAATCACTACCGTCACTAATATATCATACCATTCCACCATAATCACTACCGTCACTAGTATATCATACCATTCCACCATAATCACTACCGTCATTAATATACCATACCATTCTACAAGACAAGCTAAACCCCATTGTTTCACACACACCATCCTCCCCCCCCCCCCCCTCCCTCATTATTTCCTCTCCCATGATCCCCTCCTGGGTGGTCTCGTTTCCGTCCGGCGGCCATTTTGATCGTGCGCGAATATGAGAAGATAAGTGGTGTCTCCCTCTTTGTTTTCACTGTCCTGAATGTTAATTGTTTTTGCCTGAAGAAGACCCAACAGGTCGAAGAGCATTGTGTCTTGTCCTGTACTTTGTTTGTCTATGTCCTTGGCAGTAACTTATTCATAGTTTTTAAAAAAAAGCAGATGCCATATGCACGCCTCCATCAGTATTGTCTAAATTGTATTATTGACTGCTTTAGAGTTAAATTTATAGTGTGGCGAACTAGAATGTTTTTTCCTGTGCGTTTCTTGGCATTTTGATAAGACTTAAGTTGTCTTTTCAAGCCACTTGGCATGCAAACTCAGTGTCACAAAACATGGTTCCAACAGTCACGCTTTGAAAGTTCAGTCCAAGATGTCAGCAACTGATGCCAATCGTTTGCTTTGAAAATCAACGATTGATCAAATCACCTTACTGGCTTCTTGTCACCCGTCAGTCTGACCTGTATACACTAAACCAGCAAGTCAAACCAAATACAACAAATGCAGGGTATGAAGTTGTTGTTTTTTTCCACCGAAACTTAAACAGCACAATTTAAAATACAAAACATGCAGGGTATCTAGGAATTTTCCATCTACGCATATATTATTCCAATTTTAACCTCCCCCAACCCTCCCCCAATAGATCCCCAAACCTCAGACATACCTTCAGAAATGAGTAATCATTTGTCTGGACCACAGAAATAACACCTATGCAAAACTTAGCATTCGTCTTAACCATGGAGATATACATACGTGAAACTACATTGTGTATAGGCGTTCCGTGTTCACAAGTTGATACATAAGTATTGCAATTTATGCAACATACAAGATTTCCGCCGATTGGCATGTACAAATTTACTTTATCATTTTCTGTCCTGGGGCCCGTGTTTAAGGAGGAAGCACAAGTTGTGCTTGACACCTTTACGCACGGCACAACTGTGCGTCTACAACAGAGGATCAATACTGCAGTCTACAATAGAGGATCAATACTGCAGTCTACAACAGAGGGTCAATACTGCAGTCTACAACAGAGGATCGATACTGTAGTCTACAACAGAGGGTCAATACTGCAGTCTACAACAGAGGGTCAATACTGCAGTCTACAACAGAGGGTCAATACTGCAGTCTACAACAGAGGATCAATACTGCAGTCTACAACAGAGGATCAATACTGCAGTCTACAACAGAGGATCAATACTGCAGTCTAGGAGAAAAGCTCAGAATTGACGACACTCTCCTTGCGTATTCCACGGGCTGCGTAATTGTATGTCTCTCCGATGGTACAGTCTGTAGAGACTTACTTGAGCTTGCACACGCTATGATCGTGCTTCCCGCACGAAACTGAAAGACAATGCGGCATTTCACTTATGACGACGACCTGTTGGCAGAATCCGAACTATTCTGTTTAAGACTAGTGGCTGTTGCACTGATATTTCCATTTTCATGACGCTGTTGGTGATTTTTTGAAGAGTTATCGCTATAACTAGGTTCTGGAAGGACGTGAAAGTTTAGTGCTGAAAGTTGCATACAAAGATAGATGGGTAGATAGACAGACAGACAGACAGATGGATGGATGGATGGATAGCTATTCAGAAAGACAGAAAGATAGATAGATAGACAAACAGACGGACAGACAGATGGATGGATGGATAGACAGACATTCAGAAAGATAAATAGATAGATAGAAGATGGGAAAGAAGAAGAAGAAGAAGAAGAAGAACAACAACAACAACAACAACAACAACAACAACAACAACAACAACAGCAATGATACTACTACTACTACTACTACTACTACTACTACTAATAATAATAATAATAATCATAATAGTGATGATAATAATAATAATATGTAAATAATAATACTAACAACAACAACAATAATAATAATAATAATAAAAAGGAGGAGGAGGAGGAGGAGAAGGAGGATTATCGCAACGAAAAAGACTTAAGCAAGTTAACATAGAATAATAATATAAAAAAAAAAGTACTTTATGTAAAATCACTGGAAAAACAATTGATAAACAGACATACCACAGCTTATTACCCCACCCCCACCCCTTCTTTCCCACAGCACACAAAATACAGGGCATACTCAATATCGGCGAGGGCCAGAATAGCCCAGTGGTACAGCGCCAGATTCATAATCTTGGTGATTCTTGGTTGCAGGTTGGAAACCTCCGCTGGGCCATTTCGGTACAGGGGATTTTTCCCTCGGAGTTAACATTGGTTCTGACTGCATTTCCCGTACAATTCTTCGAATGAGACTATAAACCGAGGTTCCGTGTTGGAATGCTCGTATAACATCTTGCACACACGTAAAATCCCATCACCAACTTTCGGAAGAGAAGGCCAGTTTGGCCGTTGGTATGGATGACACGTTACACATAGCAAGCACCTTCCCCGAAGCCGGAGTATGGCTGCCTTAATGGCGGGATAAAAAAAAAACGGTCATACACACAAAACTCCACTCCCTTTGTTGGGTAAATGGGATTAACCTTTGCCTGTTTATACAGGGAGTGTCCCCAGGAGTATCAGCCTGCATAGGCAGATGAAGAAGAAAAACATACTCCGCCATGCATACCATCTACCACCACCACCACCACCTCCCTTTCCCCACACCAGCACGCGTGCCCTCGGATCGCTCACACGACCTCTCCCCACCCCTCCCAACACACACTCCTTTCATCCCTCAAAACCCGCACACCCACAGGCTCCAAAAGCCCACCACTACTAAGCCGAGGATTCTATGAATCCGTGTTGCAGGCGTACGTGCGCCGTGTCACCCGATCAATATGGACAAAGAAACAAACGAATCAATCGATCGATAAAGAAAAAAGTCACAGCCAAAAGCTCCCAACACACCCACACCCACCCATACCCACACACACACACACAGAGGGAGGGTCCATAGATGTGAGTATGTGCTGCCTCCGTGTGTGTGTGTGTGTGTGTGTGTGTGTGTGTGTGTGTGTGTGTGTGTGTGTGTGCTAGTGTGTGTGTGTGTGTGTGTGTGAGACACTGATGAGTCCGCCAGCCGACCGACGTGTTTCTAAGTAGTTACGTGCGTCCGATATTTCAAGCTCCCAACACACACACACACACACACACACACACACACACACACACACACACTCACACACACACACACACACACACACACACACACACACATGGACAGACATTGACAAACATAAAGACACAGATGCACACACATGCGTGCGCACGTGTACACACACACACACACACACACACACACACACACACACACACACACACACACACACCACTCAGAGAGACACACATACACTCAGAGAGAGAGAGAGAGAGAGAGAGAGAGAGAGAGACACACACACACACACACACACACACACACACACACACACACACAGACTCCTGCTCTCTGCAGCTCCATACTCCCCTTGCTCAGTACCTTCCCGCTCAATGTCCTACTTCTTCAATACCCCTCCTTCTCAATACCCCCCTCACCCCCACACCCCTCATCCCTGCACACACACACACACACACACACACACACACACACACACACACACACACACACACACAACGACACACATCACACAACGACGCACACAATTTCACTTCTTTACAGGCGCACTCACCTGTCCAAACCCGCCAGAAACAAACAACAAGAGACTGAAGAGTCCGCCAGCCGACTGACGTGTTTCTAAGTAATTACGTGCGTCCGCCATTTGAAATACCCTGTGAGTGTGTTCCATTCTGTAGGAGTTTTCGAGGTGAAATCTGAGGAAGTTTGGTTTGTCTACACCCTCCCCCTCTGCCCTTCCCGCCCCCACACGCTCGCACGCACATACACACACATGCACATTCATATACACACACGCGCGCGCGCACACACACACACACACACACACACACACACACACACACACACACACACACACACACACACACCACATACACACACACGCACGCATTTAACACATACACTGACGCACACACGCGCGCATGCTCGCACACGCTCAGGCACTCGTCCGCGTGCGCGCGCGCACACACACACACACACACGCGCGCGCGCGCGCGCGCGCGCGCGCATGCAAGCACGCACACACGACGTGCATATGGTAAAAAAAAGGCATGCACGCAGTTCCATCCCAACTCGATATTCTCCTGACTCAATACTCCCCCTGCTCATCGCTGCTCGTACTCTCCCTGCTTGATACTCCCGTCCACGATCCTTCCCCTTCTTGATACTCCCTGTTCAATACTTCCCCCGCTCAATATTCTCCCTGGTCAATACTTCCCCCGCTCAAATTCTCCCTGCTTGATACGCTCTTCTCGATCTTTTCCTGTTCCATACTACCCCTGCTCAGTACCCCTCTCCAACCTGCTCATCGCTGCTCGATACTCCCCCTGCTCAATATTCTCCCAGGTTGATACTCCCCTTCTCGATACTTTCCTCCCCCCCCCCCCCCCTCCCCGCTCGACATTACTCCCGCTGTTCGTCACTGCAAAACTCTCCCTGCCCGACACTCCCCCTGCTCTACATTCCCCCTGCTCAATACTTCAACCGTTCAATATTCTCCCTGCTCGATACTTGCCTTCTCCATAGTCCCCCCCCCCCCCCACCCACCCCCCACCCCTGCCCAATACTCCCCTAACTGATCTTCCCCCACTCAATATTTCACCCGCTCAATATTCTCCCTGCTCGATATTCCCCTGATTCACATCCTCCCACCACCCCCCCCCCCCCCTCCCACCCTGATTATTTGCCTTGCTTAACATTCTCCCTTCTCAATATTCCCCTAATCGAGATTTTTCCGCTCAATATTTCCCCCGCTCAATATTCTCCCTTTTCAATATTCCCCTAATCGATATTCTCCTGCTCAATATTCTCCCTTCCCAATATTCCCCTAATCGATGTTCTCCTGCTCAATATTTCCCTCAACTCAATATTATCCCAGCTTGTTACTTCCACTGCTCATCCTTGCTCGATGCTCTCCATGCTTGATGTATCCTCCACTCAATATTTCACCCCATCAATCTTGCTCGATGCTCTCCATGCTTGATGTATCCTCCACTCAATATTTCACCCCATCAATTTTGTCCTGGCTCGGAAGTCCCCCTGCTTGTCGCTGCGCATGCTCGATACCTCCCCTCCCCCCTCCACTGCTTAATTCTCCACTGTTCAATACTTTCCCCCATCAGTGTTCACCCTGCTCAATACTCCCCCTGCTCAATACTTGCCCCGTTCAATGTCCTCCCTGCTCGATACTCCCCTGCTCAATACTTGCCCCGTTCAATGTCCTCCCTGCTCGATACTCCCCCTGCTCAATCGTCTGTCTCCTGGCTCAATGTTCCCTTCATCAATATTTCTCTGTTCACTATTTCCCCCGCTCAATACTCTCCCTGCTCCATGCTTCCCCTCCTCGCTTCTGCTCGATGCTTTTCCTGCCCAATACTCCCCTGCTCAGCGCGCCTGCAACCGACGTGGACAACCCCCTCAATAATCTTCGTCTGCAAAGCCAAGCCAAGAAGAAGAAGAAGAAGACTCCCCTGCTCAATAATATCCCCCGTTGAATATTCTCCCGGCTCAGTAACCCCCCCACCCGCCCATCTCCCACGGTCGTGGCTGCTCAATATTCCCCCTGATCTATACTTCTTCTGCCCAATACTCCCCATGCTCACTCCCTCTGCTCGATAATCCAGCTGCTCAATACCCCCTCCCCAAACTCGTCGCTGCTCAATACTTCCCCTGCTCAGTATTCTCCCCGGACAATACTTTCCCCACTCGAGATTCTCCCTGCTCGATACTCCCCTAGTCGATATCCCCTACTAAATATCTCCCCTGCTCCAAATTCTCTCTCCTCAATACCTACCTTCTCCTCCCTGGTCCATACTCCCCGTCCTTGTCCTTCTCAACACTCCCCCTACTCAATATTCCCCTGCTCAAGACATTCCCCGCTCAATATTTTCCCTGTTCGATACGTCCCCTACTTAACACTTCCCCTGTTCAATGGTCTTCCTGTTCGATACTCCCCTAATCGATATTCCTCCACTCAATCTTTACCTCACTCAATACTCTCCCTGCCCAATACTCTCCTGCTCAATGCTTCCCCCGCTTGACATTCTCCCGGTTCAATATTCCCCTAATCGATATTTCCCCCACTAAGTATTTACCCTGCTCAGTTTTCTCCTCCTCCATGCTCCCACTGCTCAATACTCCACATCCTTGTCCCTGCTCCGTGCTCTCCCTGCTTAATAGTATTCTGGCTCAACATCCCCGTTCTCATAATTCTCCCAGCTTGATACTGCCCCACCTCTTCTGCTCCATACTCCCCCTGCTCAATATTTCTCCCACTCAATGTCATCCCTGCTCGATATTCCCCCTTGCTCGATACTCCCCCCTGCTCAATACTTCCCCTTGCTCGATACTACCCCCCCCCCCCCCCCCCTGCTCAACACTTCCCCTTCCTTGATACTCCCCTCGATCAGTATTTTTCTGCTCGTTCCTGCTCGATATCCCTGCTCAATACCCTCGTGCTCTATACTTCCCTCGCTCAATACTACGCACGCACGCTCGCGCACACACACACACACACACACACACACACACACACACACACACACACACACACACACACGTGCGCACACATATACACACTCCTGCTCTCTGCAGCTCCATACTCCCCTTGCTCAATACCTTCCCGCTCAGTGTCCTACTTCTTCAATACCTCTCCTTCTCAATACCCCCCTCACCCCCACACCCCTCATCCCTGCTCAATGTCCTACTTGTTCAATACCCCTCCTTCTCAATACCCGCTCACCCCACACCCTTCATCCCTGCTCAATATCCTCAATACTCGATACTTTCCCTTCTCGTTCCTGCTCGATGAACTCCCTGCTTAATATTCTCCCTGCTCTAGACTTCTCAATACTCTCCCTTCCAGCTGATTCTCAATACTCCCCCTGCTCGATACTTCTCAATGCTCTCCCTTCCAGGTGAGTCTCAATACTCCCCCTGCTCGATACTTCGCAATACTCCCCCTGTTCAGTACTTCTCAATGCTCTCCCTTCCAGGTGATTCTCAATACTCCCCCTGCTCGATACTTCTCAATACTCCCCCTGCTCGATACTTCTCAATACTCTTCTTGCTCGATACTTCTCAATGCTTTCCCTGCTCGATACTTCTTAATACTCTCCCTGCTCCATACTTCTCAATGCTCCCCCTGCTTGATACTTCTGAATACTCTTCCTGCTCGATACTTCTCAATGCCTGCCCTGCTCGATACTTCTTAATACTCTCCTGCTCGATACTTCTTAATACTCTACCTGCCCGTCGATTCTCAATACTCGCATTGCTCGATACTTCTCAATACTCTCCCTGATCGATACTTCTCAATACTTTCCCTGCTCGATACTTCTCAATGCTCTTCCTGCTCAATACTTCTCAATGCTCTCCCTTCCAGGTGATTCTCAATATTCTCCCTGCTCGATACTTCTCAATACTCTCCCTGCTCGACGCTTCTCAATACTCTCCCTGCTCGATACTTCTCAATGCTCTTCCTGCTCGATACTTCTCAATGCTCTCCCTGCTCTATACTTCTCAATACTCTCCCTGCTCGATACTTCTTAATACTCTCCCCGCTCGATACTTCTCAATACTCTTCCTGCTCGATACTTCTCAATGCTCTCCCTTCTCGATACTTCTTAATACTCTCCCTGCTCGATACTTCTCAATACTCTCCCTGCTGGATACTTCTCAATACTCTTCCTGCTCGGTACTACTCAATGCTCTCCCTGCTCGATACTTCTCAATACTCCCCCTGCTCGATACTTCTCAATACTCTTCCTGCTTGATACTTCTCAATGCTCTCCCTGCTTGATACTTCTTAATACTCTTCCTGTTTGATACTTCTCAATACTCCCCCTGCTCGATACTTCTCAATACTCTTCCTACTTGATATTTCTCAATGCTCTCCCTGCTTGATACTTCTTAATACTCTTCCTGTTTGATACTTCTCAATGCTCTCCCTGCTCAATACTTCTCAATGCCCTCCCTACTCGATACTTCTCAATACTCTCCCTGCTGGATACTACTCAATGCTGTCCCTGCTCGATACTTCTCAATACTCTTCCTGCTGGATACTTCTCAATACTCTTCCTGCTCGATACTTCTCAATACCCTCCCCCACCCCCCACCCCCACCCCCCACCCCCTGTTCGATACTTTTAATGCTCTACCTGCTTGATACTTCTGAATACTCTCCCTACGGAATAACTATAATAGGTATATATATATTTGTTTTTTAAAACAGCAACACAAATGGCAAACTGCAAAAATTATCATATGCAGCGGTTTCTGTTTATTCTGGACACCGGTTCATAACTTACACACTACACAACACTAACTTCACACACACACACACACACACACACACACACACACACACACACACACACACACACACACATACACACACACACATACACACATACACACACAAACACACACACACACACACACACACACACACACACACACACACACACACACACACACACCACACACAATTTTATGCAGGTGTGTGCACGAGCTTATGCACACACCTACACACCCACGTATGCACACACATATACACACAGAGACACACATGCACATACACACACACACGTGCACGCGCACGCACACAAGCACGCACGCATGCACGCACACTAGCATACACACACACACACACACACACACACACACACACACACACACACACACACACACACACAGTTCTTTACATGACGTGTCTGTGTGTTTGTGTGTGCGTGGGTGTGAGTGAGTGAGTGAGTGAGTGAGTGTGTGTGTGTGTGTGTGTGTGTGTGTGTGTGTGTGTGTGTGTGTTAGTGTGCGTGCATCATGCGTGCGTGCGTGTGTGCGTGTGCGCACGTGTGTGTGTGTATGTGCATGTGTGTGTCTGTGTGTATGTGTGTGTGTGTATGTGTGTGTGTGTATGTGTGTATGTGTGTATGTGTGTGTGTGTGTCTGTGTGTGTGTGTGGGCGTACATGGGTGTGTAGGTGCGTGCATAAGCTCGTGCACACACCCGCATAAAATTGTGTGTGTGTGTGTGTGTGTGTGTGTGTGTGTGTGCGTGTGTGTGTGTGTGTGTGTGTGTGTGTGTGTGTGTGTGTGTGTGTGTGTGTTGTGTAGTGTATAAGTTATGAAACAGTGTCCAGAATAAACAGAAACCCCTGCATATGATAATTTTTGCAGTTTGCCATTTGTGTTGCTTTTTTTTCTAACAAATGTATGTACCTATTATAGTTATTCCGTGCTTGCTTTAAAAAGTTGGCTGCGGGAAAGAAAACCACAGATAATTTTACAAGTACCATTCTAATATCGTGAGAAATCATTGTACTGTTTTAATCTTAAAACAGGATCTATGTTTGTTGGTTTCTTTTCATAATCAATAACCTCGGATAGCTCTGTCTGTGGGGATTTTACATGTAGCTCGACAGGGAGAGAGGGCAGTGGCAGGTGGGTGGGGGGAGGGAGGAGGCGCAGGGTGAAGGTGGGGGGGGGGGTAATGTACGTGTGTGTTTAAAACGTATTTGTGCCTGCGTGTGTCGAACCTAACAACTCACACTGATTCGAAACGAAATCGATAACACCACCTCCTTGGCTCAGCAATGCGATCTTTCGCAACACTGGCCACCTGGTGTCTTTCTCGTTTCCTATTCAGGTCATGTGACATGACATCTTTGACAAGTACAACACTTGAAACGTCGCGTGAGATCTCTGTGCTGTGTGGTGATGTGACAAAGAACGTTGTACACGCTTGGACTGCTGGGAAGGCTGATCACTCTACGTGCTGCTGGGAGTTTAGGTAGGTGGTGCTGTGGCGTGTGCCACGTCAAACGGGATGGGTATATCTATGGGATGGGGCGCCTCTCCCGCTTCACCCCTGTTTCAGCGACGTGTGATTTCAACCAACGCTGTCTTCCGCAACTCATCGCACTGTTTACGTAGCTTACCCCATCTGTTGGAGACTCAGGTTGGTGACGATCCTCTGGTGGCTCTTTGTCTTTTTAAAGTTCTCTCTATGTCCGTGTGTGTCTGTCTGTTCCTAATTTGTGCTTATTCTTGTGGTCCGTGTTATTCAGTTCTTTCGTTTCTTTGTTTTCTCATATATAACTGTCTGAGAATGATTTTGGTAGAATTTGGCTGCCTACCATATGTTAATGTTTTAAACGGGCCAAGTCTTGCTGGTCTACGCACTCTCGTTTTCCACCAACACATGAAAAACGACCAGCATTCATAGGTTCCTGACTGAATGTATTTAACAGTTGTTGTAGTAATAGGAGGAGAAGAAGGGACTGGCTTCGATAAACTTAGGCTTTCTGGCCTACGTAAATGTTTCTTCATCAATTAATAACAATAGGGGTCTGTTCGTATTGATAACATAGGTCATTAACAGTCTAACTCATAACAAGAAGTTCTACAATTTTAGAATTTTGTCCAGAAGATTCTGAAAACTGTTAATATCTTGGGCAAATTTGACATCAGTATTACATTTGCTACAGTGTTTAGCATCGCTGTGTGAAAAAAGGAAAGTTTTGTTTTGTGAGACTGACGGTGTTTTGTATTAATTGTACCTTCATAATTTGTTGTGATACTGAAATGTGAACCAGAAAAAAATGTATCAAATTAATGTAATGAATATCATTAATAAAATCTTGTAGGTCTGGATAGATCTCCTGTGGTCCTCATTCCTTTGAGAGAGTGGAGATCCAAGTGTTTTAATCGTTCTGGGTATAAGAAATGTTTGCAATCTACGAATGTTGTGGAATGATGCAGTATGCATGCCCCTGATGCATTTATCCTGTATGGGCCTTGCTGTTGACCTGCCTCAACGTTTGCAAGGGAAATTTGAAGTTTTGCTGCCTGATAGAAAGTGAAACAGAGAACAACAAAGCTCAATATTCTTAATTGCCAATCCCAGTTCTCTTGCCACGTCACACTGAAACTGAACTGGGCATGATGATCGGTCTGCTGAAGATGGGGTTGTGCGTGTCTCAGACTCGTTCGTCCAATGTCAACATAGTCCCAGAACGAGAGAACAGACGACTGTTCCCCCTTTTGATTCAGAACTGAAGTTTAAACTATTTAGACTTAACACTTTTTACAATGGCTTGACATGATCACACATGTTTCCGACACAAAACATTGACCACGTCCTCACAGACTTGCTAGTAATTTGTCATTTCACAAGGTTGCATGGAACAATGTCATCAAGAATCTGTTCAACAAACCAAATGCTCTTGCCCTCACAGACATGTTGGCAGTTTTTATTCCTGGATTTGTCCCCAGCAAAGACACACACACACAAAAATGGCCATCCATGCGGCTTTCCATGTCAAATTGCAAAACATATGTTCTGCCTGTGCCCCTCCCAGTTAAAAAAGGCAACCGTTTGTCCCAAGTCCAGCTGGAAAAAAGTTCCTGATACGAAAAACTCAGTTTACAAAATATCTTTGTCAATGGAAATATTGACCTTCGTTTTCCTTCTTCTCATTTCCTTTTTCACTGCATCTTACGTGGTTTACTATGCCTACGAAAAGCCAGTCGTGGCCTTTACATTAAACAGTAACACCTGTATTAATCACAAACAAAAAAAACCTAAGAGGCATGCACCTCACTACACCCACGTACATCGCCACTGACCATTTTGTCCTGCAAGACAGCTGACCATCTTCCAGACACTAAGCCATTTATCTTGTGTTATTTGTTCATATTCTTCACTGACGTTTATTGCATGTACGATGCACGGTTTCCATGACTAGCCAGACCAAGACCAGACTTTTGAAAAGCTTCTCTGTCAATAGCTTATTTTCCATCGACATATTCTCGTCATATATATCACCAAGGGTCAAACGCCTGTGACATCCATACTGAGCAGACCACCATCAACACCTTGAAGAGAAAATCAAATGCTTGTTTGAAGAACTGGGAAAAGCTTAGAACTGGAATCGTTCTAGCGGGTTTTGGCAATACTGGATTTGCTTGTCAGTTTCAACAGACTGTGTTGTATTTTTTAAAGTCACTTTAAACGGGATTTGAGTGGATTCCACAGTCTGGATTGTATGAAAAATCAGTTTAGACAGAATTCAACAGCTGCCTCGTATGAAAAGTTATTTCAAAGTGGATTTAAGTGGATTCAACAGGCTGTATTGTATAAGGAAAATCATTTTAAATGGGATTTAACAGACTGAGTCAAAGGAAAAGTCATTTTTTAAAAAGAGATTTAAGTGGATTGAACAGGCTGCATTGTATAAAAATATTATTTTAAACAGGATTTAATGGGCTGTGTCATTTGAAAATTCATTTTCAACGGACTTTAAGTGGATCAACAGGCTGCATTGTATGAAAAAAATTAAACGGGATTTAACAAACTGCGTCATATGAAAAGTCATTTTTAAATAGGATTCAGCAGAATTCATATGGAAAGTAATTTTCAAATTGGGTTGAAATGGCTGTATCATCTGGAAAGTCATTTTTAACTCGATTCAACAACCCACTTCAAATGAAAAGTCATTTTTAAACTGAATTCAACAGGCTGCGTCATATGAAAAATTATTTCTAAACTGAATTCTACTGGCTGCGTATTATGAAAAGTCTTTTCTTTTTATTTATTTTTTTTATTGTAAAGAAACACTTGAAACGCTTGTAAAGACAGAGGACAGCTAAAGCCAGAAATGCGAAAAAAAATTGAGCTTGCAACTAGTCTGCTGCTTGGTTTGCAGTGACGCATGGCACAAAAGCAGAGGACGGGGGTCAGGATTTTGTGCGTTTTCTATTTCCACTGAGAAACGCGTCTTGGAAATGAGGAAGTGAAACCAGTTCAGTGGTGTTTCCCATGGGGGTCACAATTCATATTACACCTGGCTTCAGCATCTGTTGTGAAAAGCATGGAGTAAGGCACTTGGAGAATGGTAGAAGACATAAATAACACATGGCTAATGCATGAGACTAAGGCACTTGGAGAATGGTAGAAGACATAAATTACACCTGGCTAATGCATGAGAGTAAGGCACTTGGAGAATGGTAGAAGACATAAATTACACCTGGTTTCACCATCTGTTGTGAAATGCATAAGAATGAGGCGCCTGGAGAATGGTAGAAGACATAAATTACACCTGGCTTCACCATCTGTTGTGAAATGCATAAGAGTGAGGCACCTGGAGAATGGTAGAAGACATAAATTACACCTGGCTTCACCATCTTTTTTGTTTTTTTTCACATATTTAATGTCACCTCTCTCATCCCTCCACTCAACAGTTCCTTCATTTTCTCACACATTCATCCCTCAACATAAATTTGGCAAAGTATTTACTTAAAACAAATTAATAAATTCATGTATACAAATATATAAGTTGTTGTAATAAAGAGTTCAATTCAAAATATCCTATGACATTTGTCTTGATGTTCTTTGTATTTGAAACAATGAATGGGAGAATGAGTTGGCACAACTGACGACATGTATATGTTGGAATTATATAATCATGCTAGGAAAGTATTAGCAAAGGGGTTTTTTTTCTTTTTTTTAATTTTCAGTTTTTAAACAAACAAGCACACACGAAAAAAGACATATGTAGCATAATCATTGTACAAGTGCCCCCCCCCCCCCCCCCCCCCCAAAAAAAAAAAAAAAGAAAAAAAAAAGAAAAAAAAATCGCAGACACGCACACAAACACACATGAACTGTAAACAGGATATATATGCATAAACTTACAAACACCCACACACACACATGTACAAATATATAACCTCAAAAACAAGGTAAATACCAAGGGGTGGCAGGGGCGAGAGGCTGAAAGAGAAAAAAAAAATATTAAGATGGGTAATTACAACAAGAGAATGGATCATTGGATGGCTAGTTATGTTGGAAGATACTAGCGTCTTCCATTCTCAACTATGTAGCATTATCTAGGTTGGGATACTCAAGTTGGGACTATGTGTACATATATAAGAGTTGTTAAAAAACAAACAAACAAACAGTCACAATAAAGCTAGGAAATGATAGAGGAATAGGGAAACCAGGTTTTGTCAAATTGATCTGAATCATAGTTCAGAAAGGCTAAGTATTTTTCCAATTTAAATCTATAGCTTAAGATTGTAAGGAAAACATGAAGGTCTGGGTAGTTATTTTGTAGTTTACATTTGTAAACATAAAACTTAGCAAACAGCAGGATAAAGTTAACTTTGTCAGTTTCCACGTTTTGTTTCTTTCCAAACAGAACTAACTCTTTCTCAAAAAACAGATTAGCGCAGTGCTGACATTTATCCATTAGCAGGTTTTGAAGATTTCTCCCAAACCGCTGCACAATATTGCAGTCGAAAAGCATGTGTGTAATAGTCTGTTGTTCATGATCACAAAAGTTACATAATGGTGAATCAACAATTTTGCATTGAAATAGGTATTTCTGGGTTGGCAGTAATCTATGTAGAAGTCGACATTGGAACCATCTAAGCTGGCCGTCAGTAGAAACTTTATAACTATGAAGGAATATTTGTTTCCAATTAAGATTTACAAAAAAATTATTCCATTTATTAATAGCAGCGGGAGAGGCATTATTTTCATTTAAAGTTTTTGTACATATTTGTTGTCTCTTTTAATGCAAAACCAGGCTTTTTGGTCAAAGAGTTTATATTGGTTAGTTATGATAATATTAAGTTTTGGGCAATAGTTGTGAATGGCATTCATTATGCATTCGTATAAGAGAAAGTTTGTTCTTATACCTTGATATTTAATTAAAAATTCATGGAAGGTCATCCAATGCCCATTTTCATTAATCAAGTGTTTAATGAAGAAAATGCCATAATTACACCATTCCTGTGTGAAAAATTTTTTTTATCTCTTTTTTTTTTTTCAACTTTATTTTTCTGTTTGCAAAGACAAAACATTTTACATAAATTCATAGCATTTCAGTTCACCTCAGTATATAATTCACACCATTTATGTTTCAACAGCCAAACGCTTACATTTCAATCAAGTATCATAAACAGTTTCCGTATCATGTGCTAGCTTATTTGCAAGGCAGGGTTTTTCAAAAATTAAATACAAATAGACAACCAAAAACAAAGCAAAAACAGAAACAAAAGAAGAGAGAGAGAGAGAGAGAGAGAGAGAGAGAGAGAGAGAGAGAGAGAGAGAGAGAGAGAGAGAGGAGGTTAAGACACCGACAAAACCACAAGGGGATCCATACGTACATGCATAATAAGTGATACAGAGACAGACTAGTCCCTCAACATGCACATCAAGTCCAAAAATGACACTTCTATCAAAGATTGGTATAACTGCCATTTTTCGTGCAGTTTTTGCATTGACTTTACGCTTTTTGCGACTAGCTGTTCAAGATTATATCTTGTCTTTAAATAGTGTAGAAAGTTTATTACAATTGGAAGTTTTTTTCTCACATTTGCATTTATAGATGAAATATTTGGCTAGAAGTAAAATGAAGTCAAAGGGTTCATCACTTCTAAAATTATTTGAACGCCCAAACAATACCAATTCAACAGACAAATTTAAAGAATCCGCATGCTGACATTTTCCTTTCATTATTGCTTGAAGTTGTTGCCAAAAATGTGCCGCATGCTCACACGACCAAAATAGATGCTCAATGTTTTCTCTTTCTGTATTACAAAATGTACAATGATCATTTGGTTCCATTCTCATTTTTGACAGCACAATATTTGTACCCAGTATACGGTGTAGAATTCTTATCTGAAACCATTTAAGTTTTATTTTTTATTTTTTGCACCTTTTTAAAAATGACATCCCAATCCAATTGCTGTTCAAGTTTTTCATTCCACTTATTGCAATAAGCAGGGTTTATGTTGTGACACAGAAGGGCATCATAATAAACACATGCCCCTCTGCTGACTGAACAGATAAGTTTCCATAATTTAGACCTTTCTTCATTTTTGTTATTTGTCATTGTTACTGCAGTTTTCCGAATATATGCGCTTACTTCTCTTAATAATCCAGTATACGAGATAAAGTCAATGCAAAATCCATATTTGTTATTGAACTCTCTATATGCCAAAAGCGTACCATCTTCTTTTATAATGTGTCCAATTGTATGTATATTTTTGTCGAACAAACTTTGATAAAAAAAAATTGGTTTTTTGTTTATCTTAATATTTTCATTATAGAATATATTTTCGGAAGCCATTTCTTCGGAAATGCAAGGTAGAATCCTTCGGCCAAATTCCTTATATGCCTCAAATACATCAGCCCAAAATTTATTTTTGGATAATTGGCCTAGAGGAAGACTACAACCAATTTTTTCTAGATGATCTATTCTTGGACAACTTGCCAAAGTAATACTTTTCCACTTATGAGACGATATTCTTATTTTTCTAATCCATGCAAGCTTTAATGCAAATATATATATATATATATTCTTTTATTCTTGGCACACCAAGTCCTCCATTCATTATGTTTTTAGTCACAGTTTTTCTATTTATACGATCCCTTTTTCTATTCCAAACAAATCGAAATACTGAGTTTTGAATAGCATTAATTACATCATCGGGAGGATTTGGAAGTAGAATCCAGAGATGAGTTAGTTTGGACAAGATTAAAGACTTTAAAACGGCCACCCTGCCAAGTGGAGTAATCAGTCTCTTTAACCATACCTTATATAGCATTCTTATTTCAAGAAATCTAGCCTGTATGTTTATTTCTGAACAATCAGCGAGATCGTTGGTAAATAAAATACCTAGAATTTTAAATTGTGGTGGATTCCACTGTATACTTAAGTGTTGCATATAGCGAATGTTCGAGTTTTTCCTACTGCCAAGCCATATAGCACTCGTTTTTTCTGTGTTTAATATCGAACCTGATTTTCTCCCAAACCTATCAACTGTTATCAGAGTTTCCTCAAAAGACACTTTGTCACCTTCAAGCATGATTTCTGCATCGTCCGCATATTGTGAAATTTTGTGTTCTGTATTATTAATTTGGATCCCTTTTATAATTCTATTATCTCTCAACATAATGGCAAGGATTTCCACGCACAAAATAAATATGTAGGCTGAAACTGGGTCACCCTGCCTGCATCCACGACCTACAGGAAACCAATTAGATGCCTGTCCATTTACAAGAACAGTTGACTTAATATTATTGTAAAAAGTACTTATCCATTTACGTATATCTGGTCCAAATCCGAATGCTACAAGTACTTTATTCATAAATCCCCAGTCAAGTGAATCGAAGGCTTTTTCGAAATCTAAGCATAAAAGCAAACCAGGCAGCTGGTGTGTTTGCAAGTAGTTGATCAAGTCATAAATTAATCTAATATTATCTCCGATATATCTGTTGGCCATAAATCCTGTTTGGTCTTCATTAATCAAGCCTGGAAGAACCATTTTTAGTCTATTCGCAACACATGCTGACCCTATCTTATAAACAACATTTAAAAGAGTAATTGGCCTCCAGTTTTTGATGACATCTCGAGATTTGTCACCTTTAGGAATACAAACTATAATTCCTTCTTTTTGTGTGGTGGACAGCTCACCTAGTTGAAAACCTTCATTTAAGGATCGGACAACGAATATTCCAAGTGATGGCCAAAACAATATGAAAAAATCAACAGTAAATCTGTCTGATCCAGGGCTTTTAT
Organism: Conus canariensis; assembly: GCA_033310375.1. Lineage (NCBI taxonomy): Eukaryota > Metazoa > Mollusca > Gastropoda > Neogastropoda > Conidae > Conus > Conus canariensis. Next base: position 6,135,666 of record CM065745.1, read on the forward strand.
TGTTTTTCATCTGTTTAAGTGCATAGCCAGCCTCATCCATAGAAATTTCTCCTTCTAATTGTACCTTTTCTTGGTCTGTTAAGACATGAGGTAAGTTAACCATTTCAGCTATTTCGCACTCTTCAACTTCCTTTGACCGGTACAATTTTTCATAAAATTTCTTCACTTCTTGTTGGATCCTTTCGTCATCAAATATTTCTAAACCATCATCTAATGTTAACTTTGTCATATTTTTGTTTAAGAAATTTCTTTTTTCAAGCGAGCAAAAATACTGATTCTAAACCATCAACTAATGTTAACTTTGTCATATTTTTGTTTAAGAAATTTCTTTTTTCAAGCGAGCAAAAATACTGATTCACCTTCTCCCCTTCTGCTATCCAACGCACTCGTGATCGAATCAAAACCCCCTGCATTTTAGCTTCCCTAAGTCTGACTAGTTCCTCTTTGTCCTGCTCTACATCATGTCTTTCTTCATCAGTCAACTGTTCCTTCTTCTCTAACTTTTCAGTGTTCATTTGTAAACGCTTCTGCTTTTCATTACTTCTGCGTTTCTTTTCAGTTGCAAATGCTATAGTTTTACTTCTTATTTTCATCAGTAAAACATCTAAAAACAGTTGATCTGAAATAGTAAACTGAATTTGTGAACGCTCAATAAATGGTATTGTTCCCTTGAATAGGGCAGTACTGCATACTCTTCTATTACAGTTTTAATTTCCTCGTTAATTTCGTCAATGTACTGTTTGTCCTTCAACAAGGAACAATTAAATTTCCAGAAGGGGTATCGTTTACTTTCTTTAGCAAAGGTTAAAGTCGTTTTGTTTTATGTCATGCTTGTTTTTCTCGTACTCATTTGGTCTTTGTCATGTTCAACTGGAGAAAATCCTTTGTTGAATGAGATGTTGTTTTTTCTTTGTGAGAGAGATGGCGAGATTTTGCTGTCACATAGGGGACTGGTGATTTTATCTGTATTTAGCTGCCTGTATTTCAGTTGGATACTGTGTCAGTTGCAAGGTATGTGTGTTTCAGTCTCCACTTATAAAGATACAAGATGAGTAACTCTGTAAGGTTTTGTTCAATGAACTGCCGAGGCCTAGCGGATCAAAAAAGGAGGAGGGATGTATTTCATTATTTAAGAGAAAAAGCGTTCTCGGTGTATCTTCTACAGGATACCCATTTTGACCCCAAGCTTGAAATGTGTATCAGAGCAGAATGGGGTTATGAAGCATATTTTGCATCATGTATGTCTAACTCAAGAGGTGTTGCAATTCTCTTTAACAGTAATTTTGAATTTTGTGTAAAGAAGGTTTACAAAGATACAGGTGGAAACTACATTTTGCTGTCGTATCCATTTTGGATAAGATTATGTTGATCATTAACTTGTATGGACCAAATTATGATAATCCTGATTTTTTTGTTGAATTAGAAGAAAATATTAAGGATGTGGGTGTTGAAAATGTTATAATTGGAGGGGACTGGAACCTGGTACAAGATTTTTCAATGGATTATTTTAATTATAAGCATTATAACAATGTTAAAGCACAACAGCAAGTTGAAGACATGATGCTTAATCTAGATCTTACAGATACATGGAGAATGTTGAATCCTGAATTGAAAAGATATACATGGCACAGATCCTCCCCTCTTCAGCAAAGTAGACTTGATTTTTTTCTAGTTTCAGACTATGTGTCCACCTTTGTCATGGATGCAGATATTAAGGTAGGATACAGGACAGATCATTCAATGATTACTCTGACTTTATCTCTTAAAATTTTAATATTGTAATGAATACACTCTGACATGAAATCATGTACTGTAGTCAGACAGCACTTTGAGCAGTTTCTGTAGTGTTTCATCACATCATTCCAGAATGGGTTGTTGACATCTTGCATAATAACATTAGAAAATTCAGCAACAAAGTTTTTTATATTGTCCAGCTTAGGGAACATATTAATGGTAAATTCCCGCCAATCCGACTCATACATTAATCTTCTCAGCCAACTTATCTTCATAGAAGAAATAATTTTTTTTTACATTTAACATTTTTAATCCACCTTCACAGTACTGCTTTTGAACCACAGATTTTTTTATCTTACCTTTTTTACCATTCCATAAAAAAACTATACAATTCTTTTTCTACAGCAACAATAAAATCATCTGGGGGTCTGGTAGGTTAATCAATAAATGAACAATTTTAGAAAAAGCCAAAGTTTTAACAACAGTTATTTTTTCCAAAAGGAGTTATATTTCTTTTTTCCAAAAAGCTAGGACTCTTTTTATTTCAAAAAGTTTATCTTCAAAATAAATCTGTACAATAATATTTGTGTTAGTGGAGAATTTGATACCAAGCATTTTGAAAGTACCTGGATCCCAAACAAAATTTTTGTCCCTCATAAATCTAATTCCACAATTCTTTCTACTCCCCAACCGAACTACTTGTGACTTGTCAAAATTGATTTTTAAACCTGAAATTTGTAAAAAAAAATTAGTAAGGACAGATACCACCTCATTAAAAGATCTTTCTGAGCCATCTAGACATAAACTAGTGTCATCAGCAAATTGTGACAGTAATGTTTACTTGTTAACAACTTTAATTCCTTTAATATGCTCATTAGAGCGAATCATTAATGACAGAACCTCAGTGCAAATTAGGTATAGATAAGGGGATGGTGGGTCTCCCTGTCTCACCCCTCTCTCAATCGGAAACCATGGGGAGTACTGGCCATTTACAGAAATACAGGTAGAAATTTGTGAATAAAATGTTCTTATCCAATTAATTAAGTCGGGTCCAAACTTGAAAAATTTAAGGCAGTTATGTAAGAATGACCATGAGACACTATCGAACAGCCTTCTCAAAGTCAACTAAAAAGAGCGTCCCTGGAATATTTTCCTTATCAGTGTACAATAACATGTCATACATCAATCTTATATTCTCTCCTTCTGCCCTTCAAAAAACCTCTTTGACTCTCATGTATAATGTTTGGAAGAACACTTTTCAATCGATTGGCAACACAAGCAGAAGCTATCTTATATGTGGTGTTCAACAAAGAGATGGGGCGCCAGTTTTTCACAAATCTTTTCGGCTTCCCTTCCTTGGGGATACATATTATGGTTCCCTGTCGCTGGGTAGTGGATAATTGGCCTTTAGCAAAACCTTCATTAATTGAACGTACAAGGAAAGTTCCAATATCTACAAAGAAAAACTTATAAAATTCAACAGTAAACCCATCGGGCCCAGGGCTCTTAAAATTTGTCATCTGTTTCAGAGCAGTAGCTGCCTCTTCTAGTGTAATCAACCCCTCTAATGAGGAGCTCTCCTCCTCGGGCAATACTGGAGCATCTGGAAGCTCTTCAGAAATATTCGTATCAGTTACATCTCTGAAGCTGTATAATTGTTCATAAAAAACTTTTATCTCGAGGAGGATACTTTTTGTTCAGAAATGACTGAACCATCCTCTTTTTTTCTAAAAACGGGATAGATTTATCAAGAAAAGTTCGATTTTCAAGATTGCAAAAATATTTATTCACTTTTTTCCCCTTGACTTAGCCAGTGAACTCCTGAGCGCATTGCCATGCCTTCAAGTCTGTGATTCCTGATTTCTTGCAGTTCTATTTTTAAGTTTTCTAAATGAGGAATAGTTTCTTCTTGTAAATTCTGTTCAATGTTTTTTTTATTTTGTTTCTAGGTCATGTTCTCTTTGAGTATCCTTTTTTTTCTTATAAGTACTATAAGAAATTGTTTTGCCTCTTATTTCAAGCATTAATGTCTCAAAAAAGAGCTGATCTGCAATTTGAAAAGAGAGGTTTTCATTACTAATTTTATGCATATTATTTAAGTTGTATACAGGTAATGCATACTGTTTCTTGATATCGCTGATCAGCTCTCTAATTTTTGAAACATATTGCTTATCTCTTAATAAACTATTGTTGAATTTCCAAAAAAGTCTGTCCGTTTGAAATGATCTTTTTTTTAAAAAGTAATGTGACAAGGGAATGATCTGATCGGTATCCAGGATCTATGCAAACGTCATTAACTTCCATCATTAATTCTTCAGTGATCATGAAGTAGTCAAGTCTTGCTTGTTTATAAGAGTTAAATTTCCGCCATGTATAGTTTCTTTTTTGGGTATATTTCTCTGTAAACATCGAACAGATTGTATTTAGTCATTATATCATTGATTTTTGCTCGGGTTCTTGGCCGATTGGTGACACTTGTATAATTTCTAACATCCATTTTTAAATTAAGGGCACAATTCCAGTCTCCAGTTATAATTACATGTTGGTTGCCAAAGCTCTCAATGAGTTCACAAACACTATCGAAAAATTCGGGGCTATCACCACCACTAGGCCCATATAAATTCACCAAAGTAAACCTTTTTTTAAGAATTGAACATTCATAACAATGTAACACCCATGCTGGTCTCTTATAACATCATGTATCTTGTACTCAAAGTTATTATTAAAAAGAACAGCCACACCATTTTTGTTAGTTTCCGCACCACACAGCCATACATTATATCCCCAGCTGGCTTGGATAAAATTCTCAGAGTCTTCCTTTAAGTGTGTCTCTTGAAGACAATAAACATGAGCTGCTTTTTGTCTCAAAAAATCAAATACATCTTTCCTTTTTTTACTATTATTTAGACCCTTACAATTCAAAGAACAAATTTTAAATGAACTATCCTGTGCCATTTTGAGTTTTGGCAAGAAAGGTTAAAGTAGTAAACAGATAATAGCAATTAAAAAAAAAGATCTACAAAAGAAAAAAGTAAGAAATACTCCAAAAGTGTTGCTAACACTAGAGACACACCCTTTGAAATACAGTGATGTTGCACATCCCCAAAGTTTTACAGAAGCTACCTCGGCCTCAACCTTCCAATGTAATTATAAGCACGTTTTCACACCCATCATTAATATCAACATCTTATAAATGCACAAATAAAGTGTACATGACCCATTTACAATCTTACTCTCACACACAACCCTGCCACCTTGATATGAAGAAAATGAAAAAGTAATGTACAACATAAAGACCAACTTACAAAGCAATGACATAAAACTGCACACACACACACACACACACACACACACACACACACACACACACACACACCAACCTGTTATATAAGGATCCACCACCCTACTCCAAACGAGCATTGAAGCCTACTACTACTACAACAACTACTACAATATCTAGCGCAGATGGCTTCACCATCTGTTGTGAAATTCATGAGAGTAAGGCACCTGGACAATGGTAGAAGACATAAATTACACCTGGCTTCAACATCTGTTGTGAAATGCATGAGAGTAAGGCACCTGAGATGCAGAAGACATAATTACACCTGCAATGCTGAGAGTAGGCACCTGAGAATGGGAAGACATATACTTGAAAACATGTTTCTGTACATACATAAGAGCAATATGTGGTGCATGTAGCTTTGTGTGTCATTCTTGTTGTTTTCGTGTTGTTTCCTGTTGTTATTTGTCTGTGTGAGTGTATGCTTCTTGTGTGTGTGTATGCATGATCATGACCATGGGTGTGTACCTAGTGAAAGGGAAAACTGAGAGAGTGCATCGCGCATACGTGTGTATGTGTGTTTGTGTATGTATGTTTGCATGTGTGTGTGCGCGCACGCGCGCGTGTGAGTGAGTGAGTGAGAGAGAGAGAGAGAGAGAGAGAGAGAGAGAGAGAGAGAATACGGAAACTTTGATCATGTTTAGACCATTGCCCCTCACGAAGGGGTGCATATATATGAACATTTGTCC
>CM065745.1:6146428-6151428 GCA_033310375.1 Conus canariensis
GTGAAGTAAGAGAGATTGGCCTGTAACTGTTGACATCTCTACAGGGTTTGCCATTTTTAAGTATGGGAACTATAATGGAATGTTTCCACACGGCTGGTAATTTACCTTCACTGCAGCATGTTTCCATTATTTTATGAAGATACTGCACCCAATTATCTGGTAAATGTTTCAGCATTTCACTGGAAATTTCATCACGGCCAACAGCTGTTCTTTTATTACTCAATGTTGAGATTCCTTCTTTTAGTTCCAAAAACGTAATAGGAGAGTTGAAGTATAAGTTATCGTTAGATTCTGGATCTTTAATTTCTAGTTTAGCTTCCTGGTCCTGTCTGTATGTCTTACATTTTCTTGAAAGACCTTCTAGTCTGCTGTTTACTGAAAAGATATCAGCAAACTTTTCCGCTTTTTGATAAGCTGTTGGAAATTTATTATCTTCAAATTTTACTTTGCACTTAGGAATGAAAACCCCGTGCTTCATATATTGAATTTTCTTCCATATTTTACTCCTATCTGAAGGAGAACTTACCTCTTCTTCACAAAAGCTTGACCAATATTCACACTTTGCTTTGGCTAATATTTTGTTATATGCTGATTTAGCCACCTTTGAATCTCTGAGTTTAGATGGAGATCTACTGCATAGATAGATTTTATACTTAGAAATCTTTTCTTGTTTTGCTCTTTCACACTCATCTGTCCACCACAAGTTCCCTGCGTATTTAGATGTAGAAACACACGAACATCTGGGAATAGAAGAATCAGCCGCGTGAAGAACAGATCTTGTGAAATGATCATACATAAGATCCACGTCTTCATTTTGAGGAATGTCAGTAGAAGAAGATATTAAAATTGACGTAGATTTATCCCAGTCTGCTCGATTGTAATTATATTTCCTGATTTTATCTTGTATTGAATTAACAGGACCCAACTTTTCGTTTAATCTTATACGTATAGGAAAATGATCACTACCTAGTGTATCAGGAGAAGTTTCCCACATACAGTCTGGAGCTAATTCAGGAGAAATTAAGGAGATGTCAATGGCTGATGGTTTATGACATTCTATATCTGATATTCTTGTGATGTCACCATTATTCAGTAAGTACAAATTTGAATCCACAACATTTTCGACAAATCGAAGGTTTGTGGTTCTTTTACAACCATCGTCCCAGAGAGCTGAATGCGCATTAAAATCACCTCCTATGAGCCATTTTTCCTTATTAGGTAAGTTTCGCAACCATTCTGTATTATCGTTATCTGGACCTTTTGGAAGATAGACGGAAACAATATTAACAACTAGGTTGCTGTTGAATTTTACCATAGCAGCGGACGAGTTTAAATGAGGAATGTTCAAAGGCACTGGAGATTTCATAGGATGGTAATCAATATTTCGATGAATATATATTGCTGTATTGATCTTACCAGACTGATCTTGATTGTACACAGGTGGGTAATGAAAATTCGGAATATGGGGCAATTTATTTATTCTATCGTCGATCACATGTTTACCTTTTTAGCTGTTATTCAAAAGTAATTTTCATTTAATCGTAAGTTATATGTGGCTTTTATTGATTTCGAGAAAGCTTTTGACTCGGTTTCTATAGAACTACTATGGCCAATACTAAAAAAGAATGGCATCAATGGTAAATTATTTCAGTGCATTAAAAGTATGTACAAGAATGTTACAGCCAGGGTCAGATCTATGGCAAAATTTACTGACTATATCAAATGTACACAGGGTGTAAAATAAGGAGATGTTTGTAGTCCTGATTCTTTTCTCTTTGTTTATTAATGAATTGGCTTTATGAATAATAGAAAAAAAAAGGGATGGTGCAATATTTTCCCAGATTTTATGCTTTATTGTCTGAAACTCCAGCTGCCCTCCAAATCCAGTTAAATGATTCATACCAGATAGCATCTCGACTTCTGCCTAGAGTGAAAATGAATAAGAGCAACATTGTGATTTTCAGAAAAAGGCGGTTATTTGACAGCAAGAGAAAGATGTTTTTTAATGGACAAATGATGGCTGTTGTGAACTGCTATAGCTTGGTATATATTTCTCCATACGCTTAAGTTTTACAGTTGCTTGCCAGGATCTAGGTAGCGTGGCAAAAAAAAAAATGCGTTACTATGTATCTTGCAAAAATTATATAGGATCAATAAAAGTTCCTGAACAGTGCATCAAAAACTGATGCCCAGGTTCAACCTGTTGCCCAATATGGTGCTAAGATTTGAGTTTATAAAAATCTGCTGTTCATGTAGAGAAAGTCCATTTGTTTGCTCAAGAAATTCGTGGGAGTTCATACGAAGACGCCAAATGAATGTATTTATGAGGAGACAAATCGTCATCCTATTTATATCAATTCATCTGCGCAGTGTATTAGATTAAAAAAATTACGAATAGATAATGAACGATTGCCTCGTAAAGCATATAACATTTTCTTAGGGTTAAAATCTCGTGGTAAAAAGTCATGGGTTTCAAGCATTCAGGACTTCGTGTTTCATAATGGATTTGGATTTGTCTGGATAAATCAAGGCATTGTACATATATATAATTTTGTGAAATAGTTACGACACAGATGGGTAGATGGCAAAACGGGCTTGAAAACATCCAGAGTAGTGAACAATATTCACTTTACAGAACTTTAAAGCATCTAATAGCTGTGAGAAATTAATATCTTTCAGTTAAGATTGATAGGCATACTAAACGTTATATGACAAGATTCATAATCAGAATTACGGATAGCGAAGTACATCAACACCGACATACAAAGACAAAAAGCATTGATATGCTGCGTCCTTTATGTAAAGAGACAAATAAAGATGAAGTACACTTTTTACTACGTTGTTCTGTACTTCTGGACTTACGGCGTGCATATGATTATGCCTAGAAAAATCTGTCAAGACCCTTGTTCTTTCCGAGCTGCTTTACATATGGCAAATCAAAATGGAGTTTCAAAGAACATTTGCATGTACTTATACAAAACTTTTAAGAGGCGCACATTTTTTTTTCTCAATTGAATGAATTTAGCTGTTACAGTTACTGTGCATAATTGACATCCTTTTCATTCAGCTACTTCTTGTCATACGATGCGATATTGCCTTGCTGCATGAATGGCTATTCCTATTCTCTATTCTGTAACTCGATCAAAAGGAGCAGTGGCCTATACTGATTAAAATGTTTCGTCCGTTCGTTCGTTCGTATGTTCGTCTCTCTCTCTCTCTCTCTCTCTCTCTCTCTCTCTCTCTCTCTCTCTCTCTCTCTCTCTCTCTCTCTCAACACACACACACACACACACGCGCGCGCGCGCGCGCGCGCGCGCTCACATGAACACACACACACACACACGCACACACACACACACACACACACACACACACACACAACACACATCACACACACAACACACCACACACACACACACCACACACACACACACACACACACACACACACACACATGCACTCACTCACACTCGCATACACCCGCTGCAACCCACATACTCCTACACACTCATTCTCTCTCTCTCTCTCTCTCTCTCTCTCTCTCTCTCTCTCTCTCTCTCTCTCTCTCTCTCTCTCTCTTATGCGCATACACACACACACACACACACACATACATTAGTACACACACACCGGGTCATACTCATGCAAGCAAACACACACACACACGCGCACACACACACACACACACACACACACACACACCCCTCTCACTCTCTCTCTCTCTCTCTCTCTCTCTCTCTCTCTCTCTCTCTCTCCTTCTCCTTCACGCTCATGCGCGCGCACGCACACAACACACACACACACACACAACACACACACACACACACACACACACACACACACATGCACTCACTCACACTCGCATACACCCGCTGCAACCCACACACTCCTACACACTCATTCTCTCTCTCTCTCTCTCTCTCTCTCTCTCTCTCTCTCTCTCTCTCTTCTCTCTCATGCGCATACACACACACATACATTAGTACACACACACACCGGGTCATACTCATGTAAGCAAACACACACACGCACGCACGCACGCACACACACACACACACACACACACACACACACACACACACACACACACACACACACACACACGCACACACACACACACACCGTACACCCCACAAACTTCCACACAGACATTCTCTCTCTCTCTCTCTCTCTCTCTCTCTCTCTCTCTCTCTCTCTCTCTCTCTCTCTCTTACGCTCTCTCTCTCATGTGCATGCATACACACACACTGAGTCATACTCATGTAAGCACACACACACACAGCCTTTTTCTCTCTGTGTGTCTCTCTGCTCACATGCACACACAACACACACACACACACACACACACAACACACACACACACACACACACACACACCACACACACACACACACACACACCTCTCTCTCTCTCTCTCTCTCTCTCTCTCTCTCTCTCTCTCTCTCTCTCTCTCGTGCGCATGCATTCATACACACTGAGTCATACTCATGTAAGCACACAAACAGCCTTTTTCTCTGTGTCTCTCTGCTCAAATTCACGCACACACACACACAACACACACACACACACACACACACACACACACACACACACACGCGCGCGCGCGCCCGCGCGCGCGCGCACGCATGCACGCACGCACGCACACACACATACACACACGCACACACACACACACAGTCTCTCTCTCTCTCTCTCTCTCTCTCTCTCTCTCTCTCTCTCTCTCTCCCCGTTCATGGGCATCTGGCTACCCGACCCCGCCTTTGACTATTCTATGCAGCTTTCATTGATTCTGAGAAGGCCTTTGACTCTATTTCAAGGAAATGACTGTGGCCACTTGTTCAAAAGAATGGTATTAAAGGGAAGTTGTTTCAGTGTATAAGAAGTATGTATTCTAATGTTAAAGCAAAAATATGATTCGGCAACTCAATTCACAGACAATGTTTTGTGCACACAGTGTGTGAAACAGGGAGATGCCTGTAGTCCTGTATAGTTTTCTTTAT
>CM065745.1:6156428-6158928 GCA_033310375.1 Conus canariensis
GACCATTGTCCTCTTGATCTTGCCCTTTCGGTTCAGAATGTGTTTAATAGAAATGATGATAAGGAGATACAAGTTATTGAAAAGTTTATGTGGAATGAACAGTACAGTCAGGTCTTTTATGGTAAACTCTATGAAGCAGAAAATCGCAGTAGACTAAAAAAACGCCATAGAGTTAATTGATGTAAATATCAATGAAGCATTGAATCTGTTTAACGATTGTATAAGGACATGTGCCACATGCATGAAAAGAACAATAAAGATGGGCCAGACTAAATGTAAAGAGGGATGGTTTGACGCAGAATGTCATGTTAACAAGAAAAAAGTGCGTACTTTGTTGGGAACATTTCGTAGAACTTTGGATAAGAATGATAAAAATCTGCATGTAAGGGCTAGAAGAGAATACAAAAATTTGTTAGTTAGAAAAAAACGAATGTTTGATAATAGTAGACTAGAAGAGCTTGTGGTATCTGCTCATAATCAAAAAGATTTTTGGAATTGTATGAAAAAAAGTTCAATGAAACGTAAACAACCTAAGAATAGTATTCCATTGGAGGAATGGTTCCAACATTTTGAATCCTTACTGAACAAAGATTTACCAAATGAATCTGATTACGTTCTACCAAATGCGGAAAATGAGTTTATTGACCGTCCTATTTCAAGAGACGAAGTTTTGCATGCACTTAAAAAACTGAAGTCTGGCAAGGCTGCAGGTCCTGACGGAATTATTGGAGAATTCTTTAAAGCACCATGTGAAGAAATTATAGACTTTTTTGTCATGTTTTTTAATGCATTGTTTCAGAAGGGTATCTTTCCTGAGTCTTGGTGTGAGTCTATAACCCTTCCACTATATAAAAAAGGGGATGTGAACAATGTGAATAATTACCGAAGTATTTCGTTGTCTGATATAAGTAGCAAAGTATTTAGTGCTATTATCAACTCAAGACTCCAGGAATATGTAGAAGAACATAACATAACTGGCGAATGTCAGGCTGGATTTAAACGTGGATATTCGACTGTTGATCATATGTATACCCTTCTTGCCTTGATTCAAAAGCAGTTTTCTTTTAACCGCAAGTTATACGTAGCATTTATTGATTTTGAAAAAGCGTTTGACTCGATCAATCGAAATTTACTGTGGCCTGTATTGATGAAGAATGGTATTAGTGGAAAATTGTTTAAATGTATTCGTAGCATGTACAATGCAGTTAAAACAAGAATAAGAAGTGGCAATAAATTAACTGACTTTATAGCGTGCACTAGAGGAGTAAAACAAGGAGATGTGTGCAGTCCTATTTTATTTTCATTATTTATCAACGAGCTTACAACTGAAATAGTAGAAAACGGTAGGCATGGTGCTAGGTTTATAAACGATCCTACAGAACTCTTTATTTTATTACTAGCAGATGATGTAGCTCTGCTCTCAGAGACTGTTGTTGGTCTGCAGAGACAACTAAATAATTTGAAATACTCAGCTGATAAATTAGAATTGAAGGTCAATTTTGATAAAAGTAAGATTATTGTCTTTAGGAAGGAGGTTACTTGGTTGCAACTGAGAGATGGCTGTATGATGGTACTGTCATGCCGTTGTAAACGTTTATAAATATCTCGGCATAATTTTTTCTACCCGGCTGAGTTTTGCTGCAGCATGTAAAGACCTTTCTAGTAGGGCTAGGAATGTATTATTATGTGTTATGAAGAAATTGTTTGTGCTACATAATAATTCCTTGGAAGTGTTTGTCAAAATTTTTATGCACAGATACAACCCATTGTGCAGTATGGTTCGGAGCTATGGGGTTTAGATAAGAATGCTGTAGTTCATTGTGAATCGGTTCATTTGACTGGGTTAAAAAAGTTTTTGGGTGTAGAACTTAGAACGCCAAATGATTTAATATATGGAGAAACAAACAGGTATCCAATATATATAAATTCTGCAGTTAAAAGTATCCGCTACTGGTTAAAGTTATTAAACATGACTAATGATAGATTACCACGAAAAGCGTACAATACACTACTTGATCTCGACTCAAGGGGCAAAAGTAATTGGGTTTCAAATGTTCGTATCTGTTTGTGTGAGCTGGGATTAGGATATGCATGGATATACCAAGGAGTAGGAGAAGAACGTAAGTTTATACAAACAACTCGACAAAGATTGATCGACAGTAGATGGCAAGCGTGGGAAAGTCACATTCAATCCAGTAACAGATCTGATGTGTACAGAGTTCACAGTTCCTCACATTTAGTTAAGAATTACCTTTTGTTTAATATGAAAATGCACTTACGATTTACTTTCACTAGATTTAGATTTGGAATCTCTGATATTAAGGTACATGCTAATCGCTACAAAAATGCGAGTTACAATGAATTGCTCTGTCCCCTTTGTAAAGAATCAGTCGAAGATGAAGTTCATTTTGTCCTGCAGTGCCCTGCTTATAGTAATCTTCGTTTGCAGCTAATACATACAAAAGTTTATAACCAACCATGTATGTTTCGTTTTTCCTTG
>CM065745.1:6166428-6171428 GCA_033310375.1 Conus canariensis
ATGACGGTTTGCTCCTGAAGTGCCGCTGCTATCCATCGTGTAAGTGTTTGCTGACTCCATAGTCACAGAGTAGTTCCATGAGAAGTGAGACCTGGACTTTGTTGTATGCGTCTTCCAGATCTATTGCAACAGCTAGTGTTTCTTCCTTTCTTGGAATCCTTCATATACTTCAAAGGCAAAAGCGACCGCATTTTCCCATGTCCTTTTACCTGTTCTGTAGCATCCTTAATTTTATGGGAGGATTTGTCAATTTCATGAACTCTTGCGAGTTTTCTTTCTACCATTCGTTCTATGAGCTTCCTGATATATTTTGTACGGTGATTATGTGGTACCCATTTAGCCAATGATGATCTTTCCCTGGTTTTGGTAAAGCTTTTAGGTAGCTGTGTGTCCAGTCGTCTGGGACATAGCCTTTATCGAAACTCTCCTGGTAGAGACTGAAGAGTTGGGCTTTCTCCTCTTCTGAGAGCTGTTTGATATCTGCATACCGTACTTTGTCTCGACCTGGGGCACAATCCTTAGTGCATCTAGCTATTGCGTCATCCAGTTCAGATGCTGTCATTTCATCACCAGTGCCACTCTGAGTAAAGTGTTGTCTGAATTGGTCAAATATTTCTTCTTTTTCTCCAAATTTCTTTGATCACTCTGTAGTATGAAACGTTGAAGTAGAGACGACCCTTTCTCCAAATTTGTCTTGAGTTTTGTGATCCCACCAGCGTCTAAGATATCTGGGGTTGCATTTGTTTTGTGTTTTCCTTCCATGCGACTATAAAAGTGTCAGAAGTGAGTCAATGTTGTGTCATAATAAAGTGACATACAAAATTGTTGCCACTTGGTTTCTTTTCCTTCTTCAGCTACTCTTTCGATTTGTTTAGTTTTCAGATGTGTGTTTTGATAGCTAAATCAGGGCAAGGTTTTCTTCTTTCTCTCTGCTAAGTTCTTACAGCATTGCGTTTCTCTTTCAGGCTGTTTCCGTGTCTATATTCCACCAAAAAGGGCTGAACGATTTGTTTGGTCGTAGCATTGTTTCTTTTTGCATCTTCTACTCCTTAACGTTCCTATGATATCCCCTTCATTGTTGTTATATTGAATAGGGTTCTTTTGCTTCGTTTGTGTAACTTTCAATAGTTTCTGAAAACTGAACACAACAAGGAAATGATCACTTCCATGATGAAGAAGTGCTTCTGCACTCATGCCTGCTGTGAATTGTAGTCCAATGAGTGCAAAGTCAATGACAATGTCAGTGTCACCCTGCCTTCCTTTATGTGTTGGGGATGATGATTCAGTGCACTAAGAAGTACTTCATCCAACATCGCTTCCAGTGCAGTTCCTAGAGGATTGGTATCATGTTGATCCCACAATTTTGAGCGTGCATTAAAACCTCTACATAGTATAACAGAGTCTACAAATTCATGTTCTATTTCCTCCAGAAAGGTCCAATCCATTTTTGATGTGTGGGTACCTGGATGCACTGATGACTACAAGGCTTTTCTGATTACCATCCGGTCTTTCTAGCCTCACACCCATTAACGCACGTATGCTGCTACACCATCTTTCCAAGTCTATCCTGGACAGTTTGTTTTTCAAGTAGTTTGGGTTTTTTTTTCATGGCTAGTCCTCGTCCATCATGCTTTTGAAATATTATGAAGTCATCCAATTGGAAATGGTCTGTGGTTGCACTCCTAGTTTCTTGTAGACTCAGTACATTGAAATCACATGCTAGTTTTTCAATTGTTGAGATCCTCTTCTCTTTTTGGCACTGCAGCAGTCTCATGTACAAATCCTGAAATATTTGTTGGATAGTCTTTCAGCTTTTGTTATATTCCTACCTACCTTTCTTCTTCTCCCACCTCTTTTGCTACGCCGACTATTGTTTTGAGAGGATCCATTTTTAGATACCAAAGCCTGCACCCAAAGATCCCAAAGGTGCAAGGGAGATCATGTATTTTGAGAATCCATAAAAAGGTATTTTTAGTGTTGAGGGGTCATAAGTGGTCGCCCTGCCTGAGCCTTGTATCAGGAAAGGGCAATGGATGTCCATAAATGTAGGGAATGCTGGCACATATTGTTATCATTGTTATTATTATTATTATCATTATTGTTATTATTATCATTATTATTATTATGAATACTTATATAGCGCCTATTCTTGGCTAGAGACAAAGCTCTAAGCGCTTTACAATCCGCACCTGTTTACACATATGAAGTCCGTCAGCCTGGTGTCGCCCTAGGGCCAGACTGCATATGGTTCAAGACTGTTTAACCTAACAGCCATTCATCCCCATGGTACCGTATGAAAGCTTTGGGGTTGGGGGAGGTCGACTCAAAAAAAAAAAATAGAAAGGTGACAGCCGGACAGACAGCTGGGAAAATAATGGTGAAGAGTGTGCAGCATTAAGTTGTTATCTGTGTTTGTGTTTGCTCTCTTTGTCGCTACACTCCCTCGGGGAGCACAGAGATGATGTTTTAAACTATATGTGAGTCAAACCAGCCAAATAAAGACAAAGGAGTTTTGCGGTATTGTTGTGTAAAGCTTATTTGTGAGACAGTCTCGGCAAATTAAGACAAAGGAGCTTTGCGATCTTGTTGCTTTAAGCTACCTGTGAGACAAGCCAGGCAAATAAAGACAAAGGAGCTTTGAGATCTTGTTGCTTTAAGCTATCTGTGAGACAAGCCAGGCAAATAAAGACAAAGGAGCTTTGAGATAACGTTGGTCTAAGATATCTGTGCGAAAAACCGGCTACACAAAGACAGCGCACATGCCAAAAACTCAAATTACATTCCTGTCTCCCATTCCTTTGTGTGATTTTCTTGAAGCTGGTCTGTGCAGACTAGCTCATTACTACAGATTCTGATTCAACTTGTGATCAACAAGTCGAATGTGGTTATCATTCCCCGTGGCAAGCTCTTGGTAGAAAGGCAGCATTGATTCTCTTCATATCTTCATGTTAAAGAACCGATTCATTAAAGTATTGGCAGAGTCAATTTTCCCATGAAATAAAGCTCCAAGCATCATTTCTTTCATTTGAAAATTACCAGACTGTTACCATTGTTTGTATGACTTTTTAAACTGTATTTTCTCCCCCACACTCATATATAACAAAGTGTGACAGTTTTGGGTAGAACCATGTGTTTTAAAATGCATTGTCATCCTTGAGTTGTTGCCCCTTCTTTTTCTTTTTCTTACCCTTTATTTCGAGCGTAAAGATGATGTTTTAAACTATATGTGAGAACAACCGGCCAAATGAAAACAAAGGAGCGTTGCGATTTTGTTGTGTTAAGCAATCTGTGAGTGAAGCCAGGCAAATAAAAACAAAAGAGCTTTGAAATCTTGTTGCTCTAAGCTATCTGTGAGACAAGCCAGGCAAATAAAGAAAAAGGAGCTTTGAGATTTTGTTGCTTTAAGCTATCTGTTAGACAAGCCAGGCAACTACAGAAACAGGAGCTTTTAGATTATGTTGGTCTAAGCTATATGTACAAAAAAAAAACGGCTAAATAAAGCCAACGAACATGCCCAAAATTCAAATTGCACACCTTTCTCCTATTTCCTTGAGTGATTTTCTTTAAACCAGTCTATGCAAGTTAGCTGATTACTAAAGATTGTGGTTCAACTTGTGATCACAAAGTTGAATCTGGCTTTCATTCCCTGTGGCAGGCTCCAGGTAGAAAGGCAGCACTGATACTCATCATATTTTCATGTTAAAGAAAGATTCGTTAAAGTATTGGGTGCATACATGTTACCATAAAATAAAGCTCCCAACATTGATTCTTTCATTTGAAAATTTGGTGTTATCAATTTCTGTATGACTTTTTAAACTGAACTTTCTCCCGTACTCATATATATATATATATATATATATATATATATATATATATATATATATATATATATATATATATCAAACTGTGACAATTTTGTGTAGAACCATGTGTTTTAAAGTACATTGTCATCCTTGAGTTGTTGCCCCTTTTTTCACACACCAGCATGTGCCCAACAGGAAGCGTCATACACAGCAACATATGCCCAACAGGAAGCGTTATACACAAACCAGCATATGCCCAACAGGAAGCGTCATACACACCAACATATGCCCAACAGGAGGCGTCATACGGACACTAACATATCCCCAACAGAAAGCGTCGTATTTTTTGTTTCTTTTCTTTTTCAGTTGAACTGCAGATGTTCAAGTGGCACATACAGCATAGTAGACGGTGCCGTTGCATGTGGCTAGTCGTCTCACAAGGCTGGTCAGTATCTTGATGTGTGTTACAGAGTGTGTGTGTGTGTGTGTGTGTGTGTGTGTGTGTGTGTGTGTGTGTGTGTGCGTGCGTCCGTTCTATGTCCTTTCCATTTCCTTTCAATGTGCTTTCTAAGTCTTCTCTTATGTCCTTTCTATGTCCGTTCTATGTCCTCCCGATGTCCTTTCTGTGACCTTTCTATGTCCGTTCTGTGTCCTTTCTATGTCCGTTCTGTGCCCTTTCTATGTCCGTTCTGTGTCCTTTCTATGTCCGTTCTATGTCCTCCCGATGTCCTTTCTGTGACCTTTCTATGTCCGTTCTGTGCCCTTTCTATGTCCGTTCTATGTCTTCCCGATGTCCTTTCTGTGACCTTTCTATGTCCGTTCTGTGTCCTTTCTATGTCCGTTCTGTGCCCTTTCTGTGCCCTTTCTATGTCCGTTCTATGTCTTCCCGATGTCCTTTCTGTGACCCTTTCTATGTCCGTTCTGTGTCCTTTCTATGTCCGTTCTGTGTCGTTCCTATGTCGTTCTATGTCTTCCCGATGTCCTTTCTGTGACCTTTCTATGTCCGTTTTTGTGTCCTTTCTTTGTCCTTTCTACGTCTTTTCTATGTCCTTTCTATGTCCTTTTTCTGCTTCCTATGTCCTTTCAGTACAATCTCTGAATTTCTCGACCATCTTGTCAAAGAACCGCGGTTGACTGTGAGTGGGGATACCTACCTCTGTTGATACATGTCTCAGAGAATGAGAGTGAGGATACCTA
>CM065745.1:6176428-6198928 GCA_033310375.1 Conus canariensis
TGTTTTGTTTTCTAACGTTCATCACACAAGCACATATATAAGGAAATCAACAAGTTAGCACAATACAATCAAATCATTCCAATAAGAAAATCATGCGAAGATGGACTTTATTTCCATGTGAGAGGTGGAGCTAGCCGAAGAGAGAGAGAGAGAGAGAGGAGAGAGAGAGAGAGAGAGAGAGAGAGGAGAGAGAGAGAGAGAGAGAGAGAGAGAGAGAGCAGCTGGAAGCCTTTCTGATTCTACGATGACAGTAAGCTGGTGACGAGTACGGAAACATAGTCTCGTACCGAGTTGATCCAGCACACGCTGGTCTCCGCAATACAAACCAACATACAGGCCTGGTCTCATTTTGAGTTCACTCAGAACGCGCAATACAGACCAACATACAGGCCTGCTCTCATTTTGAGTTCACTCAGAAAGCGCAATACAAACCAACATACAGGCCTGCTCTCATTTTGAGTTCACTCAGAACGCGCAATACAAACCAACATACAGGCCTGCTCTCATTTTGAGTTCACTCAGAACGCGCAATACAAACCAACATACAGGCCTGCTCTCATTTTGAGTTCACTCAGAACGCACTGGTCAACCAAATACATGACTGCTTTTTCGAGGACCTGTGATTTATTATGCACTCATTTTCTTTTGAGGTTGGCGTGATGGCCACCTGTCTTCAGCTCTGTGAAGTAATCGTACGCTATACCGGTCATATCGACGTGTTGGAACAACTTATGGAGCTTGTGAGACGTATTCTGGTTGGACTCTGAAACTCTTTTTTGTGGCATCAGTTATCAGATCAATGAATCGCGTAGGACGGTGATTTTCTTTCTTGTTTGTTTGTTTTTTTCCCGAAGGCCGAAATCCATCTCTTCATATTCCGGCTCTTCACACTGTCCTCTTCATCTGAAAAAAAAAAGAAAAAAAGAAAAGGGGAAAAAAACAACAAACAAGTTCCACTGCTAGCTCTTTTTTTTTTAAACCAGTCTCTTACACACTGTGCTTACGAACGAATGGACATATTTTTGCTGATTTTAGTGTTTTGGCGTTTGATACAAAGTGTCTGGGTTTGTTAATGTTAAGGTTCCAATGTGTGGTGTTCTGGCACTCTCACTCTGGTAATGGGCTGCTTGTACGAAGAGAACAACAGAAACAAAACAAAACACTTAATTATTTTCTTTTCCCAAGGAGAGAGAGAGAGGGGGGGGGGGAGAGAGACAGACAGACGGACGGACAGACAGACTGACAAACACACAGACAAACACACAGACAGAGACGGAATCGTAGAGTTGAACGTCAAATTTGTCACAAATTGTCTTACCAATTGGGTATTCCCCGTTAAGGCCAGCCTCACAGCGAAAGAATAAAAGGGTCCACAAGGAAGACATAAGGAAAGTTCAGAAGCGTGACAATAGGCGTAAGTGTGTGTGTGTGTGTGTGTGTGTGTGTGTGTGTGTGTGTGTGTGTGTGTGTGTGTGTGTGTGTGTGTGTTCTCTCCCCCCCTCCCCTCCCCCACCGTCTATTCCACTCTCTCTCACCTCCCCAAATCTCCGGTCTTCCTCCCCCCCTCCCACCCTTTGCATCGTCTCATCCCTCCCGTCCTTTGTGTATGTGATAGAGGTCCACAGATACTTCTGAATGAAAAACACGTTATCTCCCCGTCCTTTGTGTATGTGATAGAGGTCCACAGATACTTCTGAATGAAAAACACGTTATCTCCCCCGTCCTTTGTGTATGTGATAGAGGTCCACAGATACTTCTGAATGAAAAACACGTTATCTCCCCGTCCTTTGTGTATGTGATAGAGGTCCACAGATACTTCTGAATGAAAAACACGTTATCTCCCCCGTCCTTTGTGTATTTTGAGTAGAGGTCCACAGATACTTCTGTAATGGAAAAACACGTTATCTCCCCGTCTTTGTGTATGTGTAGAGGTCACAGTACTTTTTGAATGAACATCGTTGCTGTTCCATCGTCCTGTTTCTGTAAGGAGTGGAAGGAGAAAACAGTCAATGCCCAATTGCAGGCATTTGTCATGTATTTCGTTGTCACTGTTCCATCGTCCTGTTTCTGTAAGGATGGAAGGGAAAACAGTCAATGCCCAAGTTGCAGGCATTTGTGCACTTTATTTCGTTGTACGTATCCATCTGTACCTGTTATCTGTAAGGAGTGGAAGGAGAAAACAGTCAATGCCCAATTTGCAGCATTTTATGTATTTGTGTCACTGTTCATGTCCTGTTCTAAGAGTGAAGGAGAATAGTAATGCCAATTTGCAGGATTGTCATGTATTTGTTGCACTTTCATCGTCCTGTTTCTGTAAGGAGTGGAAGGAGAAAAACAGTCAATGCCCAATTTGCAGGCATTTGTCATGTATTTCGTTGTCACTGTTCCATCGTCCTGTTTCTGTAAGGAGTGGAAGGAGACGTCAACATAACATCCGAAGATGCGAGGAGAACGTCAATTTGCAGGCATTTGTCATGTATTTCGTTGTCACTGTTCCATCGTCCTGTTTCTGTAAGGAGGGAAGGAGAAAAACAGTCAATGCCAATGTTGCAGGCATTTGTCATGTATTTCGTTGTCACTGTTCCATCGTCCTGTTCTGTAAGGAGTGGAAGGAGAAAACAGTCAATGCCCATTTGATTGTGTATCTTCACTGTCCATCGTCTTTCTAAGTAAAAACATTCCATTCGCTTGTCATGTCGTGTCACTGTTCCATCGTCCTGTTTCTGTAAGGAGTGGAAGGAAAAACAGTCAATGCCCAATTTGCAGGCATTTGTCATGTATTTCGTTGTCACTGTTCCATCGTCCTGTTTCTGTAAGGAGTGGAAGAGAAAACATCAATGCCCAATTTGCAGGCATTTGTCATGTATTTCGTTGTACTGTTCCATCGTCCTGTTTCTGTAAGGATGAAGAGAAAACAGCATGCCATAATTGATGCGTGCGCCCGTCCTTTTGTAAGGAGTGGAAGAGAAACAGTCAATGCATTTGCAGGCATTTGTCATGATCTTGTCACGTTCATCGTCCTGTTTCTGTAAGGAGTGGAAGGAGAAAACAGTCAATGCCCAATTGCAGCATTTGTCATGTATTTCGTTGTCACTGTTCCATCGTCCTGTTTCTGTAAGGAGTGGAAGGAGAAAACAGTCAATGCCCAATTTGCAGGCATTTGTCATGTATTTCGTTGTCACTGTTCCATCGTCCTGTTTCTGTAAGGAGTGGAAGGAGAAAACAGTCAATGCCCAATTTGCAGGCATTTGTCATGTATTTCGTTGTCACTGTTCCATCGTCCTGTTTCTGTAAGGAGTGGAAGGAGAAAACAGTCAATGCCCAATTTGCAGGCATTTGTCATGTATTTCGTTGTCACTGTTCCATCGTCCTGTTTCTGTAAGGAGTGGAAGGAGAAAACAGTCAATGCCCAATTTGCAGGCATTTGTCATGTATTTCGTTGTCACTGTTCCATCGTCCTGTTTCTGTAAGGAGTGGAAGGAGAAAACAGTCAATGCCCAATTTGCAGGCATTTGTCATGTATTTCGTTGTCACTGTTCCATCGTCCTGTTTCTGTAAGGAGTGGAAGGAGAAAACAGTCAATGCCCAATTTGCAGGCATTTGTCATGTATTTCGTTGTCACTGTTCCATCGTCCTGTTTCTGTAAGGAGTGGAAGGAGAAAACAGTCAATGCCCAATTTGCAGGCATTTGTCATGTATTTCGTTGTCACTGTTCCATCGTCCTGTTTCTGTAAGGAGTGGAAGGAGAAAACAGTCAATGCCCAATTTGCAGGCATTTGTCATGTATTTCGTTGTCACTGTTCCATCGTCCTGTTTCTGTAAGGAGTGGAAGGAGAAAACAGTCAATGCCCAATTTGCAGGCATTTGTCATGTATTTCGTTGTCACTGTTCCATCGTCCTGTTTCTGTAAGGAGTGGAAGGAGAAAACAGTCAATGCCCAATTTGCAGGCATTTGTCATGTATTTCGTTGTCACTGTTCCATCGTCCTGTTTCTGTAAGGAGTGGAAGGAGAAAACAGTCAATGCCCAATTTGCAGGCATTTGTCATGTATTTCGTTGTCACTGTTCCATCGTCCTGTTTCTGTAAGGAGTGGAAGGAGAAAACAGTCAATGCCAATTTGCAGGCATTTGTCATGTATTTCGTTGTCACTGTTCATCGTCCTGTTTCTGTAAGGAGTGGAAGGAGAAACAGTCAATGCCCAATTTGCAGGCATTTGTCATGTATTTCGTTGTCACTGTTCCATCGTCCTGTTTCTGTAAGGAGTGGAAGGAGAAAACAGTCAATGCCCAATTTGCAGGCATTTGTCATGTATTTCGTTGTCACTGTTCCATCGTCCTGTTTCTGTAAGGAGTGGAAGGAGAAACAGTCAATGCCCAATTTGCAGGCATTTGTCATGTATTTCGTTGTCACTGTTCCATCGTCCTGTTTCTGTAAGGAGTGGAAGGAGAAAACAGTCAATGCCCAATTGCAGGCATTTGTCATGTATTTCGTTGTCACTGTTCCATCGTCCTGTTTCTGTAAGGAGTGGAAGGAGAAAACAGTCAATGCCCAATTGCAGGCATTTGTCATGTATTTCGTTGTCACTGTTCCATCGTCCTGTTTCTGTAAGGAGTGGAAGGAGAAAACAGTCAATGCCCAATTTGCAGGCATTTGTCATGTATTTCGTTGTCACTGTTCCATCGTCCTGTTTCTGTAAGGAGTGGAAGGAGAAAACAGTCAATGCCCAATTTGCAGGCATTTGTCATGTATTTCGTTGTCACTGTTCCATCGTCCTGTTTCTGTAAGGAGTGGAAGGAGAAACAGTCAATGCCCAATTGCAGGCATTTGTCATGTATTTCGTTGTCACTGTTCCATCGTCCTGTTTCTGTAAGGAGTGGAAGGAGAAAACATCAATGCCCAATTTGCAGGCATTTGTCATGTATTTCGTTGTCACTGTTCCATCGTCCTGTTTCTGTAAGGAGTGGAAGGAGAAAACAGTCAATGCCAATTTGCAGGCATTTGTCATGTATTTCGTTGTCACTGTTCCATCGTCCTGTTTCTGTAAGGAGTGGAAGGAGAAAACAGTCAATGCCCAATTTGCAGGCATTTGTCATGTATTTCGTTGTCACTGTTCCATCGTCCTGTTTCTGTAAGGAGTGGAAGGAGAAAACAGTCAATGCCAATTGCAGGCATTTGTCATGTATTTCGTTGTCACTGTTCCATCGTCCTGTTTCTGTAAGGAGTGGAAGGAGAAAACAGTCAATGCCCAATGTGCAGGCATTTGTCATGTATTTCGTTGTCACTGTTCCATCGTCCTGTTTCTGTAAGGAGTGGAAGGAGAAAACAGTCAATGCCCAATGTGCAGGCATTTGTCATGTATTTCGTTGTCACTGTTCCATCGTCCTGTTTCTGTAAGGAGTGGAAGGAGAAAACAGTCAATGCCCAATGTGCAGGCATTTGTCATGTATTTCGTTGTCACTGTTCCATCGTCCTGTTTCTGTAAGGAGTGGAAGGAGAAAACAGTCAATGCCCAATGTGCAGGCATTTGTCATGTATTTCGTTGTCACTGTTCCATCGTCCTGTTTCTGTAAGGAGTGGAAGGAGAAAACAGTCAATGCCCAATGTGCAGGCATTTGTCATGTATTTCGTTGTCACTGTTCCATCGTCCTGTTTCTGTAAGGAGTGGAAGGAGAAAACAGTCAATGCCCAATGTGCAGGCATTTGTCATGTATTTCGTTGTCACTGTTCCATCGTCCTGTTTCTGTAAGGAGTGGAAGGAGAAAAACAGTCAATGCCCAATGTGCAGGCATTTGTCATGTATTTCGTTGTCACTGTTCCATCGTCCTGTTTCTGTAAGGAGTGGAAGGAGAAAACAGTCAATGCCCAATGTGCAGGCATTTGTCATGTATTTCGTTGTCACTGTTCCATCGTCCTGTTTCTGTAAGGAGTGGAAGGAGAAAACAGTCAATGCCCAATTTGCAGGCATTTGTCATGTATTTCATTGTCACTGTTCCATCGTCCTGTTTCTGTAAGGAGTGGAAGGAGAAAACAGTCAATGCCCAATTTGCAGGCATTTGTCATGTATTTCGTTGTCACTGTTCCATCGTCCTGTTTCTGTAAGGAGTGGAAGGAGAAAACAGTCAATGCCCAGTGTGCAGGCATTTGTCATGTATTTCGTTGTCACTGTTCCATCGTCCTGTTTCTGTAAGGAGTGGAAGGAGAAAACAGTCAATGCCCAATTTGCAGGCATTTGTCATGTATTTCGTTGTCACTGTTCCATCGTCCTGTTTCTGTAAGGAGTGGAAGGAGAAAACAGTCAATGCCCAGTGTGCAGGCATTTGTCATGTATTTCGTTGTCACTGTTCCATCGTCCTGTTTCTGTAAGGAGTGGAAGGAGAAAACAGTCAATGCCCAATGTGCAGGCATTTGTCATGTATTTCGTTGTCACTGTTCCATCGTCCTGTTTCTGTAAGGAGTGGAAGGAGAAAACAGTCAATGCCCAATGTGCAGGCATTTGTCATGTATTTCGTTGTCACTGTTCCATCGTCCTGTTTCTGTAAGGAGTGGAAGGAGAAAACAGTCAATGCCCAATGTGCAGGCATTTGTCATGTATTTCGTTGTCACTGTTCCATCGTCCTGTTTCTGTAAGGAGTGGAAGGAGAAAACAGTCAATGCCCAATGTGCAGGCATTTGTCATGTATTTCGTTGTCACTGTTCCATCGTCCTGTTTCTGTAAGGAGTGGAAGGAGAAAACAGTCAATGCCCAATGTGCAGGCATTTGTCATGTATTTCGTTGTCACTGTTCCATCGTCCTGTTTCTGTAAGGAGTGGAAGGAGAAAACAGTCAATGCCCAATGTGCAGGCATTTGTCATGTATTTCGTTGTCACTGTTCCATCGTCCTGTTTCTGTAAGGAGTGGAAGGAGAAAACAGTCAATGCCCAATGTGCAGGCATTTGTCATGTATTTCGTTGTCACTGTTCCATCGTCCTGTTTCTGTAAGGAGTGGAAGGAGAAAACAGTCAATGCCCAATGTGCAGGCATTTGTCATGTATTTCGTTGTCACTGTTCCATCGTCCTGTTTCTGTAAGGAGTGGAAGGAGAAAACAGTCAATGCCCAATGTGCAGGCATTTGTCATGTATGTCGTTGTCACTGTTCCATCGTCCTGTTTCTGTAAGGAGTGGAAGGAGAAAACAGTCAATGCCCAATGTGCAGGCATTTGTCATGTATGTCGTTGTCACTGTTCCATCGTCCTGTTTCTGTAAGGAGTGGAAGGAGAAAACAGTCAATGCCCAATGTGCAGGCATTTGTCATGTATGTCGTTGTCACTGTTCCATCGTCCTGTTTCTGTAAGGAGTGGAAGGAGAAAACAGTCAATGCCCAATGTGCAGGCATTTGTCATGTATTTCGTTGTCACTGTTCCATCGTCCTGTTTCTGTAAGGAGTGGAAGGAGAAAACAGTCAATGCCCAATGTGCAGGCATTTGTCATGTATTTCGTTGTCACTGTTCCATCGTCCTGTTTCTGTAAGGAGTGGAAGGAGAAAACAGTCAATGCCCAATGTGCAGGCATTTGTCATGTATTTCGTTGTCACTGTTCCATCGTCCTGTTTCTGTAAGGAGTGGAAGGAGAAAACAGTCAATGCCCAATGTGCAGGCATTTGTCATGTATTTCGTTGTCACTGTTCCATCGTCCTGTTTCTGTAAGGAGTGGAAGGAGAAAACAGTCAATGCCCAATTTGCAGGCATTTGTCATGTATTTCGTTGTCACTGTTCCATCGTCCTGTTTCTGTAAGGAGTGGAAGGAGAAAACAGTCAATGCCCAATGTGCAGGCATTTGTCATGTATTTCGTTGTCACTGTTCCATCGTCCTGTTTCTGTAAGGAGTGGAAGGAGAAAAACAGTCAATGCCCAATGTGCAGGCATTTGTCATGTATTTCGTTGTCACTGTTCCATCGTCCTGTTTCTGTAAGGAGTGGAAGGAGAAAACAGTCAATGCCCAGTGTGCAGGCATTTGTCATGTATTTCGTTGTCACGGTCAGAGTACACATTAGCAGCTGTGAAGCAGACACGTCTCTTCTCTGAATACTTTGTTTAGCAGGTCACGAAAATCGCTGGTGGATTAAAAACATACAAAACAAATAAACAGACCAAAAAATCACCACAGTTTTATGCCTGAGATGCAGTCCAATTGACTGATGTCAAAACTTTGCAGACATATCTTTGAAAAGAAAACGCGGATTTGTGGGCTCATCGATGGCCGTTTTTTTTTCGGTAGTGCGGTGAACCACCATGACCACCCGCCTGCCAGCAATACCCCGAGGAGTGAGCGATGTCTGGGTCAGTCACACGACGTCCCTGGTAAGGGCCAAAGCGACTACTGTGTGGGAAGAACTGGGTGGCAAACACTCCCAGTCCGGCGTTGGGGATGGAAGAGTCCCTGACCTCCAGGCCTGGGGGCAGAGTCTTCAGGGCTCTCCGGGGGTCACCACGCTTCTTTACCGAAACCTGGATGTACATCGGAATTACATGAACCGAAAGGACTTTTTTTTTATTGAATAGGTGTTCGCATAAAGAACCCTAACAATTGCATACCCAACTCTGAAATTTTGATTTAGAAAGAACTGTATGACTTTAAAATATCTAAAACCCTTGTGTCCAAGGGGAAAATTCATGCTGTTAAAATGAAAGTGATGAATCACAAATTATGAAGTAACATAACGTAATGAAAACAAAATCATTTAAGCTTTGACAATGCATGTGACATTTCGACACAACAGATGAGAAAGAAGCCGGGTAACAGAACACTAAATAGTGTAATAACAAGAGTTGACGGCTTGTTGGGATGTTTTCCATACGTAGCTGTTCAAAACAGCATTGAAAACTTCTGGTGTTTTCTCCACCACACGTGACACCATATAATGCATGGCACTGAAGATTTACAGGGGTGTCATAACAGTACAACGAATAGCAGACAGTGTTGCAGAGTAGTTACAGGCATGTGCGGACAGTATAACACATAGGCCCAACAGACAATAAGGAAGACGTACTGGTCGTCCCAACAGTATAACACAGTGTGAACAACACAGTGTGGAAGATTTGCTGGTTGTCTCAACGGTACAACACACAGTGTGTATGACTAACAGGGGTGTTCCAACAGTACCATACATCACGTACTGATTTGACAACTTACAGGGGTGTTCCAACAGTACCATACATCATGTACTGATTTGACAACTTACAGGGCTGTTCTAACAGTACCATACATCACGTACTGATTTGACAACTTACATGGGTGTTCCAACAGTACCATACATCACGTACTGATTTGACAACTTACATGGGTGTTAGAACAGTACAATACATCACGTACTGATTTGACAACTTACAGGGCTGTTCCAACAGTACCATACATCACGTACTGATTTGACAACTTACAGGGCTGTTCCAACAGTACAGTACATCGCGTACTGATTTAACAACTTACAGGGGTGTTCCAACAGTACAATACATCATGTACTGATTTGACAACTTACAGGGGTGTTCCAACAGTACAATACATCATGTACTGATTTGACAACTTACAGGGGTGTTCCAACAGTACAATACATCACGTACTGATTTGACAACTTACAGGGGTGTTCCAACAGTACCATACATCACGTACTGATTTGACAACTTACAGGGGTGTCCTCCACCACATGGAAAGGATCATGTTCAGGACAGTACCCTTGGTACTCTTGATCACCTGTTCAGTCTGTCAAGGCAAACAAAAAAAAGGTTCAGTTTCAATTTATATGAAGTTAACTGCCATGTTGTAAACCCTTGGTACCCTTGATCGCACTCTTCACAGTCAGTCAATGCAAACACACAAAAAAAGTTTCAGTTTCAGTCTCTATGAAGTTAAGTGCCATGCTGTATCCATTTGGTACTTTTGATCACACTCTCACAATCTGTCATGACAAACAAGAAAAGGAAAAAGAAAACCAGTTTCAGTTTCAATTTGTATGAAGTTAAATGCCATGCTCAGTCTGTCGCGCCGTTCAAACGCTCCATATACCGATACATCTGAAGTTTTAAGGATAGTTCATAGATTGTTACTTTAGTGATATACACCTGGTTAATACATGAACGCGTTTGTGACATCTGTCATTAACAGTCATAACTTGAAACACCACTGAAATACCTCTGGTTTGGAGAGAGAGAGAGAGAGAGAGAGAGAGAGAGAGAGAGAGAGAGAGACAGACAGACAGACAGACAGACAGACAGACAGACAGACAGACAGACAGACAGAGACAGAGACAGAGACAGAGAGGCAGAGGCAGAGATCTGAAGTGATCACCAATGTTCAAAATATGTTTGCTAAACTGGTGAAACACCTCTGGTTAACATATGAACCTATAATTTAAAGTTTATCAATAATATTTGTAACTTGTTACATCAGTGAAATACCACTGATTAACACATCAATCTATATATGTGAAGTCTATCAATGATATTCATAACTTACCAGCCGCTGTGGCGAAGTGATTAGCGTCGCGGACTCCCCGCTGGGAGGTCGTGGGTTCGAATCCCATCAGAGTCATGTGGTTTTTCTGCCCCGACCGGCTCCTACCCAGAGTTGACTTTGCTACGGGCTCAGTTGGGAAGACTGGGACCACACAGTCGAGTTTCATCCACTTAGTGGATGCGTCTCTGAGAGTGTTGCTCAAATTTCCTGACTAACACTGCAGGTGTCTGTATCTCTCGGGCCTGGTTAACGCCGGGATATATTATGAAAGGAAGCGTGGAGTACAGCCCTGTCATGCAGTCTCAGACCGGAATGAAAATCCGTAGCATCATCTTCATCATCCTCATTCTCATCGATCAGAATAAGAAAAAAAAAACAAAGTCTCAAATTCTTTGGCCCTTTATGCCCTGCTCTCATGGTGACCTCAGTTTCGATGTCCTCTCCGCGTCTGTGGCCTTGGTTTGATTCCGTCGGAGTCACCGGTATCGGCGAGTCCATGGGGGCTGGCGTTGGACGGTCGTGGTGGCGCCCTCCGGGGGGAGAGCTCACTCACGCCGGCTCCGCGACTAAGCAATTATTGTCGTCAGTAGATTTGCACCAGTCAAGATTGTATAATTCACCCTTTCCACCCCACCACGCTCTCTCTCTCTCTCTCTCTCTCTCTCTCTCTCTCTCTCTCTCTCTCTCTCTCTGCTTGCTTACACTCTTGTCTTCAGTTTACTCCAGCATATGTGTGTGTGTGTGTGTGTGTGTGTGTGTGTGTGTGTGTGTGTGTGTGTGTGTAGGCCGAGAGGCAGACCAGTCAATGCGCACAGAGAGAGAGAGAGAAAGAGAGAGAGAGAGAGATGAAGAACTGGCCTGAACTGAACATTTTTAATGTCACTAGTTATACAGCTTTGATGACAGGGGGTTGCAAAACAAAAAGCCAATAACGTAAACAGTAAATCCACAACAAACATGAATTAAAACAATGCTATTCCAACATCCATAGATGCACCCACACACGAAAAGCAATAATAAATACCAAACTCTATCACCCAGCTATAACTAGTACTAATATGAATTTTATACGTTCATCACTAGTTTAAATTCCACGTTAAAAAAAAGGGTTAATCTTCCCAGTTTACGCTTTTTTTTCACCCCAATTGATTTTCAGTTTTTATTAATTTATTCTTGTTTTCTTGATTCATGTTGGTCAGATAAGATTTTTTCCCTTATGTTGTTTGCTTCCGCGATGAAATTTGCCACCGATGTCATGATATCATTTCCAGATGCAGGAATCGCTTCTAAATTATGTCTTTTCCAGAACAGGTAAAGAAAACAGATTATATTTACTTCGTACCGGATCACACACAGGGCAATGAAATATGAAGTGTCGTTCATCTTCATCTTCTTTACAACACACTAGGCACAAACGATCTCTTTATTGTTCGTCACTAAACTATCTTTTGTCAGCGTTTAATCCGATAGTTCTCATTCTCAGTCTGGACAGAAGACTTCGATGCTACTTATTTCTTATTACTGAAATATATTTTTCAGCTTCAAAAAATTTTGAAATGAGGAATGCCAACTATATCATTTTGTATTTTGCTCTGTGTGGGGTGCCAGTTTTGCTTATATGTATTGATTATACGATCTTTAAATTGAGACAGAGAGAGAGAGAGAGAGAGGAGAGAGAGAGAGAGAGAGAGAGAGAGAGAGAGAGAGGAGAGAGAGAGAGAGACTACATGACGAGAGAGAGAAAATACTAATGAAGAGAGAGAGAGAGAGAGACAGACAGACACAGAGAGACAGACAGACAGACAGAACGAGAGACAGACAGACAGACAGAGACAGAGGAGGGGGGGGAAGACGAGAAGAGACAGACAGAAGACGGCAGGGGGGGGGGGGAAGAGAGAGAGAGAGAGAGAGAGAGAGGAGAGAGGAAGACGCCAGTTGGAAAATCAAGGGAATGCATTCGTACTCAAATACACGAATTGGCAACATTAAGTTGCTTCCCTTGATCCTCTCGGGTGGACTGTTGTGACACCCGCCACTGTCAACAACATCGGCTCTCTCTCTCTCTCTCTCTGTCTCTCTCTCTCTCTCTCTGTCTCTCTCTCTCTCTCTCTGTCTCTCTCTCTCTCTCTCTGTCTCTCTCTCTCTCTCTCTCTCTCTCTCTCTCCCTTTCCCCATCCTCTCTCTCTCTCTCTCTCTCTCTCTCTCTCTCTCTCTCCCTTTCCCCATCTCTCTCTCTCTCTCTCCTCTCTCTCTCTCTCTCTCTCTCTTCCCTCTTTCCCCATCTCTCTCTCTCTCTCTCTCTCTCTCTCTCTCCCTCTCTCTCTCTCTTTCCCTCATCTCTCTCTCCTCTCTCTCTCTCTCTCTCTCTCTCCCTCTCTCTCCCTTTCCCCATCTCTCTCTCTCTCCCTTCCCCATCTCTCTCTCTCCTCTCTCTCTCTCTCTCTCTCTCCCTCTCTCTCTCTCTATCTCTCTCTCTCTTCTCTCTCTCCTCTCCTCTTCTCTCTCTCTTATATATATATATATATATATATACAAAGTTGTTCAACACACACACACACACACACACACACACACACACACACACGTGTGTGTGTGTGTGTGTGTGTGTGTGTGTGTGTGTGTGTGTGTGTTGAACAACTTTGTTGGAAAAAAAGCATGTGCAGGCTAACAAATCCTCCGTCGTTATATCAATGATTTGGCAAAGATTATGAAAAAAAAATGTTATATATATATGTCAAAATATTAAAAGGAATCTTAAAATATCTACAAATTTGTTTCGAGCTCTAGGCTCTCTCATCAGGATGATACTTGGGTCACCCACCGCCGGTGTTATATAGCGTGTGGGGCCCATTTGTCACTGTTTTCACGTGCGGTTTAATTGCACGTGTTTGTTTTTTTTAGGATTTTCAGGTTATTGTTTGGGGTGTGTTCACTAACAACGATTTCCATTTGTGCCTGCAGTTGTTTACTATTTCTGTTTTAGTATTTAAAGTTGCTAAGTGTGGTTTACATAGTATTAACCATTTTTCAGTTAAACATAAGTTGCATCTTTTTTAAATGTTGTTGTATGGTGATGCCCTTTTTATGATTTTCCAGGATATATTGAAGTTTATTTTTGCATCTTTAAGTTTCCAAATGTATTTGCTCAGTTCTGTTTGGTTTTTGTATTTTACTTTATTGAATGACTGTTTGTGGTTTGCATATCTCGTTTTGAAGTGGTTTTCAGTAATCCCTATATATGTTTCTTTTTCATTTTCTGATGTCACAGTGGCTTGGTATACAATATTGTTGTAGAGGCATTTATTGCTTAGTGGACACTGCTCCTTTTTGGTGCAATTGCAAGATTTCCTTTCTTCACCCATCTTTGCTGAATTGGTTTTCATTTTGTTGGATGCGTCAATTAGGTTTTTGAGGTTGGGCATACATGAATATGATAGTTTGACGGTGTTTTTTTGAATATTTTAGACAGTTTGTGCTCTTTTGGGAACGATGTTGTTAAGATTTTGAAGAATTCTTTCCCTATGTTTGTTTTAAGTTTTCCGTCGTATGGGGGGTTGTACCATATGATTTTCCTTTTCCTGTTTTTCTTACTTTTGTTCATGTTGTTATCTGGGTTCTATTGTAGTTTGTAATTGTAACCACTTTTTTGCAGCGCTTCTTGGTATTCTACTGCTGCGTTATTGAATACTCTTTCATTGCATGACAGATTGGATAGTCTCTTGTTTATGCCATTGGGTATGGTCTTTAATACAGATGGAGGGTGGTTGCTTTTGATGTTTACATAAATAGGTGTGTCATTAGGTTTCTTATATGGTTTATATATGTGGTAGTTGAGGTCAAGTGTTATGTCTAAGTAGTTCACTACCTTTTTGTTTGCTTCGATGATTTTTAGGTTATGATTTTAGAAGATTTTGCATAGTTCTTTTTTCTTGTTTTCAATGGTTCTTGGGTTGTTGGCTAGTGCAGCAAGGCCGTCGTCTCTGTATAGTCCAACTTGCTTTCCAAGTTGTTTCTTGATGTTGGATAGCATGAACAGTCCGACCAGTTCGCATGTTTCTGCACCATCATATGATCCCATGGTTACGTATATATATATATATATATATATATATATATATATATATATATATATATATATATATATATATATATATATATATATATATATATATATATATATATATATATATGTGTGTGTGTGTGTGTGTGTGTGTGTGTGTGTGTGTGTGTGTGTGTGTGTGTGTGTGTGTGTGTGTGTTTCTTTTTTCTTTTTTTTTAAGATGAAAGAAAAAAATGAGAATGAAAAACTGGGGAAATATATCATAAATGTAAAATCCTATACGAGCAGCATATAGGGACCATGGAAGACAGAACCATTCGTTTCGCCTGCTTCGAGGCCATTTCACGTGTTGTGACAAGTTCCGCTTCTTTTTTCTTCGGAGTGAATCTGATCCACTGGACATTGTCGACGACGACACCAAACCAAACACAGGTTGCCGATCTCACTGACTGGCGCCCTACTCACTAATATATGATACCTTCTTTTCCTGGGACGCCAGCTGAGGATTGGGGTGGGGGGGGGGGGGGGGAGGTGAACTGCGAAAGGAAAGTGGGTGCGGGTTGGGGATGGGAGTAGGGGAAGAGTGGTGGGGGTGGGGGGATAGACTACACTTCGACTACTAGGAGAGCAGTGAAGCGTGCAGCCTGTACTATCAGTCACTGACATCGACTGCGTTCTGTTGTTCCCGCATGGTTGCTCTTGTGAACAGTTAGGAACCGACTTGAAGATCTGCGAGATGTGCAGTAAGGTACGTGTTGTATTAGGGGGCAATGCTGCAAGTGGCGTCACGTTATGGAAGACTGGTGTTCAGAAAGGTACGTGTTGTGTTAGAGGCAATGCCACAAGTGGAAACACGTTAAGGAAGGCAGGTATTCAGAAAGGTACGTGTTGTGTTAGGGGCAATGCCACAAGTGGAAACACGTTAAGGAAGGCAGGTGTTCAGAAAGGTACGTGTTGTGTTAGGGGCAATGCCACAAGTGGAAACACGTTAAGGAAGGCAGGTATTCAGAAAGGTACGTGTTGTGTTAGGGGCAATGCCACAAGTGGAAACACGTTAAGGAAGGCAGGTGTTCAGAAAGGTACGTGTTGTGTTAGGGGCAATGCTGCAAGTGGCGTCACGTTATGGAAGACAGGTGTTCAGAAAGGTTCGTGTTCTGTTAGGGGCAATGGTATACAAGTGGAGTCATATTATGGAAGACAGGTGTTCAGAAAGGTACGTTTTCCGTTAGGAGCAATGCTACACGTGGATTCATGTTATGGAAGACAGGTGTTCAGAAAGGTACGTGTTTCGTTAGGGGCATTGCTACAAGTGGAATCATGTTGTTGTGGAAGACAGGTATTCAGAAATATACGTGTTCTGTGAAGAGCGATGCTACAAGTTGAGTCATGTTGTGGAAGACAGGTGTTCAGAAAGGTACGTGGTCCGTTAGGGGCATTGCTACAAGTGGAATCATGTTGTTGTAGAAGACAGGTGTTCAGAAAGGTACGTGTTCTGTGAAGGGCGATGCTATACAAGTGGAATCATGTTATGGAAGACAGGTGTTCAGAAAGGTACGTGTTCTGTGAAGGGCAATGCTATACAAGTGGAGTCATATTGTGGAAGATAGGTGTTCAGAAAGGTGTTTTCCGTTAAGGGGCAATGCTACAAGTAGAGTTATGTTATGGAAGACAGGTGTTCAGAAAGGTACGTTTTCCGTTAAGGGGCAATGTTACAAGTAGAGTCATGTTATGGAAGACAGGTGTTCAGAAAGGTACGTTTTTCGTTAAGGGGCAATGCTACAAGTAGAGTCATGTTATGGAAGATAAGTGTTCAGAAAGGTTCATGTTCCGTTAGGGGCGATGCTATACAAGTGGACACATGTTATGGAAGACAGGTGTTCAGAAAGGTTCGTGTTCCATCAGGGCAATGCTACAAGTGGAGTCATGTTGTTGTGGAAGACAGGTGTTCAGAAACGTACGTATTCCGTTAGGTGCAATGCTACAAATGGAGTCATGTTATGGAAGACAGGCGTTCAGAAAGGTACGTGTTTCGTTAGGGCAATGCTACAAGTGGAGTCATGTTGTTGTGGAAGACAGGTGTTCAGAAAGGTACGTATTCCGTTAGGTGCAATGCTACAAATGGAGTCATGTTGTGGAAGACAGGTGTTCAGAAGTGTACGTGTTCCGTTCTGGGCAATGCTACCAGTGGAGTCATGTTGTGGAAGACAGGTGTTCAAAAAGGTATGTGTTCCGTTAGGGGGCAATGCTACCAGTGGAGTCATGTTGTGGAAGACAGGTGTTCAAAAAGGTATGTGTTCTGTTAGGGGCAATGCTATACAAGTAGAGTGATGTTTTTGTGGAAGACAGGTGTTCAGAAAGGTACGTGTTCAGTTAGGGGTAATGCTATGCAAGTGGAAGCATGTTATGGAAGACAAGTGTTCAGAAAGGTTCGTGTTCAGTTAGGGTTAATGCTATGCAAGTGGAGTCATGTTGTGCAAGACAGGTGTTCAGAAAGGTACGTGTTCTATAAAGAGCGATGCTACACAAGTCGAGTCATGTTGTGGAAGACAAGTGTTCAGAAAGCTACGTGTTCAGTGAAGGGCGATGCTACAAGTGGACTCATGTTGTGGAAGACGGGTGTTGAGAGAGGTACGAGTTCTATAAAGAGCGATGCTACACAAGTGGAGTCATGTTGTGGAAGACAGGTGTTCAGAAAGGTACGTGTTCAGTGAAGGGCGATGCTACACACGTGGAGTCATGTTGTGGAAGACAGGTGTTCAGAAAGGTACGTGTTCAGTGAAGGGCGATGCTACACACGTGGAGTCATGTTGTGGAAGACAGGTGTTCAGAAAGGTACGTGTTCTGTGAAGGGCGATGCTACACACGTGGGGTCATGTTGTGGAAGACAGGTGTTCAGAAAGGTACGTGTTCAGTGAAGGGCGATGCTACACACGTGGGGTCATGTTGTGGAAGACAGGTGTTCAGAAAGGTACGTGTTCTGTGAAGGGCGATGCTACACACGTGGGGTCATGTTGTGGAAGACAGGTGTTCAGAAAGGTACGTGTTCTGTGAAGGGCGATGCTACACACGTGGGGTCATGTTGTGGAAGACAGGTGTTCAGAAAGGTACGTGTTCAGTGAAGGGCGATGCTACACAAGTGGAGTCGTGTTGTGGAAGACAGGTGAGGGCAGTGACAGTGGCAGCTTCAGCGCGCTCGCTCATTCTGCATGTCACAGCAGATTTTCTTGTCGTAACGTGTGCGGCGACTCAGTTGAAGAAAAAAAAAAGATAAAAGAAAAAAAGAAAGAAAAAGAGAAAACAGCAAAAGAAAGAAAAGAAAAGAAAAGAAACTGGGGCGGGGGTGGGGGTGGGGGAGAGGGGGCGGTCACACTCAACAAAAAAGGGCACGGCGACTCACGCTGCGTGTTCCTTGTGGAAACCCTATTTGAGGCTCATCGGGGCTGGGATGTTCTTATGGTTCCTTTGTGGATGGAAAACGGACGCACAGAGAGAGAGAGAGAGAGAGAGAGAGAGAGAGAGAGAGAGAGAGAGAGAGAGACACACACACACATACACACACGCGCGCGCGCGCACGCACGCACGCACGCACGCACACACATATTAACCAAATGATATACTCCCCAGCCCCCACCGCTACAGACATGTGACCTACCTCATACATGCAGGCGTGCGCACGCATGCACACACACACACACACACACACACACACACACACACACACACACACACACACACACACATACACACACACACACACACACACTCGTACATGAGTCATCGGCTGACGTCACATATAACTTGGTAAAAACCAGTTGTAAGGGGCTGCAACTGCGTACTGTTAGTATGTAAAACTTAATTGCCGTAAGTTCATCATATCTTCACTCGCCTCACTTGACAAAAGTCAGCATCGTCTCTTCAACTCCTGTATCCTCTGCCTCCTTTCCGAGAGAGGGAGGGGGGAAGCAGGGGACATGTTGCGTTGCTTTGTTTTACGTCCTGTCGGCCTGAGGCCTTTAAGACAAGGATTCTGCATCATTAGTGGCAACTGCTGTCGCCGGCAGTACTGGGTGAGTTTCATGTGGGGTCGTCATGTTTCTCTCTCTCTCTCTGACCTCTTGTTCCTCTTGAACGTTGGTTCAATTTTGGATGTTGGATGTTAGTCAACCAACGATGGGCGTCGGTGTATGTTGCATCCTTTCCCCAAACATCAGGCTGTCTTCAGGACCACCGGGCGGCCTTCTTCATGCTCGGGTGGCGATGGTCCTGTGCCGCGTGAGGCCGCCTCAAGGAGGGAGCAAGACGAAAGTCGCTGGAGCGCTGCACGAGTCCCTGATATTCGGCAGGTACTCGCAGACTGCGGCCGAGAGGGCAATTTTTCAGCCCAACCCCATAAGGAGTGACCCCATGTCTGCCTGACCTCAGAACATGGTTACCCAGGCCACGGTGATCGCAGTCAGGCAGCGCGCCATCGCCGATCGCCCCACATCTCCAGGAGCCGTCCCCCGGCGACACAGGCTAGACCCGCCGTCACCCATATGGCTGGAAGGTTGACTGCGCCGCCCGACATTGACCTCTCACATCAGTGTCCCTCAAAGGAGAGCTGCCACCTCTCCCCTGGCGTCCACTGTTATGCCACACTCACAGTGGACTGGCAGGGGACACCCCAGTCTGACCCTAGTGTAAGGAACCCTGGCAGTCAGTCTAAAGCCCCAGAACATCGAGGCGGCACAGCGCAGACTTCTGACCGCGCTCTGTCTCTGTACTGGGCCACTATCAATCAACGTCAAGCGTGTCTGCTACGACTGATGAACTGAAGTGACCCACACTGCAAAGAAGAGAAGGAGCATGAGCAGCCAACCTCACGATCCTTCATCAAGATTCATAGTAAACTGTTGCACGTCGAGTATTAAAGAAAAACAAGTAAACAAGCAAAAACCCCTCAAAGTCATTTGAAGCCAGAACAAGGCGAGGACCGATCAAATCAAATCGAATCAACGTTGTTATTTTCGGAGTGAAATCATGTGGTCGCACACGTATCCATCACAAACAAATAATCAAATTCAAACTGACTAAAAGCAAACAAACAAACAGAAAACATGTACGCTAAATTCACATAATTCATGTTAAAAGCAAACAAATGTAAAAGCAGCGTATACACTGTGTATTAAATCAATATAACCGCACACC
Source organism: Conus canariensis (assembly GCA_033310375.1). Taxonomy (NCBI): domain Eukaryota; kingdom Metazoa; phylum Mollusca; class Gastropoda; order Neogastropoda; family Conidae; genus Conus; species Conus canariensis. The sequence continues at coordinate 6,196,162 of CM065745.1, forward strand.
CCCGCGCGGTTGCTGCCTTCCTCCTCCCTCCCTTCGCCGGATCACTCTTCTCTCTCCCTGCGGGTTTTTTTTTTTTTTTTTCTTCTTCTTTTTCTTTTTTTTTTTCTTTTTTTCTTTTCTTTTTAGTTCTGACCCCTCTTCACGGCCCCTGTGGATCAGGATTGATCGTGGTTGCTACGTGAAAGAGATCAGGATTGATCGTGGTTGCTACGTGAAAGAGATCAGGATTGATCGTGGTTGCTACGTGAAAGAGATCAGGATTGATCGTGGTTGCTACGTGAAAGAATGAGAAGATTTCGGGTTTGGGGGCTTTTTTTTTTTTTTTTTTTTTTTTTGGTTGCTAGTAGCCCCTACTGTCCGGTGGGTACGGTCGGGAGGGGAGGGGCGGGAACAAGGTTGACAAAGGAGGACAATATTGGTTTGTCTGTAATCCGGACAGATCGGGCCAGCCTACTCTGTCTGGGGGTTAACCTGAGCAGGGCACAATCTGGGCTGGTACACCGGAAGACACTCCAAAACGAGCCATGTCCGTCATATCATGCAAGGCGTGTTGTCCAACTAGCCTTTTGTTGAAAACAGAAACAAGCAAACAAACAAAAACTTGCACTCAGTTGATAAACTGCACCGCAGTAATAGGCAGTGGAATTGCTTGTTTTCCGTCGCCGACGACAGTTTCCGAGGCAAGTGTGAATGCCTATCTTTGTTGCTACTAATCGCACGGAACTTTAAAAAGTTCGGCAAATCGCCCAGCGCATTATAACACGTTAAGAAAAAAAAAGGGTGAAAAACCAAGATGCCAGTTGAAACATTATCTTTTCTAATTCAACTTCTGTTTAAAATCCCCTTTATCTTCGATGCGCACAATGGTGTAACGATCTTTGGCCACCATTTTCACACCCCGGCTAGCACTAAAAATAGTAACATCCACTGATTCGTAGGGAGCGCTGTCAAACTTTCAGTTTCATCCTCTACGTCTTGACCGCACTTTAAAAATAGTATCTGATTCGTCCCGTTCTCTGATTGGACGGCTATCTTTAGTTGCCGATTCTTCGTGTTATAAATAACATAATCCCGGACAGTCTGGAAGAGAGATCGAACTGCAGACGAGGCGCGTCTCTGGTGATTTCTTTTGGAGTTCTCACGATCTCAAGTAAGTTTATGACTTGTTTTACTCTTTTGTTATCCGAGGTGCTTACTCTTTTGCTGTCCGATGTGCTTTCAGTTCTTCACGCTTGAGCAAGCTGATTATCAACAACATGCAGCAAAGTCGTCAAGCATGCACGTTGCATTACTGAATAGCTGATGATTAGTCTTGCTGAATGAGAATGTGTTGGGCTTGACCATACAACCGGTTTGACTGTGTAGGGTTATAAATTGTGTTAGACTAACGCAAAGTAGGGCCACAAATCTAGGTCGTTGCCAAATTGTGAATGTGTTGTTGCCGGAAGGGTGGTGGTGGTGGTGGTAGTGGTGGTGTGACCTGTGTGTGTGTGCGTGTGTGTGTGTGTGTGTGTGTGTGCGTGCGTGTGCGTGCGTGTGTGTGTGTCATTTATTTAACGTCTTTCCACTAATCGTGATATTAGACGAAAAAAAATAGTGCATTAGTAAGAGAGTAAGACTTGTGCATGTCTAAACTGTAGTTCTATATATTCATGTAGGTTGTGTGTGTGTGTGTGTGTGTGTGTGTGTGTGTGTGTGTGTGTGTGTTTCTTCAGTTGCATGCCATTTCAATAAGCATGATATCAGACGATGTAATGAAGTATACGGAATGTGCATATGACTGAATCACAGTTTGCGTTGATGTTATTTGTATGGATATAGATCTGTCGACTACAATGACGCCAGATTTGTGTGGATGTATACGTGCATGTATATCTGAGTTTTTATACATATGTATTTGTGCGTGTGTGACAGTAAATGGTTTCAGTCAGTCAGCCAGTGTGTGAATGTGTGTGTGTGTGTGTGTGTGCGTGTGTGTGTGTGTGTGGAGAGAGAGAGAGAGAGAGAGAGAGAGAGAGAGAGAATATGTATGTGCATATATGCATGCATGCATTTTTGCGTGTGTGTGTGTGTCATTTATTTAACGTCTTTCCACTAATCGTGATATTAGACGAAAAAAAAATAGTGCATTAGTAAGAGAGTAAGACTTGTGCATGTCTAAACTGTAGTTCTATATATTCATGTAGGGGTGTGTGTGTGTGTGTGTGTGTGTGTGCGTGTGTGTGTATGTGTGTGTGTGTGTGTGTGTGTGTGTGTGTGTGTGTTTCTTCAGTTGCATGCCATTTCAATAAGCATGATATCAGACGATGTAATGAAGTATACGGAATGTGCATATGACTGAATCACAGTTTGCGTTGAGGTTATTTGTATGGATATAGATCTGTCAACTACAATGACGCCAGATTTGTGTGGATGTATGTGCATATATATCTGAGTTTTTATAATATGTATTTCACTATTTGTGTGTGTGTGACAGTAAATGGTTTCAGTCAGTCAGCCAGTGTGTGAATGTGTGTGTGTGTGTGTGTGTGTGTGTGTGTGTGATGAGAGAGAGAGAGAGAGAGAGAGAGAGAGAATAATGTATGTGCATATATGCATGCATGCATTTTTGCGTGTGTACATGTGTGTGTATGTGGGGGGGGGGGGGGGGTGTGTGCCAGAGTAAATAAGAGAATTTGTTGCATAATGGAGAAGGAGCACTTGCCAGAATACTGAACGTTAAAGGTAAAACCAAGATGGAAATCATTTTAAAAAAAACAAGTACCCA
>CM065745.1:6208928-6228928 GCA_033310375.1 Conus canariensis
GAGTTAGGGACTGTTCTTGCTCGTGCTGAGTAGCTACAAGCACAGAGCATCCTATGTTCATTTAAAGGCAAAACTCCTGCCTCTCTGTAAGTCATATCAATTGATGCCCATCTTGGAAGCCCCAAAGCAATTTTAAGTGCTAAGGAGTCAATACTAGTTAACTTATGTAAATCTGTCTTTGGTGCAGTAAAAAATACTTCTTGATCATAACTTACAATCAAATGAACTGTCCCTAAGGCGACATGGATAAGATTAGATCCATAATTTATTAGAGGGATTCCAGTTAGGACTCGCAGTAACGCAATTTTCTTTCTTGCCTTTTCCATGAGATGATTTATATGTTTACTCCAAAATAATTTATAGTGAAAAATAACGCCTAGAAATTTTACTTGCTTACTTGGGAAAATGAAAGAATCACCTATTTGTACTTTTACAGTGTCCCTACCTTCAAAATCGATATTTTTCTTTGTAAATATAATAAAAACCGATTTGTCCGTTGATAAGTTAAAACCGTTTGAATTCAAATAATTAACAAGTTTACAGACCGCAAATTGAAACTGTTCAACAATTTTATTACGCTTGATTTTGTTTTTTGTAAAATTACAATTTACATTTTTCCACATTGCAATATCATCTGCATAAGCAGCTAAAGTTGCCCCTTTCATGTCAATCTGGTTAAGATCATAAAGCATCAATGAGAAGAGGATTGGAGAAATTACACTTCCTTGAGAGACACCCATGTTAACATATCTTGTACTTGACAGCACACTGTTTAGTTTTACTTGTAGCGTTCTTCCAGATAAAAATGATTGTAAAAACATGTGGAAACAACCTTTAATCCCAATTTCATGAGCCTTGGACAATAATTTAAAATGCCAAACCGAATCGTATGCTCTATGAATATCAAAAAACGTGGCTAAAGTGGAGTGTCGCTTAGCCAAGGTTTTTTTGACGTGTGAAGCTAAAAGACTAACATGATCAGTGACACCCCTCCCTTTTCTGAAACCAGCTTGAAATATTGGCAAAATCCCATTCTTTTCAAGGAAATGTTCTAATCTGAATTTCATTATCCTCTCAAAAAGTTTTCCAATGTGAGGAGTCAAAGAAATGGGTCGAAAATTAGAAGATTTTGTTTTTGATTTTCCTTGTTTATGGATAGGTACAACTGTTGCTTTCTTCCAAGTCATTGGCAGCTTTCCAGACTTCCAGCATAATTGGAAGAACTCTAATAATTTTTTCAAAAAGCATTGTGGAAAATGCTTTATCATATTGTAAGAAATGGGATCAAATCCTGTCGCAATTTTACCAGATTTTAGACGGCGAAGTGAGTACAGAAGCTCCTCCATTGTTAGATTTTTATTAATATATAACGTGTTGTCATTGTCATGTGGTTCAATGTTTCTCCCTTCGTTTTCAATAGTTCTTCTTCGCTCTTGCTCTCCTTTAGGCAGATGTTCAGTCTGACTCATTGCTGCGAAAGTGTCAGCAAATAATTCAACTTTCTCCTCATTTGTTTTATAGATTTTATCGTTTTCAATCAAAACAGGATCTGGGAGATAAAAAGAACCTTTAGATTTTCTAATTTCTTTCCAAAGTAAAGCGCTATCGTTTGGGTGTTCGGAACAGTTGATGACTAAGTTTTTGTAATATTGCTGCTTTGCAAAAGCAACAACTTTGTTACACACACACACACACACACACACACACACACACACACACACACACGTATGCATGCACACACACACACACACACACACACACACACACACACACACACGCATGCACGCTTGCATGCACGCACATTCATGCGCGCACACACAGGCCCTGGTTGTGGGGATATTGGAATGCGCAGTGTAGGCGCAATGCCACTGATGTGGCACAGAATGCGCAGTGTAGGCGCAATGCCACTGATGTGGCACAGAATGCGCAGTGTAGGCGCAATGCCACTGATGTGGCACAGAAGATGAGACAAAAACAAAAACAAAAATTCTCTCTCTCTAAATTAAAAAAGATTTAAAAGAACATATCAGGTCATCTGATGGTTTCAGGTGAGACACTGCGCTGTAACAAAGGAACATAGCAGGTGTTCAGTAGTGCCTGTCCTGATCCAAACATTCCTGTACCAAAGGAACATTGCAGGTGTACAGTAGCGCCTGTCCTGATCCAAACATTCCTGTACCAAAGGAACATTGCAGGTGTTCAGTAGCGCCTGTCCTGATCCAAACATTCCTGTACCAAAGGAACATTGCAGGTGTTCAGTAGCGCCTGTCCTGATCCAAACATTCCTGTGCCAAAGGAACATTGCAGGTGTTCAGTAGCGCCTGTCCTGATCCAAATATTCCTGTAGCGCCTGTCCTGATCCAAACATTCCTGTGCCAAAGGAACATTGCAGGTGTACAGTAGCGCCTGTCCTGATCCAAACATTCCTGTGCCAAAGGAACATTGCAGGTGTACAGTAGCGCCTGTCCTGATCCAAACATTCCTGTGCCAAAGGAACATTGCAGGTGTACAGTAGCGCCTGTCCTGATCCAAACATTCCTGTACCAAAGGAACATTGCAGGTGTACAGTAGCGCCTGTCCTGATCCAAACATTCCTGGATACCACCCACTAGACTTTCGAGCAACAGTCACAGAACCAGCCAGATTCAGCAAGTTCCAACTCATCCATCAACAGACAGTCCACCAGGGACCACTGATGACTTTGGTCACCGCTCACCAAGGCCATACAGTCCACCAGGGACCACTGATGACTTCGGTCACCGCTCACCAAGGCCATACAGTTCACCAGGGACCACTGATGACTTTGGTCACCGCTCACCAAGGCCATACAGTCCACCAGGGACCATTGATGACTTTGGTCACCACTCACCAAGGCCATACAGTCCACCAGGGACCACTGATGACTTTGGTCACCGCTCACCAAGGCCATACAGTCCACCAGGGACCACTGATGACTTTGGTCACCACTCCCCAAAGCCATACAGTCCACCAGGGACCACTGATGACTTTGGTCACCACTCCCCAAAGCCATACAGTCCACCAGGGACCGCTGATGACTTTGGTCACCACTCACCAAGGCCATACAGTCCACCAGGGACCGCTGATGACTTTGATCACCACTCACCAAGGCCATACAGTCCACCAGGGACCATTGATGACTTTGGTCACCACTCACCAAGGCCATACAGTCCACCAGGGACTGCTGATGACTTTGATCACCACTCACCAAGGCCATACAGTCCACCAGGGACCACTGATGACTTTGATCACCACTCACCAAGGCCATACAGTCCACCAGGGACCGCTGATGACTTTGGTCACCACTCACCAAGGCCATACAGTCCACCAGGGACCGCTGATGACTTTGGTCACCACTCACCAAGGCCATACAGTCCACCAGGGACCGCTGATGACTTTGATCACCACTCACCAAGGCCATACAGGAGAGGAAACTGACAGATCACCAAGGACATACCTGCCTCTCACCAAGGACATACCTGCCTCTCACCAAGGACTTACCTGCTCCTCACCAAGGACATACCTGCCCCTCACTAAGGACATACCTGCCCCTCACCAAGGACATACCTGCCCCTCGCAAAGGACATACCTGTCCCTCACCAAGGAAATACCTGCCCCTCACCAAGGACATACCTGCCCCTCACCAAGGACATACCTGCCCCTCGCAAAGGACATACCTGTCCCTCACCAAGGAAATACAAACATTCCTGTGCCAAAGGAACATTGCAGGTGTTCAGTAGCGCCTGTCCTGATCCAAATATTCCTGTAGCGCCTGTCCTGATCCAAACATTCCTGTGCCAAAGGAACATTGCAGGTGTACAGTAGCGCCTGTCCTGGTCCAAACATTCCTGTGCCAAAGGAACATTGCAGGTGTACAGTAGCGCCTGTCCTGATCCAAACATTCCTGTGCCAAAGGAACATTGCAGGTGTACAGTAGCGCCTGTCCTGATCCAAACATTCCTGTGCCAAAGGAACATTGCAGGTGTACAGTAGCGCCTGTCCTGATCCAAACATTCCTGTACCAAAGGAACATTGCAGGTGTACAGTAGCGCCTGTCCTGATCCAAACATTCCTGGATACCACCCACTAGACTTTCGAGCAACAGTCACAGAACCAGCCAGATTCAGCAAGTTCCAACTCATCCATCAACAGACAGTCCACCAGGGACCACTGATGACTTTGGTCACCGCTCACCAAGGCCATACAGTCCACCAGGGACCACTGATGACTTCGGTCACCGCTCACCAAGGCCATACAGTTCACCAGGGACCACTGATGACTTTGGTCACCGCTCACCAAGGCCATACAGTCCACCAGGGACCATTGATGACTTTGGTCACCACTCACCAAGGCCATACAGTCCACCAGGGACCACTGATGACTTTGGTCACCACTCCCCAAAGCCATACAGTCCACCAGGGACCGCTGATGACTTTGGTCACCACTCTCACAAGGCCATACAGTCCACCAGGGACCGCTGATGACTTTGATCACCACTCACCAAGGCCATACAGTCCACCAGGGACCATTGATGACTTTGGTCACCACTCACCAAGGCCATACAGTCCACCAGGGACCGCTGATGACTTTGATCACCACTCACCAAGGCCATACAGTCCACCAGGGACCACTGATGACTTTGATCACCACTCACCAAGGCCATACAGTCCACCAGGGACCGCTGATGACTTTGGTCACCACTCACCAAGGCCATACAGTCCACCAGGGACCGCTGATGACTTTGGTCACCACTCACCAAGGCCATACAGTCCACCAGGGACCGCTGATGACTTTGATCACCACTCACCAAGGCCATACAGGAGAGGAAACTGACAGATCACCAAGGACATACCTGCCTCTCACCAAGGACATACCTGCCTCTCACCAAGGACTTACCTGCTCCTCACCAAGGACATACCTGCCCCTCACTAAGGACATACCTGCCCCTCACCAAGGACATACCTGCCCCTCGCAAAGGACATACCTGTCCCTCACCAAGGAAATACCTGCCCCTCACCAAGGACATACCTGCCCCTCACCAAGGACATACCTGCCCCTCGCAAAGGACATACCTGTCCCTCACCAAGGAAATACCTGCCCCTCACCAAGGAAATACCTGCCCCTCATCAAGGACATACCTGCCCCTCACCAAGGAAATACCTGCCCCTCATCAAGGACATACCTGCCCCTCACCAAGGACTTACCTGACCCTGACCCATTCATGGCAGGGTCAAGGGGATCCTGTTGGATTGTGCACCGGCAAAACCAGTGAGAAGGGGCCCCATCTGGATGGTTTGAATCCTGCTTGTGGCTTGGTCATGCCAGCCATTTGGATGGCGCGATAAAAGCAGAGTACAGTGTGATGCTTGCATGTATACTTAAGAACTCTCAGTCACCAGGGAGTTGGCCGTCCCTGGCAGCATGCTGTTGGAAAATCACCTTTGATTGGTGAATGAAAATGTAGACAGAGAAGCCAAAATTGAAAACAAAACAGGGGGCCGGAATAGCTCAGTTGGTAGAGCGCCGGACTCGTGATCCTGGGGTTGCGGGTTTGAATTTCAGTACAGGGGGATTTTTTCCCTCGGAGTTAATATTGGCTCTGACTCCATTCCCCATACAGTCCTTCGAATGAGACTATAAACCGAGGTTCCGTGTGTGAACGCACGCACAACATCTTGCGCACACGTAAAATCCTATCACCAACTTTCGGAAGAGAAGGCCAGTTTGGCCATTGGTATGGATGACACATTACACATAGCATGCACCTTCCCCGAAGATGGGAGTATGGCTGCCTTGATGGCGGGATAAAAAACGGTCATGCACACAAAACTCCACTACCTGTCTATACAGGGAGTGTCCGCAGGAGTATCAGCCTGCGTACGCAGAAAGAAAGAAAGAAAAAAGAAAAGAAAACAAAACAAACCAAAAAACAAGAGAAAGAAGAAAAATTGGGTTGTGACTTACCATGGCGACATGCTGTCAGGCTGTTCCCTTGGAGGACAGCTGCAAATTTCATGATGACCAATCTGTTATGATGATGGAAGTTGTACAATGTAATACAATCCAATATAATACAGAATAGTGCAACGCTATCCATATCAATACAGAACAATGTAATACACCACAATACAACACAGAACAAAACCGTACAGAATAATGCAACAGAACATGCTACTATACAGAACAGTACAAAATAGAATATAGAACAGAACAAAACAATGCAATACAGAACAGTGTAAAACAGCACGACACTCATACAATAATACAGCACAGAACAGAAGCCCTAAAGAGCAATGCAGTACTGGCAGCACAATTCTTAACGACATAACACAGCATAGCACAACAGAACGCAGTAGAATGCTACAATACAACGCTACACAGTGAAACAGAGCAGTACAAAGGAACACTAATGCACATCAATACAATACAGTGCAAAACAAAACAACACAACTCCATGGGCTAGAAAACAGCACAAGGCAACGCAACTCGGCACAAGGTAAGGTAACGTTGCGTATCGCCCAGCCGACTGCAAGGGGCCACATCAGGGCTGTCACCATGTTGAAGTCACCTCACAAGTCATTCATTCGCACAACTCTTTGAAATACATGTTCTAAAAACACACATGAGATTTAGTTTAAAATCTTTCTACTGTAAAATCTCAGATCAGATGACGCATGTTAATCTCTTTCAGAAATTCAAAGATCACATCAGTTGGAACATCTCTGAGCAAGCTTTTCATGGTGTCTGCTGTAAAATGTTAATGCCTCAAGTTATGCAAGTCCCAACACTCTAAAAGAATATGTTTCATTGTGAGAGGTACATGACATGGAATGCTCCACGGAGCTTCTTCACTCTTTAAAAAGTACGAATGAGTTAAAAACGAATGGCCAGTGTGCAGCCGGCATAAAACCGTTTCTTCTTTGCGACCACCAGAGATAAATAAGAGGAACTCTTTTAGCTTTGGAAGAATCTGGAAAAGTTTGTTATCCGTCTGTGTATTCCAGTCCTCCTGCCAGAGGTCTCTGATATCACCATTAACTTTCGGTTTCAAATCTGAGTTGGGGATAGATATGTTAGACAGTTTCCAACTCAGCACAAAGTAACAAAAACGACACAAAACAATACAAGTCAACAGAACACAACACAGCTAAGTGTAATGCAACACAGTTCACTGTGGTGTATGATAGGACAATAATGTACAGGAGAGGAAAATCCTGCAGTGAAGTGAACACCTTCTGTATAAAAACTCCTATCCTTGGCGTTCTGGAACAGTTTGTCTATGTCTTATTTACCTCCTGATTGTAAGACTCCCTCCCTTAACATATCCATGACTGACTACGTGTGTACCCATAATCAGCCAGCAACGTGCATGGACAAACTACAAATATACTTGCAGCAGTCTTTTAAAGGTACAAAACTCAAGTTTGCTTTAACCAAATTCACTTTTGATGGCAATTGAGTTGCTTCCGTTGATTCAGTTGTATTGTTTGGGAATGGGAAGTTTGAAAATGTAATTTTTTTGTGTGATTTTGAAATGGAAAATGCCCAATGTCTAGAGAAGAAATTCTTCATCTGCTAGATCTTGATGAGCCTGCTGACAGGGATTCTGAAGAGGTTTTTGCCTCAAGAAAGAGATAGTAGTGGTGAAAGTGATGAAGAAGATCATGTAGAGGCTACATCAGTGTAGGATTTTACTTCAGTCACCAGTTCAAGAGGACAGACTGACCGTGGTAGGGCCAGGGGTGTTTGACGCTGTGGACAGACTGACCGTGGTAGGGCCAGGGGTGTTTGATGCTGTGGACAGACTGACCGTGGTAGGGCCAGGGGTGTTTGATGCTGTGGACAGACTGACCGTGGTAGGGCCAGGGGTGTTTGACGCTGTGGACAGACTGACCGTGGTAGGGCCAGGGGTGTTTGATGCTGTGGACAGACTGACCGTGGTAGGGCCAGGGGTGGTTGACGCTGTGGACAGACTGACCGTGGTAGGGCCAGGGGTGTTTGATGCTGTGGACAGACTGACCGTGGTAGGGCCAGGGGTGGTTGACACTGTGGACAGACTGACCGTGGTAGGGCCAGGGGTGTTTGACGCTGTGGACAGACTGACCATGGTTGGGCCAGGTGTGTTTGACGCTGTGGACAGACTGACCGTGGTAGGGCCAGGGGTGTTTGACGCTGTGGACAGACTGACCGTGGTAGGGCCAGGGGTGTTTGACGCTGTGGACAGACTGACCGTGGTAGGGCCAGGGGTGTTCGACGCTCCGATCAGGCAATCAAGTTATAGATACCACAGCTAAACTTGGCATCCATTTTTCATTTCATGAAGTACACCACATTGAGGTGTTGATTGTACTACATATAGCGCTGCTAGACAGGTTTTTTTCACGACTGGTGTTCTGGGAGTTTCTTGGAGGCAGGCTCAGGCTGGCAGGAAGATCAGGCAGTGGGAGTGCCAGTCATGACAAGGTTAAAGGGCAATGCCAGTCATGACAGTGTTAAAGGGCAGTGCCAGTCATGACAGGGTTAAAGGGCAGTGCCAGTCATGTCAGGGTTAAAGGGCAGTGCCAGTCATGACAGGGTTAAAGGGCAGTGCCAGTCATGACAGGGTTAAAGGGAAGTGCCAGTCATGACAGTGTTGAAGGGCAGTGCCAGTCATGACAGGGTTAAAGGACAGTGACAGTCATGAAAGGGTTAAAGGGCAGTGCCAGTCCTGACAGGGTTAAAGGGCAGTGCCAGTCATGACAGGGTTAAAGGGCAGTGCCAGTCATGACAGGGTTAAAGGGCAGTGCCAGTCATGACAGGGTTAAAGGGTCCACTTTCAGGTCACTGTCATGGGGGCTCAGTTTACAAAACTATTGATTTTGTCTGCAGGGTCGCCTTTGATTCACAATGCACTATCAATTTTGTCTGCAGGTTTGCCTTCAGTTTACTGTACAATAGTAATTTTGTCTGCAGGGTCGCCTTCAGTTTACTGTACAATAGTAATTTTGTCTGCAGGGTCGCCTTCAGTTTACTGTACAATAGTAATTTTGTCTGCAGTTCGCCTTCAGTTTACTGTACAATAGTAATTTTGTCTGCAGGGTCGCCTTCAGTTTACCGTCCAATAGTAATTTTGTCTGCAGGGTCGCCTTCAGTTTACCGTCCAATAGTAATTTTGTCTGCAGGGTCGCCTTCAGTTTACCGTCCAATAGTAATTTCGTCTGCAGGGTCGCCTTCAGTTTACCGTCCAATAGTAATTTTGTCTACAGGGTCGCCTTCAGTTTACCGTCCAATAGTAATTTTGTCTGCAGGTACGCCTTCAGTTTACTGTACAATAGTAATTTTGTCTGCAGGTTCGCCTTCAGTTTACTGTACAATAGTAATTTTGTCTGCAGGTTCGCCTTCAGTTTACTGTACAATAGTAATTTTGTCTGCAGGTTCGCCTTCAGTTTACTGTACAATAGTAATTTTGTCTGCAGGTTCGCCTTCAGTTTACTGTACAATAGTAATTTTGTCTGCAGGTTCGCCTTCAGTTTACGTACAATAGTAATTTTGTCTGCAGGTTCGCCTTCAGTTTACTGTACAATAGTAATTTTGTCTGCAGGTTCGCCTTCAGTTTACTGTACAATAGTAATTTTGTCTGCAGGTTCGCCTTCAGTTTACTGTACAATAGTAATTTTGTCTGCAGGTTCGCCTTCAGTTTACTGTACAATAGTAATTTTGTCTGCAGGTTCGCCTTCAGTTTACTGTACAATAGTAATTTTGTCTGCAGGTTCGCCTTCAGTTTACTGTACAATAGTAATTTTGTCTGCAGGTTCGCCTTCAGTTTACTGTACAATAGTAATTTTGTCTGCAGGTTCGCCTTCAGTTTACTGTACAATAGTAATTTTGTCTGCAGGTTCGCCTTCAGTTTACTGTACAATAGTAATTTTGTCTGCAGGTTCGCCTTCAGTTTACTGTACAATAGTAATTTTGTCTGCAGGTTTCGCCTTCAGTTTACCTGTATCAATAGTAATTTTTTTGTCCTGCAGTTTCGCTCGCCTTCAGTTTACTGTACAATAGTAATTTTTGTCTGCAGGTTTCGCCTTCAGTTTACGTACAATAGTAATTTTGTCTGCAGGTTGCCTTCAGTTTACTGTACAATAGTAATTTTGTCTGCAGGTTCCCTTCAGTTTACTGTCCAATAGTAATTTTGTCTGCAGGTTCGCCTTCAGTTTACTGTACAATAGTAATTTTGTCTGCAGGTTCGCCTTCAGTTTACGTACAATAGTAATTTGTCTGCAGGTTCGCCTTCAGTTTACTGTACAATAGTAATTTTGTCTGCAGGTTCGCCTTCAGTTTACGTCAATAGTAATTTTGTCTGCAGGTTCGCCTTCAGTTTTACTGTACAATAGTAATTTGTCTGCAGGTTCGCCTTCAGTTTACTGTACAATAGTAATTTTGTCTGCAGGTTCGCCTTCAGTTTACTGTACAATAGTAATTTTGTCTGCAGGTTCGCCTTCAGTTTACTGTACAATATAATTTTGTCTGCAGGTTCGCCTTCAGTTTACGTACAATAGTAATTTTGTCTGCAGGTTGCCTTCAGTTTACTGTACAATAGTAATTTTGTCTGCAGGTTCGCCTTCAGTTTACTGTACAATAGTAATTTTGTCTGCAGGTTCGCCTTCAGTTTACTGTACAATAGTAATTTGTCTGCAGGTCGCCTTCAGTTTACTGTACAATAGTAATTTTGTCTGCAGGTTCGCCTTCAGTTTACGTACAATAGTAATTTTGTCTGCAGGTTCGCCTTCAGTTTACGTACAATAGTAATTTTGTCTGCAGGTTCGCCTTCAGTTTACTGTACAATAGTAATTTTGTCTGCAGGTTCGCCTTCAGTTTACTGTCAATAGTAATTTTGTCTGCAGGTTCGCCTTCAGTTTACGTACAATAGTAATTTTGTCTGCAGGTTCCTTCAGTTTACTGTACAATAGTAATTTGTCTGCAGGTTCGCCTCAGTTTACCGTACAATAGTAATTTTGTCTGCAGGTTCGCCTTCAGTTTACTGTACAATAGTAATTTTGTCTGCAGGTTCGCCTTCAGTTTACTGTACAATAGTAATTTTGTCTGCAGGTTCGCCTTCAGTTTACCTTACAATAGTAATTTTGTCTGCAGGTTCGCCTTAGTTTACCGTACAATAGTAATTTTGTCTGCAGGTTCGCCTTCAGTTTACTGTACAATAGTAATTTTGTCTGCAGGTTCGCCTTCAGTTTTACTGTACAATAGTAATTTTGTCTGCAGGTTCGCCTTCAGTTTACTGTACAATAGTAATTTTGTCTGCAGGTTCGCCTTCAGTTTACTGTACAATAGTAATTTTGTCTGCAGGTTCGCTTCAGTTTACTGTACAATAGTAATTTTGTCTGCAGGTTCGCCTTCGTTTACCGTAAAATAGTAATTTTGTCTGCAGGTTCGCCTTCAGTTTACTGTACAATAGTAATTTTGTCTGCAGGTTCGCCTTCAGTTTACTGTACAATAGTAATTTTGTCTGCAGGTTCGCCTTCAGTTTACGTACAATAGTAATTTTGTCTGCAGGTTCGCCTTCAGTTTACTGTACAATAGTAATTTTGTCTGCAGGTTCGCCTTCAGTTTACGTACAATAGTAATTTTGTCTGCGGTTCGCCTTCATTTACTGTACAATAGTAATTTTGTCTGCAGGTTCGCCTTCAGTTTACTGTACAATAGTAATTTTGTCTGCAGGTTCGCCTTCAGTTTACGTACAATAGTAATTTTGTCTGCAGGTTCGCCTTCAGTTTACTGTACATAGTAATTTTGTCTGCAGGTTCGCCTTCAGTTTATGTACAATAGTAATTTGTCTGCAGTTCGCCTTCAGTTTACTGTACAATAGTAATTTTGTCTGCAGGTTCGCCTTCAGTTTACTGTACAATAGTAATTTTGTCTGCAGGTTCGCCTTCAGTTTACTGTACAATAGTAATTTTGTCTGCAGGTTCGCCTTCGTTTACGTACAATAGTAATTTGTCTGCAGGTTCGCCTTCAGTTTACTGTAATAGTATATTTTGTCTGCAGGTTCGCCTTCAGTTTACTGTACAATTAATTTTGTCTGCGGTTCGCCTTCAGTTTACTGTACAATAGTAATTTTGTCTGCAGGTTCGCCTTCAGTTTACTGTCAATAGTAATTTTGTCTGCAGGTTGCCTTCAGTTTACGTACAATAGTAATTTTGTCTGCAGGTTCGCCTTCAGTTTACGTACAATAGTAATTTTGTCTGCAGGTTCGCCTTCAGTTTACTGTACAATAGTAATTTTGTCTGCAGGTTCGCCTTCAGTTTACTGTACAATAGTAATTTTGTCTGCAGTTCGCCTTCAGTTTACTGTACAATAGTAATTTTGTCTGCAGGTTTGCCTTCAGTTTACTGTACAATAGTAATTTTGTCTGCAGGTTGCCTTCAGTTTACGTACAATAGTAATTTGTCTGCAGGTTCGCCTTCAGTTTACTGTACAATAGTAATTTTGTCTGCAGGTTCCTTCAGTTTACTGTACAATAGTATTTTGTCTGCAGGTTCGCCTTCAGTTTACGTACAATAGTAATTTTGTCTGCAGGTTCGCCTTCAGTTTACTGTACAATAGTAATTTTGTCTGCAGGTTCGCCTTCAGTTACTGTACAATAGTAATTTTGTCTGCAGGTTCGCCTTCAGTTTACTGTACAATAGTAATTTTGTCTGCAGGTTCGCCTTCAGTTTACGTACAATAGTAATTTTGTCTGCAGGTTCGCCTTCAGTTTACGTACAATAGTAATTTTGTCTGCAGGTTCGCCTTCAGTTTACTGTACAATAGTAATTTTGTCTGCAGGTTCGCCTTCAGTTTACCGTACAATAGTAATTTTGTCTGCAGGTTCGCCTTCAGTTTACTGTACAATAGTAATTTTGTCTGCAGGTTCGCCTTCAGTTTACGTACAAAGTAATTTTGTCTGCAGTTTGCTCAGTTTACTACATGTAATTTTGTCTGCAGGTCGCCTTCAGTTTACGTACAATAGTAATTTTGTCTGCAGTTCGCCTCAGTTTACGTACAATAGTAATTTTGTCTGCAGGTTCGCCTTCATTTACGTACATAGTATTTTGTCTGCAGGTTCGCCTTCAGTTTACCGTACAATAGTAATTTTGTCTGCAGGTTCGCCTTCAGTTTACGTAAAGTAATTTGTCTGCAGGTTCGCCTTCAGTTTACGTACAATAGTAATTTTGTCTGCAGGTTCGCCTCATTACGTCAAGTTTTCACCCGTTACACATAGTAATTTTGTCTGCAGGTTCGCTTCAGTTTACGTACAATAGTAATTTGTCTGCAGGTTCGCCTTCAGTTTACTGTCAATAGTAATTTTGTCTGCAGTTCGCCTTCAGTTTACTGTACAATAGTAATTTTGTCTGCGGTTCGCCTTCAGTTTACTGTCAATAGTAATTTTGTCTGCAGGTTCGCCTTCAGTTTACGTACATAGTAATTTTGTCTGCATGCCTTCAGTACTGTAATATAATTTTGTCTGCAGGTTCGCCTTCAGTTTACGTACAATAGTAATTTTGTCTGCAGGTTCGCCTTCAGTTTACTGTACAATAGTAATTTTGTCTGCAGGTTCGCCTTCAGTTTAGTACAATAGTAATTTTGTCTGCAGGTTCGCCTTCAGTTTACGTACAATAGTAATTTTGTCTGCAGTTCGCCTTCAGTTTACTGTACAATAGTAATTTTGTCTGCAGGTTCGCCTTCAGTTTACTGTACAATAGTAATTTTGTCTGCAGGTTCGCCTTCAGTTTACTGTACAATAGTAATTTTGTCTGCAGGTTCGCCTTCAGTTTACGTACAATAGTAATTTTGTCTGCAGGTTCGCCTTCAGTTTACTGTACAATAGTAATTTTGTCTGCAGGTTCGCCTTCAGTTTACTGTACAATAGTAATTTTGTCTGCAGGTTCGCCTTCAGTTTACCGTACAATAGTAATTTTGTCTGCAGGTTCGCCTTCAGTTTACCGTACAATAGTAATTTTGTCTGCAGGTTCGCCTTCAGTTTACTGTACAATAGTAATTTTGTCTGCAGGTTCGCCTTCAGTTTACTGTACAATAGTAATTTTGTCTGCAGGTTCGCCTTCAGTTTACCGTACAATAGTAATTTTGTCTGCAGGTTCGCCTTCAGTTTACCGTACAATAGTAATTTTGTCTGCAGGTTCGCCTTCAGTTTACTGTACAATAGTAATTTTGTCTGCAGGTTCGCCTTCAGTTTACCGTACAATAGTAATTTTGTCTGCAGGTTCGCCTTCAGTTTACCGTACAATAGTAATTTTGTCTGCAGGTTCACCTTCAGTTTACTGTACAATAGTAATTTTGTCTGCAGGGTCGCCTTCAGTTTACTGTACAATAGTAATTTTGTCTGCAGGGTCGCCTTCAGTTTACCGTCCAATAGTAATTTTGTCTGCAGGTTCGCCTTCAGTTTACTGTACAATAGTAATTTTGTCTGCAGGTTCGCCTTCAGTTTACTGTACAATAGTAATTTTGTCTGCAGGTTCGCCTTCAGTTTACTGTACAATAGTAATTTTGTCTGCAGGGTCGCCTTCAGTTTACTGTACAATAGTAATTTTGTCTGCAGGTTCGCCTTCAGTTTACTGTACAATAGTAATTTTGTCTGCAGGTTCGCCCTCAGTTTACTGTACAATAGTAATTTTGTCTGCAGGTTCGCCTTGCCGTGGCAGGAAAAGAAAGCAGACCCTCGAAAGGCAAAGGGGGCATCTTCTCTTTTGGAAGCAAGAAAGGCAAACAGAAGGAAGTCCTGATTCCCCCAGTTATGCCCCCTGCTGGTAAGGGATTGACCTGCTGCTCATTGACCAGCTGTTTAATCAGTTGATCTGTCTATCCATCATTGATCAGTTAATTAATCAATTAATATGTCTATCCATCATTGATCAGGCAGTTAATTAATCAATTAATATGTCTATCCATTATTGATCAGTCAGTTAATCAACTAATATGTCCATCCATCATTGATCAGTCTGTAAATCAATCAATGTGTCTGTCCATCATTGATCGCTTGGTTAATCAGTTGATATGTCTTTCCATCATTGATCGCTTGGTTAATCAGTTGATATGTCTATCCATCATTGATTGCTTAGTTAATCAATTGATATGTCTATCCATCATTGATCAGTCTGTAAATCAATCAATGTGTCTATCCATCATTGATCAGTCTGTAAATCAATCAATGTGTCTATCCATCATTGAACTGGTCAGTCAATCGGTCAGACCGTTAATCCGTCAAATTATTCATACAATTATGTGTTGTTTCCTTTTTTTTTCTTTTTTTTATCTTTCTTTTGTTGTTGTTGTTGTTTTTTGTCATCGGTGTTCTCACTGTGGTGGTACTGTCACACTGCTCATTGCTGGTCCAGCATATACAGCTACACCCAGATTCATTTCATGCAAATTTTAGTGCCAGCAATCCTCATCGAGCTATCAGTGCTAGGTCATCATATCATGAAGCAACCCCGCAGATTTCCATTTTTTTATGACAAATCTTTTTTCTTTTTTTTTTTCACTCAGAGAAAGAAAAAACCTGGACAAACCCTTATGTTTTAATGGCTATATTCTCAACTGGATCCCATGAAAAGAAGCGAAAAATATGAATCGGGGGAACATTTGACATATATCTGTTGCAGTACCAATATATGAAATTGAGATTGAGGGGAAGGAAGAGTGGGTGTGGAATAAGTAATGTTTGGTAACGGGACCGACCGGGCTGTGGCTGTGGACGGGGTGTCGGAATGATGAGAGGCGTGGGTGCACTACCACTGAGGTAGCACAGAAGTTGGGACAGCACAAAAAAAAAAAAAAAAAAGAAGAAAAAGTAATGTTTGGTAACAGTTCTTTTGGTGGGCTATTTTCCTGTGGTGTCGACCCGTTCCATTGTATGAGATCCAAAATGCAGGAAGCAAAAAAAAAAAAAAAGGAGGGAAGGGAGGGAGGTGGAATGTGTTGAACAAGGGGAAGAGGGGGGTTGAGGGTGGGAGGGGAGAGGAATTAGCAGGCATGCAAGGGCAGATAGGAGTGAGGGAGAGGGGAAGGGGGGGGGGGTGTTTGCAGTGCAATGCAATGCAGGACAGTGTAGTGCAAACCGTGATCAGTATTGGGCAGTGCTAGGGACAATGCAGAATGGTACAGTGCAAGGCAGGACAATGCTGTACAAAATCATACAAGATAGTACAGTACAACACAGTACAATGCTGTACAGGCTGTACTCTGCAATGTAATACCAGGCAGTGGAGGTACAATTCAGGGCAGTACAGTGCAACACAGTACAACGCTGTACAGGCTGTACTCTGCAGTGTAATACCAGGCAGTGGAGGTACAATTCAGGGCAGTACAGTGCAGCACTGTACAATACAGCACAGTGTATGCAATGTATAGGACACTACAATACGCTGCAAGTATACAGTGCGATACAAGACAGTACACTATAATGTCATACAGTACAAGATTGTACAGTATAATGCAATACATTGATGACAATACATTACAACACAGTCCAGAACTGTTCAACACTGTACACCGCACTGCATCCCAGGACAGCACAGTGTAATGCAATGCAGTACATGGCTGTACAGTTTAGTGCAGTACACTACAGGACAGTGTAATGCAGTGCAGTACGTGGCTGTACAGTTTAGTGCAGCACATTACAGGACAGTGTAATGCAGTGCAGTACGTGGCTGTAGTTTAGTGCAGCACACTACAGGACAGTGTAATGTAGTGCAGTACGTGGCTGTACAGTTTAGTGCAGTACACTACAGGACAGTGTAATGCAATGCAGTACATGGCTGTACAGTTTAGTGCAGCACACTACAGGACAGTGTAATGCAATGCAGTACATGGCTGTACAGTTTAGTGCAGTACACTACAGGACAGTGTAATGCAGTGCAGTACGTGGCTGTACAGTTTAGTGCAGCACATTACAGGACAGTGTAATGCAGTGCAGTACGTGGCTGTAGTTTAGTGCAGCACACTACAGGACAGTATAATGCAGTGCAGTACGTGGCTGTACAGTTTAGTGCAGTACACTACAGGACAGTGTAATGCAATGCAGTACGTGGCTGTACAGTTTAGTGCAGCACACTACAGGACAGTGTAATGCAATGCAGTACGTGGCTGTACAGTTTAGTGCAGCACACTACAGGACAGTGTAATGCAATGCAGTACATGGCTGTACTATTTAGTGCAGCACACTACAGGACAGTGTAATGCAATGCAGTACGTGGCAGTACAGTTTAGTGCAGTACACTACAGGACAGTGTAATGCAATGCAGTATGTGGCAGTACAGTTTAGTGCAGTACACTACAGCACAGTGTAATGCAGTGCAGTACGTGGCTGTACAGTTTAGTGCAGCACACTACAGCACAGTGTAATGCAATGCAGTACATGACTGTACAGTTTAGTGCAGTACACTACAGCACAGTGTAATGCAATGCAGTATGTGGTTGTACAGTTTAGTGCAGTACACTACAGCACAGTGTAATGCAATGCAGTATGTGACAGTACAGTTTAGTGCAGTACACTACAGCACAGTGTAATGCAATGCAGTACGTGACTGTACAGTTTAGTGCAGCACATTACAGGACAGTGTAATGCAATGCAGTACGTGACTGTACAGTTTAGTGCAGTACACTACAGCACAGTGTAATGAAATGCAGTATGTGGCTGTACAGTTTAGTGCAGTACACTACAGGACAGTGTAATGCAATGCAGTATGTGGCAGTACAGTTTAGTGCAGTACACTATAGGACAGTGTATACAGAATCATACAAACCAGGACAGTTATGGTGCATACAGTAGTGCACAATGGATTAAAACACAGCACAATAAAATCAATGCAGTACTACACAATGACATATAATAACACACAACACGACAAACACATAGCATTAGACAGCACAATAAAAATCAGTGCAGTACTACACAATGACATATAACACACAACATAGCAAACACATAGCATTACACAGCACAATAAAAATCAGTGCAGTACTACACAATGACACATAACACACAACATAGCAAATACATAGCACAATACAAATCAATGCAGTACTACACAATGACATATAACACACAACATGGCAAACACATAGCATTACACAGCACAATACAAATCAATGCAGTACTACACAGTGACATATAACACGCAACATGGCAAACACATAGCATTACACAGCACACCGCAGCTACACGACAGCTATACTGTGCAATGGAGTGTAGTGCAGCACAACACAGACAAGTGAAACAGACAGCCACAGTAATGAAAACAGAGCCAGAACACAGATAAACACACTACACAGATAAACACACTACACGGATAAACACACTACACAGAGTGCAAATACAAAGAACTACCTCATATGGTATACAAATTGACAAGAAAATTTTTCACAAATAGTTATTCTACTGGCGAGACACATGTGTGACTGGTGTTTTGTTGTTTTGTTTTGTTTGTTTGTTGTTGTTTTGGGTCTATTTGCAGTGTCTAAAGAACCGCATTTTCGTACAAGATTCACTTGCCTGTTTTGTATTGTTTCTGAAATGAGCATTTTGGTTCATGAGTTTATTTCGTACTTTGACGTGGTAGAACAACACGATACAGTACCACTTCAGTTTGTAGTTTATAGCCCCGCCGACTGCAGGGGTCCGTATCAGTCATCATATTGTCTTCAGTTTCATACACGTTTGTAAAACAATAAATAAATAAGTCAGTACACCAGTTTCTTTCAAACATACTCAAAACACCTTCAGGCTGTGTCTTCCACAAAATCTTATAGCACATGAAACTTTTGTATCTCTTTACCAATGAAAAAAAAAAAAAGAAAAAAAAATTGAATGGAGGGAACATCCCCAAACGAAGTCTGCAGATTAAAAAAAACTTTATGTCTTAAAGAAGAAAAAGGAAAACAAGAATTAAAGAAAAAAAACATTCGGTGGAACATCCCCAACAAGTCTCCATGGATTGCTATAAACTGCCGAAGACGCAGTCACAACACCTTCATCCTGAACAAGGTCTCCATGGAGTTTGCTATAAACTGCCGAAGAAGCGCAGTCACAACACCTTCATCCTGAACAAGGTCTCCATGGAGTTTGCTATAAACTGTTGAAGAAGCGCAGTCACAACACCTTCATCCCTGAACAGGTTCATGGAGTTTGCTTAAACTGCGAAGAACCACAGTCACGACAGCTTGCATCCTGAACAAGGCACTTCATGTAGTTGCTAGTGGACCACTCGCAACAAGGATCTGCGCTCAGGACCCGGTTCTGATGGAACTCACGTTGGACAGAGCTGCAGCACAAACTGTCTCTGAACAAGGTTCCATGGAGTGTGACTGGTCATGTGAAGGGAGACCACGAGTCAAGCTCACAAGATCGTCTGTGCAGTGAGTTGCAATATACAATGCTGGAGGTCTGGGGGGAAGGTGGATGGGGTATTGTACATGGTCGTCGGGCAAGGTGGATTGGGAGATGTAGGTACAATGGGGGTCTGGGGGCAATGAGCATGGGGAGATGAGGTACATGATGGTGCTCTTGGGGGCAGATGTGAGACATGGGAGATGTAGGTACAATGAGGGGTCGAGGGGGGGGTCTGGGGGCAATGTGAGACATGGGGAGATGTAAGGTACATGGGAGGGGGTCGGGGAAGTGAGATGGGGAGATGTAGGTACAATGGGTGGTCTGGGGGCAATGTGAGACATGGGGAGATGTAGGTACAATGGGGGGAGGGGGGGTTGGGGCAATGTGAGACATGGGGAGATGTAGGTACAATGGGGGGGGGGGGTCTGGGGCAATGTGAGACATGGGAGATGTAGGTACAATGAGGGGGAGGGGGGGGTCTGGGGGCAATGTGAGACATGGGAGATGTAGGTACAATGGGGGGGGGGGGTCTGGGGCAATGTGAGACATGGGAGATGTAGGTACAATGAGGGGGAGGGGGGGTCTGGGGCAGTGAGACATGGAG
>CM065745.1:6231428-6251428 GCA_033310375.1 Conus canariensis
TCATGTCAATTATTCACATTAATATACAAAAATGCTCTCAGCAAACTATGCCAGCTTTCATCACATGTGTGCAAGCAGATCTGCTGACATGTCGTTTCACCACCTGCAGTTAGTTTTGCCAACAGTCTCTTTACTTAAGGTGGGCAAGTAGAAATTTGAGGGGACAAGCAGACTGTTTTACCTGGTTGTCCCCTGGATAAGTCAAGAATGGTCTGGGAATGTCTGGCCCCAATGTGTCAGACTGGCTTTAAAGACAAGTTTTGTCGTTTATCAATCCTCACTGCCGACCATGATTGGGCGTGAATGTGTACAAAGGTGTTGCGGACTCGAGAGCACACTGTTATCTTTAACAACATTGCTGTTGTTTCCCATTATAAGACACTTTGGAAGAAAAGGATTTGGTGTGAGTGTGTACAAAGGTGCTGTGGACTTCAGCAGAGCACACTGTTATGTTTAACATTTCAATTGTTTCCCATTATAAGACACTTTGCTGTGGACTTCAGAGCACACTGTTATCTTTAACAACATTTCTGTTGTTTCCCATTATAAGACACTTTGGAAGAAAAAGCAAATAGCTGTTGCAATGTACACAGTGACAGTTTGCCGATGTATGGCTGATAACAGCGATATACCAGAACAGGTTAAAGCGTCCACACTGAAGGCCACAGTACCAAAAGACACCGTGGTGCGTATTCCAGACTGATGCATTCTCTGGGCCATCTTTGCTTTGAGCTGCATGTCGACAGACATTGTATGCCGCTGAAAACCATGTGTACAACCTGGCATACACAGCCAGGGTCAAAACTGATTAACCCACAAGAGGGCGCTTTTGAACGTAACACGCCCAGATCAGCATTTCAGGACTAGACATCGCCTAGTGATGCTGAAATTGTAGTTAAAGAAAAAGAGAAGAGTGACCCAAAGGAAACAACAGAAAGCGCAGTGGTTTTGACAGACGGAGCAGCAGCGGCAGATGAGCGCCATTGACGGCTACAGTCTCCAGGACCTGAACAGCGGACGGATCGAAGGCATCGCTGCCGTCTATCACGAGGATGAGAAGACAGAGCAGGAGGTTGTGCGCACCAAATCCACCACAGTGGTTCTGAGTGAGGACATCAAGGCTGCTACCTTTCTGCGAGTCTTGGAGTTCCTGTATACAGGTTTGTGTGTGTGTGGTGTGTGTGTGTGTGTGTGTGTGTGTGTGTGTGTGCCTCTCTGTGTGTGTGTGTGTGTGTGTGTGTGTGTGTGTGTGTGTGTGTGTGTGTGTGTGCGTGCTTATGTGTGTGTGTGTGCGTGTGTGTGTGTGCTTATGTGTGTGTGTGTGTGTGTGTGTGTGTGCACGTGCTTATGTGTGTGTGTGTGTGCGTGCATGCGTGGCTGGGTGCATGCGTGTGTGTGTGTGGTGGGGGGGGGGGGGTTGAGTGTATGTGCATGCATGTATTTACAAGTTTATGTACATATGTGTGTTTGTGTGTGAAGGGCAGTGGAGCATGGGGGTTGCAAGAAGATAGGGAATGCTGTGTAATATGTGGTTATGTGTGATATGTAATATGTGGTTGTATGTGATTATGTGTGATATGGGATTATGTGTGATCTGTGGTCATGTGTGATATGTGGTAAAGTGTGACATGTGGTTATGTGAGACATGTGATCATGTGTGATATGTGGTCATGTGTGATATGTGGTCGTGTGTGATATGTAGATATGTGTGACATGTGGATATGTGTGACATGTGGTTATGTATGGCATGTGGTTATGTGTGACGTGGTTATGTGGTTGCAAGAAGATAGGGAATGCTGTGTGATATGTGGTTATATGTGATGTGTGGTTTTATGTGATTATGTGTGATATGTAATATGTGGTTGTATCTGATTATGTATGATATGGGATTATATGTGGTCATGTGTGACATGTGGTAAAGTGTGACATGTGGTTATGTGTGACATGCGGTCATGTGTGGTATGTGGATGTGTGACATGTGGATATGTGTGACATGTGGTTATGTGTGACATGTGGTTATGCATAATGTGTGGTTATGTGTGATATGTGGTTATATGTGATAAGCAGAAGAGGACTGGGATGGAATGAATGGCTTATGCTGCTTTGTGCATGTGGGTACATGCGCGCTGTGCATATACACATATATGAAGTGTTTGTGTACAAGCACCGTGCTCACGCTGCCTTCACATGTGTATTCGTACATACATATTTGTTTGTGTGCATCTAAATGTATAGGTGAATTTTATGCTTGAAAGAGACACACACAGAGAGAAGAGAGAGAGAGAGTGTGTGTGTGTGTGTGACTCTGTGTGTGTGTTTGTGTGCGCATGTGTGTGTGTGTGTATGTGTGTGTGTGTGTGTGTTACTCTGTGTGTGTTTGTGTGCACATGTGTGTTACTCTGTATGTGTGTGTTGGTGGGTGAGTGGGTGGGTGTGCGCGCATGTGTGTCATTCTGTGTGTGTGTGTGTCACTCCATGTGTGTGTGTCACTCTGTGTGTGTGTGTGTGTGTGTGTGCATGTGTGTATGTACATGTGATTCCATGCATATGAAACAGAACAAACAACTATGTGACTGGGTCATAACTTGGACCCGCTTGATCTCTGCAGGGATACCCATGTTACCGGAAGACACTCCGGAATCGGCCATTGAAGAGCTGTCACGGGTAGCAGGGCTGTTTCAGCTGCCCCAGCTACAGACGATCTGCACCAACCTGCAGAACGAGGAGGAGTTCCTCAACCCCAGCATCGGCACCTTCCTCAACGACAAGGCCGGAGCAATGATGAAGGCCCTCTTCTTCAACCAGCCCGAGTGCGCCGACGTCGTTTTCAACGTTCAGGGTATGTATCAGACTCTGTGTCTTTTTTTGTTGTTGTTGTTGCCATATTTGTTCTTTCTTCATTGGAAAAAATGAAATATTACGTCGTTTTTAATGATCAGGGTACGTATCAGATAACCTGTGTCTTTTTTTTTCCATATTTGTTCCTTCTTCATTGGAAAAAATAAAATATTACATTGTTTTTAATGTTCAAGGTACATATCAGATAACCTGTACCGTTATTTTCCATATTTGTTCTTTCCTCATTGGAAAAAATAAGATATTACGTCGTTTTTAATTGTTAAGGTACATATCAGATTACATGCTTTTTTTCCATATTTGTTCTTTCTTCACTGGGAAAAACAAGGTTGTTTTTTTTTAAATGTTAATCTGTAGAAGATAAAATAAAGAGAATAAGTTGTTTAGACGCACAGTTTGTTCCCATTCTTTCAGTGACCAGGCAAAGTTGAACCTGGTCAAAAAAAACGATACAGCCACATAGATACATACATTGATCTCATACACATACAGTCACACACACACACACACACACACACACACACACACACACACACACACACACACACACACACACACTGGGACACACGTTCTCTCAACAGTCGATGAAAACAAAATGGTTCCACTGACATACAAATTCTCTGGATTCCCTCTGTCAGATCACAACCACATGACCAGCAGCCTTTTTCTTTTCGAGATCCATCTGTCTGGAACAAACTGGCCCACTCTCTGAGACAGTTAACGCCATTGCAGTCTTTTAAATGTGGCTTGAAAATACATCTCTTCCCATCTGAACAGCCCTTCCGCTGCCCTTCCTGGCCTGTGTTTTGCCCCTTTCTACATACATGTAGTGTGCCTGTACAAGCTAGTCTGTGCATGTGTAGAGTTGTGTTGTGTGTGTGTGTGTGTGTGTGTGTGTATGTGTGTGTGCGCGTGTGTGTGTATGCGTGCATGCATGTGTGCCTGTGCATGCATGCGTGATGCATGTACATGGGCACGCATGAGAGCCTTTGTGTGTGTGAGTGCACGCATGTGTTCAAGTTCTTCGGGGGTTTTTTGTTTGTTTGTTTGTTTTTTTGGTTTTTATTTTTTTTTTTTTTTTTTGGGGGGGGGCGGGGGGGTTGTAATCCTATATCATCTTTTGATATGTAATTGTGTCATATTCCTTCTTCTGCCCCTTTCTTACTTAATTGTAAGGTTTTAGGGCTTTGTGTAGATTGAACACAGAGAGGAGGATATGATGGTGAGGCTGATGTAGAGGTTTTAGGGCTTTGTCTAGATTGAACACAGAGAGGAGGACATGATGATGAGGCTGATGTAGATCCTGCCTGTTGAATGGTCATGTAATGTGTGTTTAGATCAAGCACAGATAAATGCACCTGATGATGATGATGATGATGATGATGATGATGCAGCTCCTACCTGCCTGTGGAGTGGTCGTGTGATGTAATGCGTGTCTAGATCAAGCACAGACAAAAGCACATGATGATGATGTTCTTGTAGATCAAACGTTCATATAATGCAGTATGTGTTTAGATTAAGCACAAATGATTGCTCCTGATGATGATGATGTTGAGGTAGATCCTGTCCGCCTGTCGAATGGTCATGCAGCGCAATGTGGCAGTGAACTGTGTGTTTGTCACCTCTTGCTGTCAATCTTCACCAATGCCCGGCAGCATTACAGTCAGGGAAAGTTTGGGGAGTGACACTGTTCAAAGAACACATTTGAGACACTTCAAAGACACCTTGGAAAGCGCACTCTGTCGCCAATATGCCCGGCAACATTACAGTAAGAGAAAGTTTGGGGAGTGACACTGTTCAAAGAACACATTTAAGAGAATTCAAAGACACCTTGGAAAGTGCACACCTTCGCTGATGCCGAACATTTCCCAGGTCTGCCTTCTCACCCAGATCGGCACCGCAATTTCATGGGTTCATCTGTTGACAACGCGAATCCTATACGTTCTGTTAGAATCGCTTCAGTGGATTTGGCATAAATCTTGCTGACAGACAGACAAACAAAAACCAGCAGACAAGGGTTAAAGCATAATCTTGGTAGAGGTAAAACTTTGAAACGTGAGTTGAAAGAGGGGATTAAATCACTGAAGATAAAGGAGTAAGTAAGCAAATGAACAATTGGACAGGTGTGGAGGCTGTCCATACAAAGACAGACAGGTGTGGAGACAGTCCATACGAAGACAGGTGTGGAGACTGTCCATATGAAGACACGCAGGTGTGGAGACAGTCCATATGAAGACAGGTGTGGAGACTGTCCATATGAAGACAGACAGGTGTGGAGACAGTCCATATGAAGACAGGTGTGGAGACTGTCCATATGAAGACATGCAGGTGTGGAGACAGTCCATATGAAGACAGGTGTGGAGACTGTCCATATGAAGACATGCAGGTGTGGAGACAGTCCATATGAAGACAGGTGTGGAGACTGTCCATATGAAGACAGACAGGTGTGGAGACAGTCCATATGAAGACAGGTGTGGAGACTGTCCATATGAAGACAGGTGTGGAGACTGTCCATATGAAGACAGGTGTGGAGACTGTCCATATGAAGACAGACAGGTGTGGAGACAGTCCATATGAAGACAGGTGTGGAGACTGTCCATATGAAGACAGACAGGTGTGGAGACTATCCATATGAAGACAGGTGTGGAGACTGTCCATATGAAGACAGACAGGTGTGGAGACAGTCCATATGAAGACAGACAGGTGTGGAGACTGTCCATATGAAGACAGACAGGTGTGGAGACTGTCCATATGAAGACAGACAGGTGTGGAGACTATCCATATGAAGACAGGTGTGGAGACTGTCCATATGAAGACAGACAGGTGTGGAGACTATCCATATGAAGACAGGTGTGGAGACTGTCCATATGAAGACAGACAGGTGTGGAGACTGTCCATATGAAGACAGGTGTGGAGACTGTCCATATGAAGACAGACAGGTGTGGAGACTGTCCATATGAAGACAGACAGGTGTGGAGACTGTCCATATGAAGACAGACAGGTGTGGAGACTGTCCATATGAAGACAGACAGGTGTGGAGACTGTCCGTATGAAGACAGACATAGTGAGCAGTCAGTGATGGTCAGTCATACAAGCTCTGGCATCAGAAAATCAGGAATTGTTAAAAGAGTCGGAAACAGGTGTATTGTGTATCGGTTCAGTGAGTAATGTGTACTGGTTGGCAGGTGCCACTGTGTATAGCCTGTCAAAGCAACAGCAATACATGAAGTACTGCTGTGTTCAGTCAGGTGAAGCAACAGCAGCATAGTGTGCATTTCTGGCAGGTGTCTCAGAGTAGCAACAGCAACAGCAGCACAGTATGAAATTGGCAGCAGGTGTCTCTGAGTAGCAACAGCAACAGCAGCACAGTGTGCAATTGGCAGCAGGTGTCTCTGAGTAGCAACAGCAACAGCAACACAGTGGTGAATTGGCAGCCAGGTGTCAAATGAGTAGCAACAGCAACAGCAACACAGTGTGAATTGGCAGCAGGTGTCTCTGAGTAGCAACAGCAACAGCAGCACAGTGTGCATTGGCAGCAGGTGCCAGTGTAGCATCAGTTAAAGCGGTGAAGTGTTGTACACTGTAATAAATGTTAAAATAATAAAGACACATTGTACGTCATCAACAGGCCACTGTGTATGTAGCCCAAAGCAATAACAACACATTGTGTCCTGTCCTCCGGTTCCACTGTGTATGTAGCCCAAAGCAATAACAACACATTGTGTCCTGTCCTCCGGTTCCACTGTGTATGTAGCCCAAAGCAATAACAACACATTGTGTCCTGTCCTCCGGTTCCACTGTGTATGTAGCCCAAAGCAATAACAACACATTGTGTCCTGTCCTCCGTTCCACTGTGTATGTAGCCCAAAGCAATAACAACACATTGTGTCCTGTCCTCCGGTTCCACTGTGTATGTAGCCCAAAGCAACAACAACACATTGTGTCCTGTCCTCCGGTTCCACTGTGTATGTAGCCCAAAGCAATAACAACACATTGTGTCCTGTCCTCCGGTTCCACTGTGTATGTAGCCCAAAGCAATAACAACACATTGTGTCCTGTCCTCCGGTTCCACTGTGTATGTAGCCCAAAGCAATAACAACACATTGTGTCCTGTCCTCCGGTTCCACTGTGTATGTAGCCCAAAGCAATAACAACACATTGTGTCCTGTCCTCCGGTTCCACTGTGTATGTAGCCCAAAGCAGTAGCAACATACTGTCCTCAAGATTAACAAATATGTAGCCCAGAGCTGTAACAGTGTGTTCTACCCTGTCCTCAAGTTCATCTAGTGTGAAAACCAAGGCAGTGACAGCATGCTGTATGTACCTGTCCTCAGGTTCCAGTATATCTGCAACCCATGGCAGTGACGACACATTTTACTCTGCCCTCAGGTTCCACTGTGTATGTAACCTGAAGCAGTAACAACACATTGTAGCCTTTTCTGATGTTCCACTTTTGATGTAAGCCAAAGCAGTAACAACACATTGTAGCCTGTTTTCAGATTACTATATGTATGTAAGCCAAAGCAATAACAACACATTGTAGCCTGTTTTCAGGTCCGACTTTTGATGTAACCCAGAGCAGTAACGACACATTGTAGCCTGTTCTCAGGTCCAACTTTTTATGTAACCCAAAGCAAGAACAACACATTGTAGCCTGTGTTCAGGTCTGACTTTTATGTAATCCAAAGCAATAACAACACATTGTAGCCTGTTCTCAGGTCCGACTTTTATGTAACCCAAAGCAGTAACAACACATTGTAGCCTGTGTTCAGGTTACGCTATGTATATAAGCTAAAGCAATAACAACACATTGTAGCCTGTTTTTGAGTTCCGACTTTTGATGTAACCCGAAGCAATAACAACTCCTGTTCTCAGGTTCCAGTGTGTACGCCCACCGTGTGGTGCTGTCGGCACGCAGCGAGGTCATGGCGGCCATGTTTTCTGGAAATTTCTCTGAAGGCAACGAAGAGCTCACAGCGAAGGTAAGGAACACCATGCCTGCTGCTGGCCACGGCCAGGTGTGTGTGTGTGTGTGTAGATCAGCAGAACTCCCATCCTCCTGCCTTCCCTATAACTGTTCTCTCCTGATGTGACCAGAGGGAAAATGACTGTCCTGCTTCACTATGTAAATTGTCTCTGAGTACAGCTGCCTCTCTAACCAGATTGACAACCAATGTCATGGTCTCATGCAATTTTTGCATAAAATGTCAGCCAAGTAACAGCCAGGAATGCAGGAAAAACACAGCCTAACGGCAGCCAGGAATGCAGGAAAAACAGCCGAAGAACAGCCAGGAATACAGGGGAAAACAGCCTAATGACAGCCAGGAATGCAGGGGAAAAAACAGCCTAACAACAGCCAGGAATGCAGGAAAAACAGCTGAACAACAGCCAGGAATGCAGGGAAAACAGCCCAGCGACAGCCAGGAATGCAGGGAAAAAACAGCCTAACGACAGCCAGGAATACCTAACGACAGCCAGGAGTGCAGGGAAAAAATTGCCTAACGACAGCCAGGAATGCAGGAAAAACAGCCTAACGACAGCCAGGAATGCAGAAAAAACAGCTGAACGACAGCCAGGGATGCAGGCAAAAAACAGCCTAACGACAGCCAGGAATGCAGGGAAAAAACAGCCGAACAACAGCCAGGAATGCAGGGGGAAAAAAAAAGTTGAACGACAGCCAGGAATGCAGGGGAAAAAACAGCATAACAACAGCCAGGAATGCAGTGAAAAAACAGCCTAACCACAGCCAAAGTGGATGAAGATGACATCTGAGGCAGACACTGTGAATTCTCTTGTGCATTTTCGTGCCCACTATTATTAAGAAGATTGTTGCACAACATGTTGTCATCGTTGTCGTGAACAAAATTGTATGCTGTCCAGAAAGAAAAAAAAAACCATCTGTGAGATGATGTTTGGTAAAGCAGCACATGTAGCATAAAAAGCCAGTTTCATGACAAGCTGTCATTGTCGGTAGAGGTCAATGTGAATGGCCAGGTCACTCAGAGCAAAACAGACGCCAGTTCAAAGCATCGTTAAACAAATCAAGCCAGATGAAAGAGTAGAGGGTGCGGAGACAGAGAAGTTGTTTGAAATGTTTTAAAACGTACAAATAGTTAATACTCTCTCTGTCTACCGACAACGATAGCTTGTCATGAAATTGACCTTTTGTGGTACATGTGCTGGTTTGCCACACTTCATCTCACAGATTTTTTGTTTTGAGTGCACACGTTGTATTGAGTTCAAGGTGGTGATGATAGCGTTGACATACACTCCACCCCCCCCCCCCCCCCCCCTTCCTTATAACCAGCTGGGTGAAATACAGTTTAAATTGAAAGTGAAACAGCTATGGTTGGCCATATACGTTAGTATTATTATTTTTTTGGCTGGGCAAAAACCTGTTTAAACTGAAAGTGAAATAGCTATCAGAATTCATTGTTGGCCACACACGTCATTTTTCTTTTTTTTCATAGGGAGAGCTAGCAGGATGCTTTTTTTGGTTCACGTTCTCCTCAGATATGATAATGGGGTTGCTGTGTGAGGTGTAGGGGTGTGTGGGGATGAACTGCATGCAAAGAACGGCATTGGAAAGGGTACAGTACACAGGCCAGTGACAAGAATCAAGGCTGTATACTGAGAGTGTCCTTGTCAAGAGCTTTCATTGCGTATGCATTCCTTCTCATGTGAAAATTCTGGTTTTCCAGGTGAACATTCCTGACACGCCGGTGGACACATTCCTGGCATTGCTGGAATACCTCTACACTGACCACGCCCCCATTGAAGAAGGAGACGGTGTAGGAATCATGATCCTGGCGGATGAATACTGCGTGCCGCGGCTGTGCAATCTGTGTGAGCTTTACATCACCAAGGAGGTGGATCGGCACTGCACCAAGCAGATCGAGAAATCCGACATCGATGTCATTGGACTGCTGAACACTGCTGAGGTGAGTTGTCTTCTCTTTAGACTCACTGCATAGATCATAATACAGGGATTTGAGAGAGAGAGAGAGAGAGAGAGGAACATTAAAGAAAACAAAAATCACCTATTGACGATATACCCGTCCATGTTTCCTTTCTTTATTCCAATATAGGTATTATGAACATGAAATAATGATAGAAATCCAAGATACTTAAGATTTTTTTGTTTTTGTTGTGTTTTTCTTATTTGTGCTTGCACTATGGCAACAACAGATGGTATTGCCTAAGATTATTTACATGCATATTCATACATACAATAGTGTTGTCATTGTGTTTTTAATCAGCATGTTTGTTTGAAAGAAAAGACCCTGCTTTGCAATGGCGGAAAAATTACTACTGGAAATCAAAAGCATATATATCTATCTGTCTGTCTGTTTCTCTATCTGTCTGTCTATCTGTTTCTCTATCTATCTATCTGTCTATCTGCAGAACAAGTCACATTTGACAGCCATTTTCCTCAGTTACATACAAGCAGTATCTCTTTTGGCTTCTACCCCCACAGTTCATTCTTCTGTCCGGATGCATGGTGCAGGCAACACCTGTAACATTTCACTGAGCCATTCCACTACACAGATCAGAATTAAAAAGTAAAACCAGAGAGTATCTAATGAAATAGATTAACTCATTTTAGCAACAACAACAAAAAAAATGGTACATACCAAGAAATGTTCAAAGTGAAGTCAGCAGAGATCACTGAAGCACCCTCATACAGACCATATTATCATTTCCTTTCATTCTTTGCTCAAGTTTCCTGCTTTGAGGCTGCTGAAGTTTCCTGCTTTAAGACAGATCATATGCTTTCTTTTCTCGCTTTTCTTGAAAATCATGCTTTCAGACAGACCCTATGATGCCTTCTCGCTTTGCATAGATTCCCTGCTGTCAGGCGGTCACTGTTTTCCCTCTCTTGAATTCCAGATGTACAACGCCCAACAACTGGTCAAGTGGTGCCTGCATTTCATCTCCTCCAACTACCTGTCTTTCGAAAAGAGAAAGGAGTTCGCCGACTTGACGACAGAGCACCGGAAGCATGTCACGGAGAACCGCTGGCCTCCCTTGTCCTACCTGCAGGAAGTGGAAGAATATGAGAAGAAAATGGCAGAAAGGGGAGAGAAATGTGTGGTCATGTGAGGAAGGGGCTGTAGACAAGAGAAATGACTGGTAACAATTGGGTGTAACGCAAAAAAAAACATTCTTGAGTGTGCATTAGACATAAGAGAATCAGAGATCAAGCTGCTGCATGTGTTTTTGTTTTGTTTTTTTGTTTGGTTGTTTGATTTTGGTCTCTGAAAGGGATGAATTTGATTTTGATTGTAAGTTGTTGCCCTTTGTGAGAATGCTGAAAATTCAGATTTTAGAACAAGTTAAAGAGAAGGTAGGTGGGGGGGGGGGGGGGGGGGGGGGGGGGGGGGGGGGCAACAGAAAGTGGGTGGGATTGGATTGAGAATGAGAACATCACAAACTGATGGTAGTATTACTGTTTTCAGTTATGTTCAAAATTTGCTCATGACTACAGAGTGTGTAGGAACAGCTGGTTTTGATCTGTTAAACACAACTTATTTCTACTCGGCTTTGTAGGAAACAAGGCACTTACAAGGGAGATAAACACTAATGAATTTTTTTTTTAACAAAACTGAGTGAACAGGTCATTATTTTCACTTTGGTTGTATTTAGGATATTTGAATTAAGCATGATAACACATTTGTATCAGTGTATACATATTCATATATGTGCATGTGTAGGCCATCTGTAAATGATTATGGACATGCAATTTATTTCAGAATGTAATATATGCCCAGAGGCAGTTATTTTTTGTTTTTTCTTTTTTTTTTTGTTTTAAATCTCTGTTCATGGCCTTGAATAGAAAATGCATGTTATGTTTCCACGTCTGTTTGAGAATGTCTTTCTTGATATGCTTGTACTCTTTTTTTATGAACATGGAGGCAATAGGCAGAA
Source organism: Conus canariensis (assembly GCA_033310375.1). Lineage (NCBI taxonomy): Eukaryota > Metazoa > Mollusca > Gastropoda > Neogastropoda > Conidae > Conus > Conus canariensis. Next base: position 6,243,213 of record CM065745.1, read on the forward strand.
GGTGATTATGTTTTTTGGAAAGGAGAGAGGGACATCTCAGGGGTGAGAAGGGATGGTGTGTGAAAGACATGAAGGAAGAGAGAGACGGACGGCTTGTATGTTTATGCATGGCACTTGCTGTGATAAGATTCATGTAAATATTTGATTTTTCAGACTGTTGAATATATGTGCGGTGTTGTCCTCTTTTTTTGTTTTTCTTCAAGATCGCCGACTTCATTGAAAAAGAAACTTTTGACACAGTCGAGTTGTCCCGCAAATGCATGCTTGTGTGCATACTTGTGCCTCAGTACCACGGGCTCTTTCAGTGTAAATGATATTATCACCTTCTGCACATTCTAAACACAACATTTTCTACCCATTTTCATCCAGAAAACCATACATAGCTTTTTTTTTTCTTGTTACAAGGTCTTCAGAGAAGAACCCCCGCTGAAGGGGGTGTTCTTCTTTGAAGACCTGCTGCTGTCAAGCTCTCCCTAGAGTTTCTTCCCACTACAGCTTTTGTTGCACACAGGCCAGTGCTTTTACACCCATTCTTATCTTTTACAGGGTGAAAAACCTCCATGGTAATTCCATGTCATGTACCTCTCACAGTGAAACGTGATCTTTTAGAGTGTTGGGACTCTCATGATGTGAGACATATACTCTTTTTTTTTTTTTAACAGCAAACTCCATGAAAACCTTGTTCAGAGATGTCCCACCTGATGTGATCTATGAATTTTGTGAAAGAGATCAACTATTTTTCATCTGATCGAAGGTTTTACTTCTGATGTGTTTTTAAAAGGCAAATTTTCATGTGTTGTGTTGATGGATTTTTGGTTGTTGCTTTTTTTTTTTCTTTTTTTTTATGACTTGAGAGTTGACTTCAACACGGTGACAGCCCTGACATGGCCCATTGCGGTCAGCTGGGCTCTAAGCAACATCTCTCTCTCTCTCTCTCTCTCCTCTCTCTCTCTCTCTCTCTCTCTCTCTCTCTCTCTCTCTGTCTCTAGTTCCAGCATTTCTTTTGTATTCAGTGATAAGGCAGTGTGTTTTTTTTACACAGTGTCCAGGGTCCATGGCAGCTGTCCACTCAGCAGTAGAAATACCTTCCTATCATGTAACATAGCTATCCTTTGGAAGTACCTTCCCATCATGTAACACAGCTATCCTTTGGAAATACCTTCCCATCATGTAACATAGCTATCCTTTGGATATATCTTCCTATCATGTAACATAGCTATCCTTTGCATTAAGGCTTTAGTCTTCTTTTTGTTTTTGTTTTTGTAATCTTGATGACATAAAGAAGATGACGTAGAATGACTACCACACTCAGCATGGTGTGATTGTTTTTTGTTGTTTTTTTTATCTGTCTTGACCCTTTGCTGAATGTAATGGAAAACATTACACATGGGAAGAAGAGTCAAAGCTGTTACTTTTGAGGTGTCACTGGTTCATCTAATTCAGCTTATCCTGTGTCATTTGAAATGGGACGAGACAGACAACAGAAACCAGTCATCAATCCTGTGTCATTTGAAATGGGACGAGACAGACAACAGAAACCAGTCATCAATCCTGTGTCATTTGAAATGGGACGAGACAGACAACAGAAACCAGTCATCAATCCTGTGTCATTTGAAATGGGACGAGACAGACAACAGAAACCAGTCATCAATCCTGTGTCATTTGAAATGGGACGAGACAGACAACAGAAACCAGTCATCAATCCTGTGTCATTTGAAATGGATGAGACACAACAGAAACCAGTCATCAATCCTGTGTCATTTGAAATGGGACGAGACAGACAACAGAAACCAGTCATCAATCCTGTGTCATTTGAAATGGGATGAGACACAACAGAAACCAGTCATCAATCCTGTGTCATTTGAAATGGGACGAGACAGACAACAGAAACCAGTCATCAATCCTGTGTCATTTGAAATGGGACGAGACACAACAGAAACCAGTCATCAATCCTGTGTCATTTGAAATGGGATGAGACACAACAGAAACCAGTCATCAATCCTGTGTCATTTGAAATGGGACGAGACACAACAGAAACCAGTCATCAATCCTGTGTCATTTGAAATGGGACGAGACAGACAACAGAAACCAGTCATCAATCCTGTGTCATTTGAAATGGGACGAGACAGACAACAGAAACCAGTCATCAATCCTGTGTCATTTGAAATGGGACGAGACAGACAACAGAAACCAGTCATCAATCCTGTGTCATTTGAAATGGGATGAGACACAATAGAAACCAGTCATCAGTCCTGTGTCATTTGAAATGGGACGAGACACAATAGAAACCAGTCACCTGATCTGCCTGTCTCCATTCTGTTGCTGATTGGTGTCAAAAAACGTTGCAGTCTTTATCCTGGCAGCCAGCCATACGTTTTCTTATACTCCCGGCATAAAGTCTTATTAACCAAAAACAAAGGTAACAACTCTAGGTGACAAGACATCAGCGCTGATTGATGAAAATGTTGCATGCAGGATTCAATTTAACGACCAGTCATGGCTTAAATGACCTGAAATGATTTGGTATCCGAGGCTGGAATGCATGTGTGTTAATTCTGTGCATGCGAGCTAGAAACATCGGCACAAGTTTTCAACTTTTGGAAATGAATTGCATCGGTTGACACTTATAGAGAGTACAATGCCTCACCAGTGATCATACCTGACACTATCAAGCAAGAAAGTAAGAATGGGAATAACTGAGCTGTTATATTATGAATAATACCAATAGCTGAGCTGTTATATTATGAAGAATGCCAATAGCTGAGCTGTTATATTATGAATAATGCCAGTAGGTGAGCTGTTAATTATGAGTAATGCCAGTAGCTGAGCTGTTACATTATGAATTATATCACAAGCGTGTAAAGAGAGATAAGCAAGCTAGCCGCTATATTCTGCCTATTGACTCGCACTGTCTGAGAGTTGCTGCCCTTTGTATGCAAACATCCCAAGCGAAGAAGAGCAAGCTCTGTTGTTTTGAAGAAAGCTGAAACCGCAGTGAATTCTGGGAGTCCTCAAACTGAAACAAAAAAAAAAAAGGCTGATGACTTGTTTTTCTGCTTGGCAGTCGCTTACACAAACTGATGTATATGTCCTTAATTGTGCATACCAAGGTTCCCGTTCAGAATAAGATTGTCAGGCTGTTCTTTCATGCTGACCTCAGTCACTGTGACCTTCAGACAATAAGATTGTCAGGCTGTTCTTTCATGCTGACCTCAGTCACCATGTGACCTTCAGACAATAAGATTGTCAGGCTGTTCTTTCATGCTGACCTCAGTCACCGTGTGACCTTCAGACAATAAGATTGTCAGGCTGTTCTTTCATGCTGACCTCAGTCACCATGTGACCTTCAGACAATAAGATTGTCAGGCTGTTCTTTCATGCTGACCTCAGTCACCATGTGACCTTCAGACAATAAGATTGTCAGGCTGTTCTTTCATGCTGACCTCAGTCACCGTGTGACCTTCAGACAATAAGATTGTCAGGCTGTTCTTTCATGCTGACCTCAGTCACCGTGTGACCTTCAGACAATAAGATTGTCAGGCTGTTCTTTCATGCTGACCTCAGTCACCGTGTGACCTTCAGACAATAAGATTGTCAGGCTGTTCTTTCATGCTGACCTCAGTCACCATGTGACCTTCAGACAATAAGATTGTCAGGCTGTTCTTTCATGCTGACCTCAGTCACCATGTGACCTTCAGACAATAAGATTGTCAGGCTGTTCTTTCATGCTGACCTCAGTCACTGTGACCTTCAGACAATAAGATTGTCAGGCTGTTCGTTCATGCTGACCTCAGTCACCGTGTGACCTTCAGACAATAAGATTGTCAGGCTGTTCTTTCATGCTGACCTCAGTCACCATGTGACCTTCAGACAATAAGATTGTCAGGCTGTTCTTTCATGCTGACCTCAGTCACCGTGTGACCTTCAGACAATAAGATTGTCAGGCTGTTCTTTCATGCTGACCTCAGTCACCATGTGACCTTCAGACAATAAGATTGTCAGGCTGTTCTTTCATGCTGACCTCAGTCACCATGTGACCTTCAGACAATAAGATTGTCAGGCTGTTCTTTCATGCTGACCTCAGTCACCATGTGACCTTCAGACCCCACTTTGACAGGAATCCCATACTCAGTTACTGCCTCGGTAGATCCCATCATATAATCCAAAAGTTATCCCAGCATGCTTGCACTTGACTCCTAAAAGAGACAAAGGGAAACATCCCAGGGAAATGTCTAAGAGTGGGACAGCTGTTATAAACTCATTACATGCCTGTGTTTCTTTATCCATTTTTGAGTGTAGGCTTAGAGTGAAACAGCAGTTATAGACCTTTACATGATTGTGTTTCTTTATCGGTTTTTGATTGTAGGTTTTGAGTGAGACAACAGTTATAGACCCATACATGCTTGTTTATCTTCATCCGCTTTTGATTGTAGGTTTTGAGAGAGACAGCAGTAACAGACCCATACATGCTTGTGTTTCCCTAACCACTTTGGATCGTAGGTTTTGAGTGAGACAGCAGTTATGGACCTTTACATGCTTGCGCTTCTTTGTCTGCTTTTGTACATAGCTGTGTGTGAATGTTGTTGTTTTCTCCTTTCTGTTCCATGTAGTGACAGCCCTGGGTAATGCTGTGCGGTCAGCTGGAAGTGTAGGCAACGAGAAAAAGTACAGTCTGTGTACGCGCGCATGTAGATGTGTGTGTGCGTGTGTGTGCGCGCGCGCGCGCGCGCGCGTGTGTGTGTGTGTGTGTGTGTGTGTGTGTGTGTGTGTGTGTGTGTGTGTGTGTGTGTGTGTGTGTGCACGCATGTGTGCGTGCATGGATGCGTGTGTGTGTGTGTGTGTAAAGAAATGAAAGAGAAGAGAAAACGCCGAAAGAAAGAGAAAGAAAGTGATATTTTATAGAGTGTACATATTTGCGAACTGTGTACATCACTGCTTTGTTAATGTTTTGCATTAGATACAGAGACCAAACAGGAGAGAGAGAGGGAGAGAGAGAGAGAGAGAGAGAAGGTGTGTACCAGAAAAAAACTGAGAAGAAAGTGTATTGCATATAACATAATAATGTGAATTGTATATAACATAAACATAAACATGTGCCTGTGGTTGTATTTTGAATTGTTGTGTTATGAAGTCTCTAAGTCTGTTTTTCTTGTGCCTCTGCAACATACCAGAATGCTGCTTATCAGCTGGCACTCTGACACGATGCAATGTGGCAACTGTTGATAAACAAGAACCATTGCACAGAAAGAAAATCTTCAACAAACACAGAGGTTTTCGTAATAGATATGAAACAAATTCAGTTTCTTCCTCCTGCTCCTCTTCTTCTTTTTTCCTCCTCGAGATTCCATCATGCTTGAGTTGTTTTTATTTTCTTTTGTTTTGTTTTGCATATGTGAATGTGTTGGTTCCCAGCATTAATGCACCCACATTCTTCTTCTTCTTCTGCGTACACAGGCTGATACTCCTGCGGACACTCCCTGTATAGACAGCCAAGGATTAATCCCATCTACCCAACAAAGGGAGTGGAGTTTTGTGTGTATGACCGTCTTTTATCCCGCCATTAAGGCAGCCATACTCCATCTTCGGGGAAGGTGCATGCTATGTGTAACGTGTCATCCATACCAACGGCCAAACTGGCCTTCTCTTCCGAAAGTTGGTGATGGGATTTTACGTGTGTGCAAGATGTTATACGTACGTTCTCACACGGAACCTCAGTTTACAGTCTCATTCGAAGGACTGTATGGGAAATGGAGTCAGAACCAATGTTAACTCCGAGGGAAAAAATTCCCCTGTACCTAAACGACCCAGCGGAGATTCGAACCCGCAACGCTTAGATTATGAGTCCGGCGCTCTACCAACTGAACTACTCCGGCCCCCACCCACATTCAAAGTTGCCAAGTTTAACTTTTGATGCTGCTTGCCAACATGAAATGCCACGTCAAAAAAACCCACCAATCTTGAAAAAATAGATGGCTAAAAAAATTCGCTGACTTTGGCAGCTTAAACAGAATTGTGGAACTGGGTCAAGAGAGATCTTTAGACAGCAGACTTGCTTCGTCGAGAGATCTTTAGACAGCAGACTTGCTTCGTCAAGAGAGATCTTTAGACAGCAGACATACTTCATCAAAAAATGAAACTTCATTCAATAAAGAGAGGAAGGAAAACCAGGAAAGAAAAACCCAAGCAGTTAGATTCAGACAATTCAGCATCGTAAGCAGCATTAAATTTTTGTTTGGACTGAAGGGCGTGTATTTATTTCATCATGGGAGTAGCAGTTACTCTACTTGTTCGTCCCGCTCGATTAGTCTAATGGATGGTGTCTCAACGCAACACCAGTTTGTGCATGTTTTTCACATGTCTGCTTTTGTTATTGTTGTTGTTGTAGTTATCCATACCATGGCCTTCTCTACAGTAAACGATGGGTTGGATTTTCATGTGTGTGCAAGTTTGGTTTTTGTGATGTGTGGTTAGGAGGGGAGGGAAATTATTTGTTCGTTTCTGGTGGCATGTGTGTGTTCTTCAATTTAATGTCTATACACATAAGTGATTTTAGACAACCAAAAATAAATAAATAAACAAGGTAGATAAGGAGGAAGGGAGGGGAGAAGGGGTGGGTAGACAGGCAGCTGAAGGAGATAAAAACAGGGAGATAGAAAAAGATGAAGAAGTATAAATGGAAAACGGAAAAAGAGAAAAAGGAGGATCAGAATGAGAATCGGAAGAAAAAATGTTAACATGAATAAAAATTGCAACCTATAACATAACTAGAATAACATTTTTTAAAATCAAATGAACGCTAAAGGTAACAGGATAATAACATTTACACGTGAAAATAGAATTATTAAAGGAATCTACAAATGGTACTCTGAACAAGTCCTAAAACAATGTCACAAATCAAAAGGGGTTTTACTAAAAACCTCCTTCAGGGACTTTTCTGAAAAAGTAGGCAGATATGTTTTCATTTTTCTACAGTGGAAAAGTATATGTTCATTAGAAATTTTCCCACGGAAAAAGAGAAAAAGGAGGATCAGAATGAGAATCGGAAGAAAAAATGTTAACATGAATAAAAATTGCAACCTATAACAACACATGTGATGTTGGAAGTGAATTTCGTCTTAAAAGCAGTAAGTTTGAATCTATAGGCAAGGGAAGTTAAAAGCCTTAAGTTAGACAATTGACCATACTTAGATATAAAAACATCTTCAAAACTCGTTTGGTGGTCAGCAGGTGATGAGTGGCCGACATCTTCTTGTTTCTTTCTAAAATGCTTCCAGCAAGCATTCTGCAGAAGGCTATACCCTTCTTTCAGAGATAAAGGGATTTTCAAATTATATGCTTCATTTGTATAATCTGCAGAGTTTTTAGCTAGTTTATCTACGGATTCATTGAAATGTATTCCACTGTGTGAAGGCACCCAAAGAAAGGTAAGATTACTACCTCTTAGAGTAAGGAAATGCACCAAATGATGGCATGTGTGTGTGTGTGTGTGTGTGTGTGTGTGTGTTGAAGGAGAAGGTATGGTGCTTTTGTTTTTCAAATGCATGCTTGCACACATGGCACTTTTTGTGCAAAAATGTGTTTAGCGCCCCGCCCCTTCTTACCTCCTGCCCTCCACTCCCCCACCCCCACCCTTCTGGGACACACACACACACACACACACGCACGCACGCACGCACGCACACACACACACACACTACACAGTCACATGCACGCATGTGTGCGCGCACACACACACATTCTCACATGTGCATGCGCACATGCACGCACACACATAATCACACACTGCTGATCCACTTTGAACACACACACAAACACACACACACACACACACACACACACACACACACACACATGATCTGCTTTGAAGATCCAACAGCAAAATGTGCCCTATTTTTTAAGGCTCCATATCTTTTTTTTTCTTCATGGACGGTTTACAAAGAACAGATGATGGCAACAAGAGGCAACACTTCTGTCCGATTCTGGTTGGGCCTAGAAATGTATCAGACAAATGCAATGGCTTGACGTGATTCGGCATCAAAAGTTCCGTAACTCGTGGTCGCTGCATTATAATGAATACGATGATGATTCCTGTAGTGATTATACAGTCAAGTAGTCGCCCTTGGTTGTTGACCTTGAACCCAGTTAAGTCCGTTGTCTTCCGGCCTTTTAAAAATTCGGATTAGCTGTGACGGTTTCGTTTATTTACTTCTCTCTTT
>CM065745.1:6253928-6278928 GCA_033310375.1 Conus canariensis
CAGACTGTGATTCAGGTGCGTGACGCATATAAATGGCACTGCAGCTGTTTGTCTTTAAGAGAACAGAGGTATACTGAGTTGGTGTGTTTGTTTGGTTGGTTTCGTTTTGTTTTGTTTTGTTTTGTTTTTGTTTTGTTTCGTTTTGTGTAATTGTTTTGTTGACTAGCTTTTAAACTCCCGGCTCGGACTGTTCCGTTAATCAGCATCTTTTTTATTTGAGGTTCATGTTATAATACAATGGATACATACAATAATGTTACAATACATAGTAATGCAAGATAATACAGGACACGACGTCACAGCACATCACAATACAATGTAATGCAAAGAAACTCTAAGGACAGCTTGACAGCAGAAGGTCTTCAGAAAAAAAATTACACACACACACACACACACCACGCACGCACGCACGCACGCACGCACGCACGCACGCACGCACGCACGCACACACACACACACACACACACACACACACACACACACACACACACACACACACACACACACACACACACACAAGTGTTTCGGCCCTGAACCCCTTAAACCCTAAAGAGGTCGGGTCACATCCAGGTCATGACTCCCAGATGCTCTTCTGCTGTCAGAAAGTGTCTTTTGTTTGTTTGTTTTTGTTTGTTTTGCTCTGTCGTAATTCTAATGACGCAGTACAATCCACTACTGTACAATACAAAGCAATAAAATATAACACAAAACAGCAGATCTCTCTTACAGCCTACTCTGATAGTGTTGAATGACTTCAGAACGTCGTAACTTCCAGTGTTGAATGACTTCAGAACGTCGTGACTTCCAGTCTACCGAGTTGAGCCAAAACGAACTAGAGTCTGATTCCACTGTTTTCTCTGTGTTCCTGACTTTCAATGTTTGCAAAATTTGATGTAACACGTTTCGACAGGACTCATCAATGGGAGATAACTTTCATGGAAGGAAACAGTGTATGTGATGTTCTCGAGTTTTGGTTCCCCCTACCCCACCCTCTCTCTCTCTCTCTCTCTCTCTCTCTCTCTTCTCTCTTGAAGACATCATTTGAATGGTCACGTCGTAAGTTAGTACGGATACATTAAAATCTGAAGACCAATCAAAAATTGAATTTCTCCCTGTTTTTCAGCGTCGTGCAGGTTTTATCTATAATTGTATCATCTTCTGTCTTTATCAAACACAAAGTTTCCAGAGAGCTGTTTATACGTGTTTTTCTTCGTGATTTGAATTTCTCTATGTATTTTCTAACAACTGTCATTGCGCATGCTCATGTCTCACCCCCACCCCTTTCACAATTATCGCTAATGGCCGATGTTTAACATCTCTCTCTCTCTCTCTCTCTCTCTCTCTCTCTCTCTCTCTCTCTCTCTCTCTCTCTCTCACACACACACACACACACACACACACACACACACACACACACACACACACACACCACCACCACCACCACCACCACCACCAACAACAACAACAACAACAACAACAACACACCAACACCACCAACACCACCACCAACATCGCCACTACCACCACCATCAACACCATCCACAACAACAACAACAACAAACAACAACAACCAATACTACAAAAACAATCACTCAACAAACTACAACAAAACCATCCACCACTGTAAGAAACTCACCACGTGAAAATGATTTCGTGCGAGTCTCCACACCACAGTCGGGGCGAAAGGCTGACGACAGTGTGTTGTTCAGATCGTGAGTCGTCCACACCGCTTACATCACGCTCACAATCGTGAAACCCAATGTCCCAGATTAGCCTTCGGATAAAAAGTTCAACCCGCTACTACGGACGTCACCATAGGGGCATGTGGTGGTGGTGGTGGTGGTAGTTGTGTGTGTGTGTGCGCGCGCGCACGCACGCGCGCGGGCGCGTGTGTGTATGTGTGTGTGTGTGTGTCGGTGTGCGTGGGTGCGTGTGTGTGCTGGTGTGTGTGTGTGTGTGTGTGTGTGTGTGTGTGTGTGTGTGTGTGTGTGTGTGTGCGTGCGCGCGTGCGTGCGTGTGCGTGTGCGTGTATGTGTGTGTGCGTGTGTGTGTGTGTGTGTGTGTGTGTGTGTGGCGCGCGCGCGCGCGCGCGTGTGTGTGTTTGTGTGTGTGTATGTGGTGTGTGTGTGTGTGTGTGTGGCGTGCGCGCGCCAGAGCTCGCGCGCGGTGTGTGTGTGTGTGTGTGTGTGTGTGTGGGGGGGGGGGGGGGGGGGGGGGGGGGGGGGGGCTGGAGATAAGAAACTCTTGGAGTTAAAAAGTAGGCCGACTGTCGCAGACTGAAGCTGTGTGTCTGCGCCTTGTATTGTCTACGTTGGTTTGACCGTTCCCCAGGGCATGGTCAGCGAGTCAGGTTGATGCACACACAGATCAGCTGACAGTAATACTCTTCACTTGTCCATATGTTCTTCTTCGGTCTCTTTTCCTACTCACTTATTCACTTACTGACTTTTGAGGTTGTACTCTCCTTCCCCTCCCCTCCCCCCCCCCCCCCCCCCCCCCCCCCCCCCCCGCCGCCTTACCACCCCCTCCCCGCAGCCCGCATTATAGGTCAGGTCAGGTGCAGCGGAAAATAATTATTAGCTTACCAATACACGGTGTCCTTGAAACTGGAACTGAGGGAGGGGGGGGGGGGGTAGGAAGGGAGGGGGATGGACGGACGAAGGGAGGTCACTACTGCTCCCCCCCCCCCCCCCCCATCCCCGCCCTCTCCCCCTTCCTTCCAGTTTGTTAGTCTGTTTCCCCGACGAAAGAAAAAAGGGAAGATTCACTCGAGTCTTGTTTGAAAAGACTCTGGACAAACTGACTGCAGGCGAGGAGAAGGGTGAGGGTAAGGGTGGGGAAAACATTTTTTTGTTGTTGTTTTGTTTGTTTGAAGGGGAAAAAAAAACCTCTTTTCAACAGTGGTAATCAAAGGAGGGTGGGGAGAGGAGGGAGGGGGGGGGGGGAAGGGATGTCGGGAGAGGGATGTGAGAAGCGGAATGGTGGGGGGAAGGGGCGGGGTAGGGGGTGGGAGGGCGAGCCCAGCATGTTTGGACGCTTCAGTGTGTGAAGAGCTCATCAGTCGTACAACAAGTTTTCAGCTACCTGCTGAATGGAAGCGCGCGCGCGCGCTTGCACACACACACACACACACACACACACACACACACACACACACCACACAACACACACACACACACACACACACACACACACACACACACACACACACACTCACGCACACGCCCACACACACTCACGCACACACACACACACACAAAGATTTCAAAGATTTTAATCCTGCGACCCCTTTTGGGGCATGGAGGACTTGAAACAAATCAAACCAAACAAATAGAAATGAAACAAATCAAACATCAAAATTTTCCCTATAATTAACATACTGAATGTAATGTTACACAACTTTACTAAGTTTCAAAAACTTCGCTAAGTTTAGCAACGCTTTCTTACTACCACAAAGCAAACGACAATAGTTAAATACGGACTTTGTATATGTAAATTTTCTAGGTATAAACTGATTTCTAATGTCGTTATATTTGTTACATTTCATTACAAAATGAAATTCATCACCAAGGTCATTCTGGTCACAGTCCCGACAGAATCGTTCATCGTAAGGTATTCCAAATCGTCTGCCAATTTCTATCATGAGTTTATGATTGCCACAGCGAAACCGAATCAGTGGGTATATATAAACATCAGGTAACATCTTAATATATTTTTCACGGCGAAACTCTGTTTTAAAATTTCTGTAAAATAAACACTTATTACTAGATTCTAAAGCATCATTCCATGCACGTTTGTAAATGTCTTCTAATGAACTACGAACATTTCTACAGAGACTGTGAACAGACGAAAACTTTTGTGTCTCCCACACACAGTCGAATCCTGTTTCTATTAGGATATCCCGTATACACATCAACCACCTGGATGTAAAACCCTGATTTCTGTATAAATCATATAATACCTGATACAATCTAGATGAATATTTGTTTGTTTGTGGAGAAAGTAAGGATGACCAGAATTTTATCATTCGTGCATGTACTTGAACTGACGCAGGATACATTCCTAGTTCTCCATATATCAATTCTGTTTTGGTAGAACGATTTAAATGAAAAAGATGCTTAAAGAATTTAAGCTGAAAACTTTCCATTAGCTTTAAATCACTATATCCCCAAACTTCACAGCCATATAAAAGCACAGGCAGTACCATTGACTGGTATAAGTCCAGTACAATGTTTATAGGCAAATCTTGAAATCTTGCCATCTTTAATAAAGAAAACATTGCACATTGCGCTTGGTCATACAAATACTTCTTACATTATATAAAAATTTCCTGTTCTGCTAAAGATTATTCCTAAATATTTGAAAGTGTGTACTATTTCTATACACTGGTTTTTGAATTTTAGTTTTATTCTTGGGCTATTGCGTCCATTAAAGACTACACCCTTTGTTTTTGCTACATTAACATTAAGCTTCCATGTACTACAATACTCGCTTAATACATCAAGAGCATGCTGCAAACCGCAAAAAGAATCTGCAATAATAACAATATCATCAGCATACAAAAGTAAAAGTAAACTAATGTAACTTAGTAAATCTGAGTCAGGAAGATTTAAATCAATATTTAAGAAAGCACAGTTACGATCTGTGAGATATAGTTCAAGATCATTCAAATACAAAGAAAATAGCAAAGGTGAAAGATTTTCACCTTGACGAACACCTCTAAAACTGCCAAAATATTCAGATTGACTTCCATTTATAAATATACAAGATTTTATCTGCTGATACATATTCTTGATTACTTGCAAAATCTTTCCATTTACACCTTCTTTGATAAGCTTTTGCCATAATCCCTGCCTCCAAACTGAATCGAATGCTTTTGTGAAATCAACAAAAACACAAAATAATTGCTTTTTACGACTATTGAAAATATCAATTAAACTTTTTAAAACAAATATATGATCTGTCATAGAATGACTTCGTCGAAAACCAGCTTGATTTTCCGAAAGTGTGTTGTTATTCTCACACACACACACACACACACACACACACACACACACACACACACACACACTCACGCAGCACACACTCACGCACACACACAACACACACACACACACACGCGCGCGCGCGCGCGCGCGCAAACGCACACGCACGAGCACACACATACGCGTGTACACACACACACACGCGCGCGCCCGGGCACGCACGCACGGATGCACGCACACACACACACACACACACACACACACACACACACACACACACACACACACACACAACTGGTATAAAACACAAACATCAATAGCCTGTTTGTATACCTCCTTTATTTTCTTTCTCTTCCATTTTTTTTCTTTTCGCAATAGAGACAAATTCACTTAACAAAACAAAGCAGATCTTGCATTTGCAGCCGTTATGAAGGTCGTGGGACTATCTCTAAAGGGGATATTCATGATGTACCAGACGGGCAATGGGAACGTGTATTGGATTGCATCGCACTGTTCGCAACCGTCCCTAATTTTAAAGACAAGACAAATGAGCATACAGAGACCCCGAGCGACCCCTCCTTCCAAGAAGAAGAAGGAGAAGAAGAAGACGAAGAAGAAGAAGAAGAAGAAGAAAAAGAGAAAGAGGAAGAGGAAGAGAAGAAGAAGAGAAGAAGAAGAAGAGAAGAAGAAGAAAAAGAAGAAGAAGAAGAAGAAGAGGTGGAGGAAGAAGAAGAAGAAGAAGAAGAAGAAGAAGAAGAAGAAGAAGAAAGAAAGAAAGAAGAAGAGAAGAAGAAGAAAGAAGAAGAAGAAGAATGGGACCGTTTGGGACAGAAGAGTGTGGAACTGGGTGGAAGGGGGGGGGGGAGGGGTAGCAAAGACAATTTCAAGAAAAACAAATCTTTGGTGGAATTCCGTTGAGAAGACAGCTCAGAATCCACTGGCTTCTGTCATGTCTTCGTCCCCTCAGCCTTCAGCCCTGAAAAACCAATATGGGCACAGGTCTGGTAATGATCGATCACAACATCCATACATGTCAGGGAAAAATGTCAATAACATCAATACAAGTCACAAAAATAATGTTACGAACTTCAGTGCAAATCATAGAAACAGTCTGAAAAATATTGATTCACAAACATTGATATACGTCATGGAAAAAATGTCAATAACATCAATACAAGTCACAGAAATAATGTTACGAACTTCAGTACAAATCACAGAAACAGTCTGAAAAATATTGATTCACAAACATTGATATACGTCATGGAAAAAAATGTCAATAACATCAATACAAATAACAGAAATAATGTTACGAACTTCAGTACAAATCGTAGAAACAATCTCAAAAATATTGATTCACAAACATTGATATACGTCATGGAAATAATGTCAATAACATCAATACCAGTCACAGAAATAATGTCTCAAACATCAGTACAAGTCACAAAAATAATGTCACAAACATCGATATTAGTCATGGAAATAATGTCACAAACATAAGTATAAGACAGAGATAATGTCACAAATGTCAATATTAGTCATAGAAATAATGTCACAAACATCGATATAAGTCACAGAAATAATGTCACGGATACCAGTAGATGTCACAGAAATAATGTCTCGAACATCAATACAAGTCACAGAAATAATGTCGCAAACATCAATACAAGTCACAGAAATAATGTCACAAACATCGATATAAGTCACAGAAATAATGTCACAAACATCAGTACAAGTCACAGAAATGTCACGAACACCAGTAGGTGTCACAGAAATAATGTCACAAACATTCATATAAGTCTCGGAAACAACGTCACGAACACCAGTAGATACGGAAATAATGTCACAAACATTGATGTAAGTCACGGAAATAACGTCACAAACACCAATAAATGTCCTGAAAATAATGTCACAAACATTTTTTTTTTTAATGGTGGAAATAATGTCACAAACATCGACATAAGTCATGGGGGAAAAGTGACCAAAACATCAATAAAAAAAAAGAAAGAAAATGTGGAAATAGTGTACAAGTCGTGCAAACTGTGCCACAAGCAGTACAAATTATGAAACCCATGTCACGGACACCGGTACAACTCGAGTAATACAAGTCATTGAGACAGAATCACGAAGACCCATACAACTCAGTGGAACAGTGACGTGTAACAGTCCTGTCCCCTACACTGGCATAGCTTATTCTATGGCGCCTTATGAGTGTCAAAAGCATGATTGATCAAGCAACGCATGGAACCTAGGAAGATGTGTTTACATATGTTAAGAAAAGAAAATGACCTTGCATGGTGTGGCCATGTGACAAAATGTAACGGCATCGCTGAAACGGCCCTCAAGAGAATTGCTGAGGAAGGGAGACAGGGGGAAGGACAGACGAAAACAAACAAAACGACAACAACAACGACAAGGAGAAGAAGAACAAGAAGAACAAGAAGAAGAAAAAGAAGAAGAAGAAGAAGAAGAAGAACAACAACAACAACAACAACAAAAACAACAAGAAGAACAACACCAAGAACAAAACCGTCGTCGGATCTTTGGGATTTCAGGTCTATGTTTGACCAGGTCTGTGACTGCCCAGGTCTATGTTCCACCAGGTCTATGTTTCCTCAGGTCTATGTTCCACCAGGTCTATGTTTCCCCAGGTCTGTTTGCCCAGATTTATGTTTCCCCTGATCTATGTTTCCCCAGGTCTGTTTGCCCAGGTTTATGTTTTCCCTGGTCTGTTTCACCAGGTCTGCTTGCCCAGGTCTATGTTTCCTCAGGTCTATGTTTCACCAGGTCTATGTTTCCCCAGGTCCGTTTGCCCAGGTTTATGTTTCCCCTGGTCTATGTTTCCCCTGGTCTATGTTTGCCCAGGTCTATGTTTCACCAGGTCTATGTTTCACCAGGTCTATGTTCCCCTACGCTTATGGTCCCCCTTGGTCTATGTCTCCTCCACCCCACCCCCCCATCCCCCACCCCCCCCCCCCCCCCATCCGCCACACACACCCCGGCTCCCCCTTTTCCAGGTCTATGTTCCCTCATGTCTTTTGGCAACACAGACCCTGTGACGTCAAATAGGTCAGGTTCATCAGATCACGGTTAAAGGTCAGGTGGCCCAGGCTCTGATGTTGTTGCTATCCAGAGCTATGTTACAAATCCAAAGCCACCGTGGTGCAGTGCTTAGCCTTGTGGACTTGTTGGCTGAGAGGTCACCGTGGTGCAGTGCTTAGCCTTGTGGACTTGTTGGCTGAGAGGTCACCGTGGTGCAGTGCTTAGCCTTGTGGACTTGTTGGCTGAGAGGTCACCGTGGTGCAGTGCTTAGCCTTGTGGACTTGTTGGCTGAGAGGTAGAGGGTTCCACTCCCATCAGAGGCCCTCCTATGTGGGATATTTAGATCACGGTCAATACCTACCAACAGTTACGTGTGCCCTCCGATGGAAAAAAAAAACCCACACAACCGATCTCCTCTCTATTCCCATTCATGTAGGGACTTTGTGCCGAAGGGGTTGGTAGTGGCAATTCATGGGGACAGTCGTTGAAAAGGACGTGATGGGGCCCTCGGGGGGGGGGGGGGGGGGGGGGGGGGGGGACGGTCATTGACGCTGACTAAGCCATTATTGTCGTCAGTAGGGGACTTCGTGGGTGGCGTCTTGCCTCGGCTGGATCAAAAAAAACAGACACCACTGGTCATCACAGACAGACACCACTGGTCATCACAGACAGACACCACTGGTCATCACAGACAGACACCACTGGTCATCACAGACAGACACCACTGGTCATCACAGACAGACACCACTGGTCATCACACAAAGTCACGGTGAGGAGGCAGCAGTGCAGTGTCCGCTCTGGCATGTTGCCCCTATGGACTGCCGGTGCTTGGGCTGCGACGGAACAAACCTGTGTGTGTGTGGTGTGTGTGTGTGTGTGTGTGTGTGTGTGTGTGTGTGTGTGTGTGTGTACGTACGAAGAACCGTACCAAGCGCAGCTAGCGGCATGGAAGCAATGACACTGGATGACAGAATCAAAAGAAAAAAAAGACAGATTACCTACAGTGTGTCAAAACCAGGATAACCTTAAAGGTTAAGTTACCCAGAGCAACACGAAAAGCCAAGTGAACCCGACAGAGTTGAAAGTTCAGTGACTGAGATCAAGGCTGAATGTCGGTTGACTCAGAACGGGCTGTGTTCTGGTTGACTCAGAACGGGCTGTGTTCTGGTTGACTCAGAACGGGCTGTGTTATGGTTGACTCAGAACGGGCTGTGTTCTGGTTGACTCAGAACGGGCTGTGTTCTGGTTGGTCGAGTGTCGTAGAATGTCACATGATCGTTAACGCAAGTCTAGGTTACCATGACCCAGAAAGGGATACTGGCGACCCAGTTGTGATTAGAGGTCAGGTGTGCCGGAATGAGTCCTAACTATGCTGCGTTATGTTAAAGGTTAGGTACGAAGAGATGGTAACTACGTCCACAGTGACAGTGTTTGTTGTCTGCCAAGTTGTCAGCCTTTAACTCCGCTATTGGGTCATGTGAATCCTGGCCCAAATGATCCAAAGTGGTCATAGTGACCCAAAGTGGGGTCATGTGAATCCTGGCCCAAATGATCCAACAGTGGTCATAGTGACCCAAAGTGAGGTCATGTGAATCCTGGCCCAAATGATCCAACAGTGGTCACAGTGACCCAAAGTGATGTCATGTGAATCCTGGCCCAAATGATCCAACAGTGGTCACAGTGACCCAAAGTGATGTCATGTGAATCCTGGCCCAAATGATCCAACAGTGATCACAGTTACCCAAAGTGATGTTTCAACTGAAGTGACCCAGAACACGTCAAAATCATCAGATCCTGTAACCCAGACCAGCGATAGTTTTCAGCGAATGTGAAATGGTTCTTTAAAAAAAATGACATTGTCATTAGAAGCTATTTGATCCAGAGTGACTTATCGCGACCCAGACCAAGCTTGATATCAGGTGATCTAGCATGGGTTCTAGTAATCCAGTATTATGTTTAGGTTAAGTGACCTGGGATACTGATCTAGGTCACAGGACAAGTGACAGACGATGGCTTATTGTAACCCAGACCAAGGTTAAAGCCTGAGTGATTCATCATGGGGTGCATGCGCGCGCGCGCACGCGTAACATCTTGCACACACGTCAAAACCCCATCACCAACTTTCGGAAGAGAAGGCCATTTCGGCCGTTGGTATGGATGACACGTCACACATAACATGCAACATGCGTGAAAAATTGAAAGAATGCAGGAAGTAAGGAAATCGAGTGCACGATATTGAACGATATTGACTGGATGACACGGGAAACGACTGAACGAAGCGCCGGCAGGCAACTCTCCAGTCATCACTACCCAGGTAGGCAGCCCGTTGCGTACACGAGAGGGTGGATTGTCAGCGCCTAGAACTTTTGGCAAGGCGCTTTACAAATGCTTTGTTATCATTGTTATGATTAACTCATCATGATGACTCAAGTCCTGATTAAAGGCGGGTGACCTGTAATGGGCTACAATGACCAAGACAGAGTTTAAAGGGCAACCGAAATATCACGTGACCTTGACCGACGTTAAAAAGGTTGCCTAGTTAAAAAAAAAAAAAAAGGGGGGGGGGGGGGGGGGGGGGGGTAAATGACTCACATCGAGTTTCAAGGGTAGGAGACCAGAAACTGATCACGTCGACCCATCTCCAGGATTAGCTTAGGATTGATGTGACCCAATTCAGACGCAGACTGACGTTAAAGTCTGTAGACCCAGAAGATGGATCACCATGACCTACAAGAAGGGTTTAAAATCGAATGACCCAGGTCGACCTCTAACGTCAGGAGATACAGAAACGGGTCCGGGAGGCCCAGACTCAGGCGTGAAATCATTTGGTCAGAAATCCTGTGGGAGTGATGAGGGTCGGGGTCGGTCTGACCTGATCTGAGTTGAGTCACTATGAACTCGAGTTACAGTGAGCGAGAATGGGTCAGAGTGACCCGGCAGCAAGGTTAAAGGTCATAGGTCACACTTGAGATCGTCCCGAACGGCTCACCATGACCGAGGTGGAGGTCAGTGTGAAAGTCATCTACACTGGGACGGGGTGACCCACAATGGTCAAATTCCAGAGACCCTGGGCAATGGGCAGGGGTCATCCTGATTGAGGTCTGCTCTCATTTTGATCGCCTCTGTCGACATGACAGGAATGGGAGATGGATGATGTGACATATATATTCCACTGTGATCAGCTAATTGAGCGCCAAAAGCTATATCCACGAAAGGGTCCCCCGCAACCATACATCTCACACTAACAACACAAAACCATACATCTCACACTAACAACAAAAACCCATACATCTCACACTAACAAAAAAAAAAAAACCCGTAAATCTCACACTAACAACAAAAAACCATAAATCTCACACTAACAACAAAAACCCCATACATCTCGCACTAACAAAAAAACCCCAAAAGACACAGACACGTGGGTGAATTGATAATAATTTAAAAAAAAAACGACTGTTTATTCATTCTTCACAACAGAACACAAATAAATCAGCCTGAACCCATTTAACTTAACAACAACAACCACAACAACAACAACAACAACAAAAAGCAATATAAACTTTTCCATTCTAATCCATAAAGAAAAAGAGAAAAGACAGCCCAAGGAAGACCAAAGATGCAGAACAGGCAGGATCAGTATCTTCGCCATTTGCTGGTAGGAGTTCCACAGCCTACGTTGAAGGCACCCACCACTTCCTGTAGATCTGATTGGCTCTGTGTCTGTGTCCAGCTCAAGGGTTGGCTGTCTGTTCAGCACACTACACAGCTGACAGTGTCATACTGCCAGGCTTGACACTAATCCACGGTAGTGTGCACGCAACCAAAGGCTATGTGCAGACAGTGGGCCGCCCGCGCCGAACAGCGAACAAGAAGAAACTATGTTTACCTGCAAGGGCAACCAGGCCAACTGAACAATTCTTTCGCCATGAAGTTTCGCAAGCAATGAGACTCCGACGAGGAGATAAAAACTAAAGCAGGAAACCAAAGTGAGATGCTGATATTCTTCCCTCTAAATCTTTGGATAAAAGAAACGTTTTTTTTTTTTGTTTTGTTTGTTTTTTTTGTTTTGTTTTTTTTACAAGAGCGAGGAAAAACACGAACAGAAAATACAAAAGAACAACACTCGTATGAACGTTACATATACTTTGATCATCAATTTCTTTGTAAAGTTTGAATATGATAATGTCTGTGTATAATGTTCGGCGAGATGTTCACGACAGGAAGGTCCAGCCGTTACCTTTCCACCTGTCAGAGCACGTCCACGTGGAGTTGAAGTCCAACCTTGCCCAGGAGCAACGTCATCCATCCAGGATTCCACTTTATCTCCCCAACGTCAGCGAGCCGGAACCCAGTGCAGAGACAGAAAGACAATCGGCTGGAGAGGTTCTCTTCGTCTCCTCCTCCTCCTCCTCCTTCTTCTTCTCCTCCTTCTTCTTCTTCTCCTTCTTCTCCTTCTTCCTCTACTTCTCCTTCTTCTTCTTCTTCTCCTCTTCTTCCTCTAGTTCTCCTTCTTCTTCTTCTCCTCCTTCTCCTTCTTCTCCCTCTCCTTCTTCTCCTTCTTCTCGTTCTTCTCCTTCTCCTTTTCCTTCTTCTACTTCTTCTCCTCTTTCTCCTCCTTTTCCTTCCCTTTTTCTCTTCTTCTCCTTCTTCTCCTCTTCCTCCTCCTCCTTCTTCTCCTTCTCTTTCTCCTTCTTCTCCTTCTCCTCCTACTTCTCTTTCTCCTTCTCCTTCTTCTTCTCCTTCTCTTTCTCCTTCTTCTTCTCCTCCTCCTTCTTCTTCTTCTTCTTCTCCTCCTCCCTAAACTCCATGGAGAGTCACTGGGCCATCGTACTGACGACCAGTTCCCCAGTTCCTCCAGTTCTGTTGGCTGTGTGCCCAGGCCTGGGTCTCTTCAAATGGTTTCCCAGTCCATTCCGCAGTGCCGTCAGTCTCTCTTCAAATGGTTTCCCAGTCCATTCCGCAGTGCCGTCAGTCTCTCTTCAAATGGTTTCCCAGTCCATTCCGCAGTGCTGTCAGTCTCTCTTCAAATGGTTTCCCAGTCCATTCCGCAGTGCCGTCAGTCTGTCGGGTTTGTCTTTCTGTCTTCCACTCTCTCTCCCTCCTTCGCCAGTTCCGTGTATCAGTGTTTTAGCCAGGCCGTTGGAATTGTGACGTGGCCATACCTACGTACTTTTTTTTGTCATTTTCTTTTTTCCTTGACTGATATCTGTAGATGATCACATGGTCTGATATTCAGCCTGATTGTTCGATGCGCTTGCTGACTGGTGACAGGTTCAGCGTAGGTTTCAGTATCTTATGGTTACACCTCATTTTCCTGGATGGGGTTCATTTTTTTTTTCCAGACCGCAATGAGGGTCCATGTCTCGAATCCATACAGTAACGATGGAATATACCCGTGCAAGCCGGAACCTGATCTTGTTTCGTGGAAATGTGCTATGCTTCTGTACAGGTTTTCGTCTGGATAGGGCTGCTCTTGTCCGTGCTGCCCTGGACAGGGCTTCACACACACACACACACACACACACACACACACACACACACACACACACCTGCAGGGATTGACTCCCCCCCCCCCCCCTCCACCCCGCCCCCTTATCTTTCCTCTACCATCTATCTATCAAATTACTGGCCTCAAGGTTCTTTCAAATGATTTTAGAAATAGACAGTGTGGTAGGTGTGTGTGTGTGGGTGTGGGTGTGCGTGTGGGTGTGCGTGTGTGTGTGTGTGTGTGTGCGTGAGAGAGAGAGAGTGAGAGAGAGAGAGAGACAGAGAGAGAGAGAGAGAGAGTGAGTGTTTGAGGTGAGACAGAATCCTTTGCGGCGTTACAGAAAGAGTTCAAACAAGTGACAACTCCCATCCATTAACACTCAAATGATAAACAAACGTACAATGTTCTCACAACTTGTTGGCCAACGAATCAACATCGTCCATCCTCCTTTCAAACCCAAGGAGACACTCCCAACAATCTTGGCGAAAGACTCAAGGCAGACTCAAACAACTCAAAGAAAGTGATTTTCCAGTGTCAATAATGTTTTGCAAACTTTAGTTAAGAGGATGATTTCATGTCTTTTCTGGTCTTCAACCAAAGAAAATAAGTTCTTCCATATATTACTTAGAAAAAAGCTATAAGGTACTCTTTATAGAGTTCGAGAACACATTACTAATCGAGAGGGTCGAATGAACTGGAATAGCCCTAAAGACCATAAGAATAACATTTCAACACTGGTATGATAGTAAAACAGCTTTCTATCTCCTCGAAAGCTTATATTTACGAATAAAGTAGCTCAGCTGCTCTATATCCCAAACCAAAATTTCGCAAAAAAAAGGAGAAACTGTGCTGTGGTGTTGGATTAAATGTTGTCGACCACAACGATCTCTCACACCAAAAAAACGCAAAATAACCGGCGCCCAGCTGACAAGTACAAATGTGTCGAAGTTTGTTTTCCTATATCTCAGGGACGAACCCGATCCGACATCGACGTTTTGATTTCTCATGAAGACTTTTAACTCCCCTCTGACTGACCAAGACTTTCATTGTCTCAGATCTCGCCGAATCTCACGAGGTTTGTCAAACATCGCGAGGTTTGGTCAATCTCGCAAGACGGGAGCACAACTCTAGATGCTCACAATGAGGTCTGACAAAGCTGTTAAGAACGAGCAATACATTTTTTTTTCTGAGATACATGAATATTCATGTAAGCCTCTGATCCGCAGGCTAAAGCTTTAATATGAACCCGTCATTGGAGGCGATCTCCTTCTAGCTTTGAGAGAGAGAGAGAGAGAGAGAGAGAGAGAGAGAGAGAGAGAGAGAGAGAGAGAGAGAGAGAGAGAGAGATCTTAACTATTGGAATGTACGAGTGAGAAGAGAGAGAGAGAGAGAGAGAGAGAGAGAGAGATCTTAACTATTGGGATGTACGAGAGAGAGAGAGAGAGAGAGAGAGAGAGAGAGAGAGAGAGAGAGAGAGAGAGAGAGAGAATCTCCCAATGATTAGAACTTTGAAGAGATTTAGAGGGGACAGGAACTGTGTTTCGCCTGGTTGTTCCACTATTCGCCCTCGTCAGAGTCTTGCTCGCTCGTACAGGGAACTGAATCTCTTGCTGGCCAGGTAACTTGTTCAGCTGACTGACCTGCCCTCCCATATCACCACATGTGCTGGTGTCTTGTTAGCTACTATTCAGTGAGGGCGGCCTGCTTTCGGCAGTCTTCGCCCGCCAGCCGAGCACTCTGTGTGTGTAATGTGTGTGTGTGTGTGTGTGTGCGTGTGTGTGTGTGTGTGTGTGTGTGTGTGTGTGTGTGTGTGTGTGTGTGTGTGTGCGTGCGCGCGCGCGCGCTTCAAACTTGATGAATTGACACAATCAGCAGTGAAGTGCGGTGAACAGACATCCAACTCTGGAACAAGTGGGAGACACAGAGCCACTCCACCCAACAGGTAGAGATGAATACCTTCAACATGCACGATAGAACTTCACCATGCTGTAGATGAAGATACAGTTCCACCCAACAGGTAGAGATGAATGCCTTCAACATGCACGAGGAACTTCAACAAGTGGTAGACGAAGATACCATTCCTGTCCCATGTACTTCTGCGATGAATTTCCGAGCAGAAAGAAACTCTTGA
Organism: Conus canariensis; assembly: GCA_033310375.1. Taxonomy (NCBI): domain Eukaryota; kingdom Metazoa; phylum Mollusca; class Gastropoda; order Neogastropoda; family Conidae; genus Conus; species Conus canariensis. Next base: position 6,269,572 of record CM065745.1, read on the forward strand.
GTACAGCTTGACGGCAGAACATCTTCACATAGGACAACCCCTCCTCCCCCAAGTGGCAAGTGCTTCAGACATGAAATCTTCACATAGGACTACCCCTCCTCCCCCAAGTGGCAAGTGCTTCAGACATGAACCATTCTCTGTGTTTCGGACATGAACCATCCTCTGTTTCGGACTGGAAACATTCTCTGTGTTTCGGACATGAATCATTCTGTGTTTCGGACACGAATCATTCTCTGTGTTTCGGACACGAACCATTTTCTGTGTTTCGGAGGTGACCCATTCTGTGTTTCAGACATGAACCATTCTCTGTGTTTCGGACATGAATCATTCTCTGTGTTGCGGACACGAATCATTATCTGTGTTGTGGACATGAACCATTCTCCGTGTTTCGGACATGAGCCATCCTCTGTGTTTCGGACCTGAAACATCCTCTGTGTTTCGGACTGAATCATTCTCCGTGTTTCGGGCATGAGCCATCCTCTGTGTTTCGGACTGAATCATTTTCCGTGTTTCGGACATGAGCCATCCTCTGTGTTTCGGACTGAATCATTCTCCGTGTTTCGGACCTGAACCATTCTCTGTGTTTCGGACATGAACCATTCTCTGTGTTTCGGACATGAACCATTCTCTGTGTTTCGGACATGAACCGTTCTCTGTGTTTCGGACATGAACCATTCTCTGTGTTTTGGACATGAACCATTCTCTGTGTGTTTCGGACCTGAAATATCCTGTGTGTCTCTGTCCTGTATCCTCAAACATCTTCTGTGTCTAGGACTGAAACATCTTCCGTGTAGCCTCGTACACCTGGGGGTACCTTAGACCTTGGGGAACATAGAATTTGGCAAAACATACCTGGGGAGAACGTGCATCTGGAGAAACAGAGACCCGGACGGATCATAGACACCAGAACAGAGAGATGTGATTGTGTGTGCGTGGGGGGAAGAAACATGGGGGGGGGGGGGGGGGGGGGGGTGCAGGACATAAACCAGGAGCCACATAGACCTGGGGCCCCAACAAAACAAGACCCTGGAAAAAAAAACAAAAAAAACAACAACAACAACAATGGACTGACATCAATGCAGAATGGACAGATAAAACATTCACAGAGAGACTCGGACCTCGGAACTGAGGAAACATGGTGAACAGTTCTTCGGAGAAGCACACTGAACGACTCTTCGTGGAGTTAGGTCAGGAGAAGAAGAAGAAGAGAAGAAAGAAGGGAGAAGAAGAATCTGCAAACGTTTACTCTCTCTCTCTCTCTCTCTCTCTCTCTCTCTCTCTCTCTCTCTTAGCTCTAAGCATTCTGCGGAAACATTCTCTACTGCAGCTGCCTGGTTGTATCTATGGCAATACATTAGCCTCAAAAGTTTGATCACTAAAAAGAAATTGTCGGCAGCGTTATATTTATATAACATCTTGTGGTTCCTTCTGTTTCATGAAGGTTAAAATATGTGATTTGAATGCTGACATCCAGCATGTACTCACTGGAATCCGTAGTTGTCCCTCACAGTTTTGACTTACGCTACAGACATCAGAGGGGCGTTAATAGATTTTCAGATAATGTGTTGACAGTCATGTTTACAATTCTGAGACATTTAGCCGTTCGAATGAAAATGTACATCTTTGACAGCTGGTACTGAACTCTCCTCTCTCTCTCTCTCTCCTCTCTCTCTCTCTCTCTCTCCTCCTTCCCCCCCCCCCCCCCCCCCCCCCTTCTTCTTCTTCTTCTCTCTCTCACGCACGCACGCATGCGCGCGCACACATCACAAACACACACACACACACGCACCCACGCATGCACGCACGCAGACACGCATGCACGCACACACACACACACACACACACACACCACACACACACACACACACGAGGTATACCCTGCATGAATGCATTCTTCTTCTTCTCTCACGCCCGCGCGCACGCCCGCGCATCACACACACACACACACACACACACACACACGCACGCACGCACGCATGCACGTCCCCCCTCCCTCCCCCCCCCCCCCCACATCTGTGCATGAATGCATTCGCTTCCCTACCTCCCCCCTCCCCTATCTCTGTATATGGCGAAAGCTTCGACTCAAAACTTTAACAACAACGACAGTAGTAGTAGTAATAGTAGCAGCAGCAGCGGCAGTAGTAATATGGATGACGACGACGACGGCGACGACGACGACCGCGACGACGACGACGACAATGATGATGATGATGATAATGGTGATGATGATAATGATGATGATGAGGAGGAGGAGGACGAGGACGAGGAGGTGGAGGAGGACGTTGCAACACTCACTCTCTCTCGCAGACGAAGTACTCGGTGGAAGCACAGTCCCCATCTCCCCAGGCCCACTGGAGCTCGTGTTCCATCCGGATACAGTTCTGGCGACTGTACTTGTTGTCTGGCTGGTTGGAGCCCCAGAAGAACCGATCCACAGGGGTCATGCGGTTGGCCCAGATGAACACCCCCTCCTCCAGCAGATCCAGGCCTCCGATCCAGAAGTCTTTGTCGTGGGAAAAGCCTGTGTGCCGAGTGTGGAGTGGACGTGAAGAAGACAGACAGACAGATAATTGATTAGATAGATGGATAGACAGAAAGATTGATAGGTAGATAGACGGATAAACAGAGAGATAGAAATCGATAGATGTATAGACAGAGAGACAGATAACTAGATAGATAGATAAATAGAGAAAGAGGGACAGGTATACACACAGATATGGATTATATATATATATATATATATATATATATACAATAAACTAATAAATTCCAAGGATAAGTACTGAGCACCATTCCAGCAACTTACAGAGCAGCTTGGTGTTGCAATGACTGCAAGAAATATTGAATTATAAACAAAGCTTGCTTTTGTGTATTAGATTGAAGAAATAGGGGGAGATAAGCATTCATATCTGCAGTGGTAGATAATTCTGCCTAACTAACAGTATGTGCTTGAGTGGGTGAATGGGGAAAAGTATTTTAATGCTTCTCAAAATGAGCCTTCAGAAAGCTTATAGTCTCCAAGGGGGAGACAACTCACTAACATATAACTCCTGGTCAGATACCGATATTTCGAAACCTGATTGTTTCTCCTCAGTGACCGCGGAAAATGGTAATTTGAGTCCTCTGCCTTTTCGGTTTTAAGAAGAATGCTATCCCAGAAAAAGGCTGGTGTGCAATACCGTAGTATGTTTGTTGAGTTTTCAAAAAACCAACCAAAGGTGCCACCCAAGAAGCAAAAGAAAATCATGAAAGAGTAAAACAAGCTACATTTTCTTGTAAAAAGTAGAAAATTAAAAAGATAACCTCTTGAGACACAAGTGCTGAGGGCCAGTTCTTGGAATGAATCCGCAAGGGACTAAATTACAATAAACTAATAAATTCCAAGGATAAGTACCGAGCACCATTCCAGCAACTTACAGAGCAGCTTGGTGTTGCAATGACTGCAAGAAATATTCAATTATAAACAAAGCATGCTTTTATGTCTTAGATTGAAGAAATAGGGGGAGATAAGCATTCATATCTGCAGTGGTAGATAATTCTGCCTAACTAACAGTATGTGCTTGAGTGGGTGAATGGGGAAAAATAAAATAAATGCTTCTCAAAATGAGCCTTCAGAAAGCTTATAGTCTCCAAGGGGGAGACAACTCACTAACATATAACTCCTAGTCATGCAGATACCGATATTTCGAAACCTGATTGTCTCTCCTCAGTGGCCGCGGAAAGTGGTAATTTGACTCCTCTGCCTTTTCGGTTTTAAGAAGAATGCTATCCCAGAAAAAGGCTGGTGTGCAATACCGTAGTATGTTTGTTGAGTTTTCAAAAAACCAACCAAAGGTGCCACCTAAGAAGCAAAAGAAAACTCAACAAACATACTACGGTATTGCACACCAGCCTTTTTCTGGGATAGCATTCTTCTTAAAACCGAAAAGGCAGAGGACTCAAATTACCATTTTCCGCAGTCACTGAGGAGAAACAATCAGGTTTCGAAATATCGGTATCTGACCAGGAGTTATACGTTAGTGAGTTGTCTCCCCCTTGGAGACTATAAGCTTTCTGAAGGCTCATTTTGAGAAGCATTTATTTTATTTTTCCCCATTCACCCACTCAAGCACATACTGTTAGTTAGGCAGAATTATCTACCACTGCAGATATGAATGCTTATCTCCCCCTATTTCTTCAATCTAAGACATAAAAGCAAGCTTTGTTTATAATTGAATATATATATATATATATATATATTAACACCACACACACATCTATGCATACACACATACATAATACACATATACATATATAGCATATGCATGTGTGTGTGCGGTGTGTGTGTGTGTGTGTGTGTGTGTGTGTGTAAGAGAGAAGTGTTTGATTTGATTTGATTGATTTAATTTAGAGTCTGTTCACAACGATGGTGATATTAGACTATTTAAAAAAAAGAAAAAAAAAAGATATATATATATATATATATATATATATATATATAATAAATGTGTATGTATGTAAGTGCATTATATGAGTGTGTGTGTGTGTGTGTGTGTGTGTGTGTGTGTGTGTGTGTGTGTGTGTGAGTGTACGTGTGCGTGTGCGTGCGTGCATGCCAGCGTGCGCACGCCCGTGTGTTTGTGTGTGTGTGTGTGTGTGTGTGGGTGTGAGAGAGAGAGAGAGAGAGAGAGAGAGAGAGAGAGAGAGAGAGAGTGCGTGTGTGTGTGTGTGTTGTGTGTGTGTGTGTGTGTGTGTGTGTGTGTGTGTGTGGCGCGCGCGCGCGCACGGACACAAATACATGAAAGTTTGCCTATTAACGACCATAACAATAATTACAAACTGAAAAATCAATTACAACAAATGAATAATAACAGAACTTGATATAGCCTTTGCTATATCAATCATTTTGGGGCTGTAAAGTATTTCATGTAAAGCCCCTAAGGAATCAATGTCTATCTTTAGAATATTATATAAAGATGTTAGAACTGGACATTCAAAAAGAATATGTTGAATAGATAATGGGAGACCACAAGCGCAATCTACATCCTTAGAAAATTTGGTTTTCCACGAGTTTAAACGCATTTTATAAATTATACTGGACAATGATCTTTGACATAATAACATTTTCGTTTTTGCAGGAAGTTTTTCATTGTTCATACAATTTTCTAATAGAGAACTGATTTCATGTTTATCCAATTTTAATCTACTATCTGGATTTTTTCTAAGAGCACCCTCTTTTGCTAATTTATCAGCTATTTCATTTCCATAGATACCACAATGGGATGGGATCCAGCAAAACTCTACAAAAGTTCCTTTCGCCATAACGGAATGTATCATAGATTTTATATCAAAAATTAAGTCTTTCCTTACATTTGCGTCCCAACTTCGTAAGCTACAAAGAACAGATTTAGAGTCAACACAGATTAGAATGCTGTAAATTGCCACATTAAGATCAGATATCCAAGATAAGGCCATAAGGATTGCATATAGTTCAGCGGTGAAAACTGAAAAGTTCTTTCCTAAACAAAATGATTTCTTTACTTTTAAATCGGGGATTACAAATCCAGCTCCTGTATAAGATTCTAAAACCGAACCATCCGTGTAGATTTTAAGATGATGTGGATATGTGTTTTCAAGATGTTCTTTTGCTTCTACTGATATCAAATTAATATTGTCTTCTTTTTTTAGAGTAGTGTAATCTATATCAAAATTTGGAGAAATATGCTCCCATTGAGGAACTGTGGGCATAGTTGGAGGTTTTGAAATGGATGTAATATCGATGTCACATTTTCTAAATAAATCATCAGTATAATTTCGAATGGGCTGCAGGTAAGAAATATTCTGTGCCCTTTTAGGAAAATCCGATTTAGCATCAAGAAATATTTCATTTGTTACTGAATTTGATACAGAAAGACTTCTGGTTACATATTTGGCTGTTGCTAGTTTGCGTTGATCATCAAGTGACAAGAGATTAGCTTCTTTATATGTTTTAAAGGTATTAGAATGCGCTGGAACACCAAGGGCTACTTTAATAGCTTTACTGTCTATACTTTGCAACCGCTTAAGTAATGTCTGAGAAGCTGAAAAATATACTTCCTGTCCGTAAATCAATTTTGAACGAACCAGACTAATAGAAAGATGCACAAGAGTTTGGGTGTCTTGACCCCACGATTGTGCACTGATTATTTTTAGTAAAGATAGCCTTTGTCTGGCATTGTTAATAAGATATTCAATATGGAATCTCCAGTTTAATTTAGGAGTGAAAGGAACACCTAAAAATTTAACATTATTGGAATATTGAAGAGTTTTATTTTCTAGCACAAGTTGAGGCAAAACTTTTGGATTTTTACCATTGTTAAATAACATTAATTGTGTCTTTTCTCCTGATAGTTCTAGTCCATTTTCGTTCATATAATTATTTAGTTTGTCAATTTCAATTTGATATAGTTTTTGTATATATAATATGGTTCTCTTATTTGTCTGTTTTTTAATGTTTGTGTTCATCCACATTGCAATATCATCGGCATATTGCACTACATGCATATTTTTAGATAGTATTTTAGGAAGATCGTGAACGAGAATTGTAAATAGAATCGGTGCAATAATGGAGCCCTGAGGGATGCCAATGTCAATATCTTTAAATGAAGAGTAACATTTACCAACCCTAGTACAAAATGATCTCTCAGATAAGAAAGATTTTATGAACTGATACATTGCACCATTTATCCCAATATTTTTCAACTTATAAAGTAAACGAGAATGCCACACACTATCATATGCTTTTCTGATGTCAAAGAAAGTAGCAAGTGTACTATTTCTACGAGCAAATTGTGTTTTAACATGACTTGCAAGTTTTACAAGGTGATCAGTTGTACTTCTACCTTTTCTGAAACCTGCTTGATTGTTGGGAATTATGTTATTCTTTTCGCAATAATGTAAAATGCGTTTTTCAACTATCTTTTCTAATATTTTTCCAACTTGAGATGTTAATGCTATAGGACGGTAACTATCAACTGCAGACCTAGGTTTACCTTGTTTTGGAACTGGAATTACAACTATCCTCTTCCAGAAAGTAGGAAGAGTTCCATTTAACCAACATTTTTGGTAAAACGAGTGAAGTAATTGCTTCCAGCACAAAGGTAAGTGGCGTAACAACTGATATGAAATTCCATCTAATCCAACAGCTGTCTTATTCGAGGAGAATGACATTAGTGCTTCTTTAAATTCTTCAAATGTTATAGATGCATTTAAGTAATGGTTTGGATCCGGTGTGGGATCACAATAAGTATCCTTTTCCTCCTCTAGTTCTCTGTAATTTTTGGTATCTGTATGTAGTCTAGTTGATGAGTTATTTTTTGAAAAAGCTTGTACAAATGCTTCAGCTTTCTCTGATGATGCTGGAATATTATTTTTTTCTAATTTAATAGGATATGAAGGTAGATAATACTTGTTTTTTAATTCCTTCACTTTTTTCCATACTCTGTGCATGTCCTTAGATGAAGATATTTCTGAATGACAAAAATGATTGAAATAGAGACGTTTTGCTTTTGCGACAACCCTGTTACTGTGGCTTTTTGCACGTTTCATTTCAATAAAGTTTTCATCAGTTCTATCTTTGAGCCACGTTTTGTATGTTTTCTTTTTATTAGATACGGCTTCTGCACATTCTTCATTCCACCAACTATTTCCTCAATATTTTTTATCAATAGAAGATTTGCACTTTGGCATTGCTTTCTCAGCTGCAGATATAATAGCTTTTCTAAAGTTGTTATAAAACACTTCAATATCTTCGTGTTCAATAATGCTGCGATCTATAGATAGAAGGGTTGACTCATATAAACTCCAATCTGCTTTATTATATAAAAATTTTGGTATTTTATCTTCAACTTCTGCTTCTTCATCAGCTATTTGCTCGTGTATTTTCACAACAATAGGAAAATGATCACTCCCAAGCGAATCATCTTCTGTTGTCCAAGTAGCATTGATGGCCAAATCAGGAGAAATTAATGCGAGATCGATGGAGGTTGGTCTATGCGTTGATATATTAGGCACTCTTGTTATGCTGCCGTCATTCATTAATACTAAATTAGAATCAACAATATTTTCAACAAATCGATTGCAAGATACAACAGAGCAATCAGGTTCCCAAAATGGAGAATGCGCATTGAAATCACCCAAAATTATCCATTTCCTATTTATATTAGGAAGATGTTTTATCCAATCTGTATTGTCAGCATTTGGCCCATTTGGATAGTAAACAGAAAGTATGTTTACAGTGAAATCTTTGTTCACCTTTAACGATATGGAAGTAGCAAAGACGTTTTCAATGACATTAGTTGAATGATTGAATGATAACTTTAGAGGACTGTAATTCAAGTCTGACCTGACATAAATTGCAGTTTGAACCCGTTTAGTTGACACACTGCAGTCATATAGAGGTGGATAATAAAAACCACGAAATTTAGGCAACTTAAAAGGTTCAGCATTTAAGGATTGTAAGGCCAGAATGCAATAGTTATTAGAATAGATGTGATTTTCTAACTGAAGTAAGTTTTTCACAATTGATCTGCAGTTCCATTGTAAAATGTTCAAAGAATTGTTAGCTAAGTTCATTCAACACTATTTAAAATCAAAACAACTTGTGACTTTTGAGAGAAAGCAAATTGAACAGGTAGCACCATGACGGATACGAAAATAAGGCCCGTTGATGTTATAGAAGCCCAAGTAGTTGTGCTCCCAGATGCCCTGCAGGAAGAAGGTCGTCGCTGAGGTCGTTGCAGTCTAGAACAGCCATGGAGGTATGAAGTGTGGAAGGTAGAAACCAGCATGGTGATGATGGGGTGACCTCGTCTCCTCTTTGGTTTTTCCCAAAACAATGCATTGAGATGACGACCCAGAGTCCTTGCAATAACGCTGGCCCCTTTTGCAGTGGGGTGGATACAGTCAGGGGCCAAAATTGATTTGTCGGAGGCTTGAACATGGTTGTAAACAACGTAGCTGACATCTTTTTCACCGGCCAGTTTCGACTTCGTCATGGCGTTGAATAGTTCCCTCTTGATGTCTAACGTTTTGTTCCTCACAGGGGCAACCTGACTTATCACCACCCTGGATTTGGGGAACTTATTCTTGACGTCCCCCACACATTTTCTTACTTCTGTGCTACACACAGTGGGATCTTTCCCTTTCAGATCATTCAGCCCAACGTGTAATACAACGCAATCAGGATCTGGATCCTCCACCTCTTGAATCACAGAGCTGCATTCGTCGAGAGTAAAAGCTTTTCTTTTCGCAACACGCAGGCCATATGACAAACCCAAGCGTCTCCCGTCAACTTTGGACATGATGGAATCTCCCAATAAAAGAACACGGGGAGTGTCG
>CM065745.1:6281428-6288928 GCA_033310375.1 Conus canariensis
GCGGAAGGGGAAGGGCAGCCAAACGATCTGCTGGGTCCGCATAAGACGTTGTACCAGTGTAGGACCAAGAAAGGCTCAGCAGTTAGAAACACACAGTTCATTTTCAGAGTTTCTGAGTTTGAAGTCGATTATAAAATTAAAAAAAAAAAAAAAACAATCAAAAAGAAAGAAAAGAAAAAAAAAGGAGAGAGAGAGACAGACAGACAGACAGACAGACATAAAAAGAAAGAACCTAACAGATGTTCTTTCCTTTGTCTACAGAGAACGGGAAAGACAGCTCCACGTTCTATTTCATGTGTTGTTTGTTTGTTTGTTTGCTCGCTTGTTTGTTTTCGTTTGGTCGTTTGTTTTTTTTTTCGTTTTGTTTTGTTTCATATTTGGACGACTGACAGCACACACAAAAATTACCTGTTCAATCATTTCTCAGCAGGACTGCACATAGAATGAAGATTCTTGGGTTTTGTTTGTTTGTTTTTCCTACCGAAAGAACACCTTCCTGATTACAGATGATAAAGGACTGTGTCACCACATCGCTAAACCAATGAAACGAACCACTGACAATGCAGTAGACTGTCACCACACCGCTAAACCAATGAAACGAAGCACTGACAATGTAGTAGCTTAGAATTTGGACCCACAAGTTTTATGACTCCAGGCAGACAATTAGACCTATATTGTTTGAAATGATCGTGACTTTTTTTTTTCCAGTTGTGTCGTCGTTTAAACGAACAGTATGAATCGGAATACGCAAGCACACAGCTTCATAGAAAATGGAGAAAGAAATAACAAACATATGTCCATACATAAAGACATACGTACGTATGTACATGTATTCATCTATCCATCCATCCATCCATACATACATACATGCGTACATACATATATACATACAGAGATACTGATTGATAGAATTAGAGACTATGAGAGAGAGAGAGAGAGAGAGAGAGAGAGAGAGAGAGAGAGAGAGAGAATTCAATAGATAGATATTTAGCCTACTCAACAAAGAATTAAGTCATACTTTGGAGAGAGAGAGAGAGAGAGAGAGAGAGAGAGAGAGAGAGAGAGAGAGAATTCAATAGACAGATATTTACTCAACAAAGAATTAAGTCATACTTTGTCGTATTTGTTGGGAGATAAGCAGGCAGGCATGCAGATAGATAGATAGATAGATAGATAGAGAGGGAGAGAGAGAGAGAGAGAGAGAGAGAGAGAGAGAGAGAGAGATACATAGACTGACAGACAGATAGATAGATATACTTAGATATACTTAGGACCTTTTTCAATAGATAAACAGATCCACAGAGAGATAGATACAGACAGACAGATAGACAGATAGACACAGACAGACAGACTGAAACTGACTTACTGATTCATTGATTGACTCGCTGACTGATTGATAGAATTAGAAGCTATGAGAGAGAGAGAGACAGACAGACAGACAGACAGACAGACAGACAGCTTACCAGTGACGAACAGAAGAACAGAAACACAGCTCCGAATCATGGTTGTGATCTGGTCAAGAGTCACTAATGCTATGACAATTACAACGCGTCACCTCCCCCAACAGTCCTCTGCCTCATACCTCCCCCCCCCCCCCCATCCCCCCCCCCCCCCCCCCCAACACACACACACCTCAAGCATTTGACAGACAGGTATCCAATTTTCTAACTGGGGCCCTGTCAGGGATCCATACACGGATTATTACGATCTCAAAGTCATTGAGTTCATCCAAAATTGCAAGCACTTAGCCGACTTCCCAAACGTCTTGAGTCAAGAGGGATGCAAGTCCGATAATCCTCTGTCAAGGTTATCGAAAGGTCCGATAACTCTTTACTGGAAAAGTCGATCTTCTGTCTTGAAGGGCTGAACAGTGGCGTGAATGTTTTGTCCGCTGAAAACTACCTGAAAAAGGCCGGAAACGATGAGCGCGATGAGGAATTTGAAGGCGTTGGGTTTTATCTTTCAAGTGGCATGTTTTCACTGGGGATGTCGGCCGGAGAATGAATGACGAATTAAAAATCGCAGTAGGAACAATTCGGTGACCTTGGATTGTCTGTGAGAGCGGGCGGGCAGACTGGAAAAAAAAAGGCTGATTATTCTACCCTCCCTCCCCTCCCCCCTCCTCCCTTAAAACCTCCACCCTCTCCACCTTACCCAGTCTTCACCTTAACCTTCGTTATCTCCCTTTGGCTTTGCCTCTAGGATGGTGTCGTGCATACTTTCTGCCCTCCCCCCCCCCTTCCCCACTGATATAGACGTTCGTATTTCGTATTTTTCCATGCCCTAAAAATAAGATAAATATACAAATTAAAAGACTAATAATAAAAAAAAGAACTAACTCTTTACCTCCCCTTGTAATGGGTTTATCTATCTTTTTGTTCTCCCTACACTCGTGAAAGTGATCTGAATGCTGCGTCCAAGATTCTTTCGACCTTGGCTAAGGTCAGCTCTCTGCATGGTTGCCCGTCAAGCTGACATGAACTGTCAAAACACGATCGTGTTCGAAGTGTCCTATCGATGTCAACGTTGCTGGTTCTCTTTGGTATGGGCGAAGGCAACGTCACAGGAACATTAATCATCATTCTAACTTTGACGTCAGTTGGCGGTTACACTTCCAGATAATTGGTTTTAATTTCTGTGTTTACTCCTTGTGTGTGTGTGTGTGTGTGTGTGTGTTATTAGATGGCAGGCCGACACGGGAGAAGGTCAACCGATCTTACTCCTCCTCCCCACTCTCTCTCTCTCTCTCTCTCTCTCTCTCTGTTTCTCTGTCTGCCTGTCTGTCTGTCTGTTCGTCTCTCTCTCTCTTTCTCTCTCTCTCTCTCTCTCTCTCTCTCTCTCTCTCTCTCTCTCTCGTCAACCGATAATATCTCTCTCTCTCTCTCTCTCTAATTTTTTTTTTTTAACCGTGGAACGTAATGGATTGTTATAAAAAAATTTGACTCTGGTTTCATTTCTTATGTTTGTTTGCTTGTTTAGTTGAGACATTTATTGAGGACTGTCATCTGGACTTATTTACCGGGTACCGACTGTTTGGTAAACCTGCCGTTACATTTACGAAACATGGTAGACGATCTGGAGGACTTGTTTGTTTAGTAAGGAATGATCTTTCCCCGTACGTTAAAAGTATTGATATGGATCATGTTAATTGTTCCATGTTTTTGATCAGTAAAGAGTCATTTGGATTAGGTAAAGATATTCTGTATGTTTGTACATATATACCACCAAAAGGATCTCCATTCTACACATATTTCTATACTGACAATGGAATAAGTATGCTTGGAGAATTTTTAACTGATTTTCTGTTGCAGAATGATGTGTAGGCCCTATGTTGTTTTAAATGGAGATTTGAACAGTAGAACAGCTTATGTTACTCAAGATTATATTGTTAAAAATTCTGTCGATCAATAATTTGTCCTATAATATGATTCGACATTCAAATGACCGTACTTTGAACTACTAGGGTCGTTGGGGGGACGTGATGAGGCAGCCGCCGTTTCTCTCCAGGCTCTTCTGTCGGTAGCTGTCGTGAGGAGATCTGGCATGGTCATTTTGGTCCAGTCCTTTATATTTTCGGACCAGCTCTTTCTCTGCCGTCCTCGTCTGCGCCCTCCTTCAACGGTACCTTGAAGGATGGTTTTGGAGAGGGTGTTGTGACGAATGATGTGGCCAAACCATGCCATCTTCCGTCGTTTGACGGTTGCCAGAAGTGGTTCGTGGGGCCCAACTAGGTTAGTGACCAGGTTCCGCACATAATCATTGGTCTTGTGTTCTTTGTAGGAGATGCGGAGTAGTTTCCTCAGGCACCTGGTCTCGAACGCCTGGATTCTTCTTTCTGTTTCGGCCATCAGTGTGCATGTCTCGCAGCCATATAACAGGATGGAGACCACTAGTGACTTGTAGAGCCGGAATTTTGTGTGGAATTTGATGTTGCTGTTCCACACTCTGTTCAGTCTGGCCATCGCTGCTGATGCGGAGTTGATCCTGATTCGGATTTCTGCCGCGCAGGTGCCGTCTTTGGGCAGGGTTGCTCCCAAGTACCTGAAGCTGGTCACTTCTTCCAGGGGCTCATTCATGGTTATGTTGGCACTGCTGTTTGTCGTGCTGTTGACTATGACTTTTGACTCCTCTGTGCTGACCTCCATGCCGTAGGCACTTGCTCTTGTGACAAGTCTGTTTGTAAGATCCTGGAGCTCGGTGTTGCTGCCCTTCAGGAGGCCGATATTGTCTGCGAAACGAAGGTTGCAGACCGGCCTGCCGCCAATGCTGATGGAGGTGTGATGTTCTTCGAGGGTCTCTTGCATGATTCTCTCCAGAAAGATGTTAAAAAGTACTGGAGATAGTAGGCACCTTTGCCTGACTCCGACTGTGGTCGGGAAGAACTGGCCCTGCTGGCTGTTGAGGAGTACTGTGCTGGAAGCAGTGTCACAAACTATTTCGTGCTCTCACGTGAACGTTTTACGATTTTGCTTGATTCTTGTGAGTTATCCATAGTTGCCCATATTGATTCCGACCATTTATCAGCGACAGCATGTATTGTTCTTCGCATGGAATATACATCTGATATTTGTATGGAAAGAGAGAATTTTGTCATATACAAACTTGTATGGGACGAGAAGTATGCTGCTACATATACCAGTATTTTGTGCAGTGAAGAAATACACACAAAACTTGATATTGCAGTTGATTTGATTGATGTTAACGTAAATAATGCTCTTGAAGTTTTTAATGATTGTATAAGAGAAAGTGCTGGGTCCATGAAAACATGTGTATCATTTAACAACAATGGAAGTTCATGTAAATGGTTTGATCTAGAATGTAAACTTTGTAAAAGAAACACTAGACGATTGTTGTGGATATTTCGTGTTTCAGTAAAATTACAAAAAAAAGAAACAATAATTGAACTGAATAATGAATATGTCATTGCCAGACGTGAATATAAAATTGACAAAAGCGGAAGAGGAAACAATTCCAAACAAAATTAGATAAACTCGTAACGACAGTGGAAAACCAAAAAGAATTTTGGAATGTTGTTCATAGCGCGTCTTTCAAAAGAAAACAGCCTAGAAATAATATATCAGTTGACTCCTGGTTTCAACACTATAAAGCCTTGCTGGAAGCAGATGCTGACAACACATTAAATGAGAATTCAGCTGAAGCTGAAGTGGAAGGCTACATGAATCGTCCGATCTCTAAAGATGAAATGTTGCTTGCAGTTAGCAAACTAAAAACCCATAAAGCAGCTGGTCCCGGTGGCATTATTGCCGAGCTTTTTAAGAATTCGAATGATCAAGTTGTATATTTTTCTGAAATTGTTTAATAATCTATTTGATAATGGTATATTTCCTGAAAACTGGTTTGAATCTACTATTCAAACTATTTTCAAGAAGGGTGATATCAATAATCCAAACAATCATAGGGGGATTTCCTTGAGCGATGTTAGTAGTAAATTATTTGGTATAGTGATAAATAATAGGCTGCAAGAATGGGTGGATGAACACAAAATCACAGGTGAGTATCAAGCCGGATTTAAGAAAGGATACTCAACAGTCGACCACATGTTTTGCTTACTAGCTCTCATACAGAAACAGTTTTGTTACAATCGAAAATTGTATGTTGCGTTTATTGATTTTGAGAAAGCTTTTGACATGGTTGAGCTTCACTGCTGCATGCAAAGACCTTGCAAGCAGAGCTAAGAATGTTTTGATGTATCTGCTTAAAAGGCTGTACATGTTAGATAACAACTCTTTCGATTTATGTATGAAATTGTTTAGTTCTCAGATACAGCCAGTTGTGCAGTATGGCTCTGAATTATGGGGTCTAGACAATGCTATTGTCCATTGTAAATCAGTCCATTTATTTGCTTTGAAGAAATTTTTAGGAGTAGACAGGCAAACACCCAATGACCTTGTTTATGGTGAAACAAATCGCTATCCAATATACATCAATTCTGCTGTTAAGTGCATTCGCTACTGGCTAAAGCTGATACAAATGGAGAATTATAGGATTCCATGCAAAGCTTGTAATAATTGATGCAAAAGGTAAGAAAAATTTGGTAACAAATATTCGCTTATGTTTATTTAAATATGGATCTGGTTTTGTTTGGGCAAGTCAAGGAGTCGGAAATGTTCATGGCTTCATACGTTGTTTCAAGCAAAGGCTTAGTGACTGTAGGTTGCAAACTTGGTCCGATCATATTCAAACTAGTGATAGATTCAGCTTGTATTGAGCTTTTTGCAGTGATCATAGTTTAAAACCTTATTTACATTTAGACATTGATAGGCATGTAAAGCATATTACGACTAGATTTAGGCTCGGGATTCCTGAGCTGGCATCACCGATACAAAAACGTTTATGTTCAACGATTTGATTTGTCTCTTATGTACTGAAAACGAAGAAAGTGATGTGTATTTTGTTCTCTGTTGCCCAACTCTTAAACATATACGCGAAACATTAATTAAGCCTAGATATTAAAGACATCCTCCACTGTTTAAACTGTGTTTGTTAATGTCATCGACCAAACTTGAAGACGTGAGTAATCTTTCTTTGTTTTTGAAAAAAAGATTTAAAATGAGAGGTGTTGTGACTTCTTGAAAGGTACATCGTTAGCTTGTATTTTGAATCTGTTATATATCTTTACTCAGTTACATATCAAATTCCCCTTCATGACGGGCTGAGGCCTAATATGAATAAAATGTCTGGAATCTCTCTCTCTCTCTCTCTCTCTCTCTCTCTCTCTCTCTCTCTCTCTCTCTCTCTCTCTCTTTCTCTCTCTCTCTCACACACACACACTCTCTCTCTCTCAACCGATAGTCTCTGTATGTGTGCGTACGTGCGTGCGTGCGTGCGTGCGTGCGTGCGTGCGTGCGTGCGTGCGTGTGTGTGTGTGTGTGTGTGTGTGTGTGGTGTGTGTGTGTGTGTGATGACAAAAAGTGGGGGGAAAAAACAAAACAAAACAAAAAAAAACATAGATCTACAAACATATGGAGACGGAATAAAGGTTTTTTCTGTTTGCATGTGCGACTGTTTTTAAGGCAATTCCATTAAGGCAGCCATATTCCGTCTTCGGAGATATTGTCTAAACGTGACACAAGTGTGCAGATGTTTTGTTTTCGTCATCATGTATTCCACCGGCGTGCTACGGTTTTACTTCACTCCGAAAAATACAATCTTTTTAATTCTTTTTTCCTTTTATTTTTTCTTTCAAATTTAAGACCGACTAGGAGGGGACATGAGTGTGAACAGGCAGTAGCTCCAAGAAAAAAAAAAAAAATTCTGCCAGCCTGGCGGCTTGTAGCAGGAATCGAACCACAGACCACGGAATAAAGAGATTGGCGTCTTTCCCACGAAGCCCTGATGATTTGCTTTTTATGCGCCAGGCGCTTTCTTTTTTCTTTTCTTTTTTTTTTTCTGTTTCTGTCTTCCATTTTTCTTTCTTTCTTTCTTTCTCCCCCCCCCCCTCCCCCCCCCGCCCCCTTTTCTTTTTGTTTATTGGAACAT
>CM065745.1:6293928-6298928 GCA_033310375.1 Conus canariensis
TGAGGGAATGTAATAGGAGGAAAAACAGTGAAAGAGCCGAATTTTCCAGAATAGAAAAAAAAGTCTGCTGAATCAGTCAATCTAATGGAAGGCACAACTAGCACAAAGAAAGACTCAAATATTTTGAAAAGATGACGGGTTCAACAGGTAGGCAAGTTTAGCGCAGGGAAAGACCAAAATATTGCAGGGAAAAACAGGTCAAAGGTAGGCAAGTTCAGCGCAGAGAAAGACAAAAATATTCCAGGGGAAAAAAAAAACGAGTCAAAAGATAGGCAAGTTCAGCACAGTGAAAGACCAAAATATTCCAGGGGAAAAAAAAGAAGTCAAAAGGTGGGCAAGTTCAGCACAGAGAAAGACCAAAATATTCCAGGAAAAAACAAGTCAACAGGTAGGCAAGTTCAGCACAGAGCGAAGAAATCTAATCGAAGGCAAATGTGGCACAAAGACAGATTTAACCTTTACCTTGCTTCCTGGGTCTTCCATGACCCAGTGACTCAATAAAAGCATCACATCTTATGAACGGATTGAGCTATGCTCACGAAATCTTAGGAGTTGGTCAACGATCTCAACAGCCGTCGGTCACAGAAATTTCATGTATGGGCACCATGAATCATCAGCGTAATTAGTCACGGTTCCCCCAGGACCCATACATTTCAATGGGTCGCACATGACCCGCGCCATCGGGTGAGGAATAAACTGCTGAACCGCCCTTTATCAGGTGTGGGTCTTACAAAACCTGAACAGGGATAAGCAATAGGAAAAGCTTCTACAACATGTGTGGGTCTTGGGCGACCCGCACGATTGGTCTGTGTAGTCAAAAACGTCATCCTGTAAAGGTTAAGAACTCCTGGAAATAAAAAAAAATAACAACAGTGTTCTGAGTGAAGGAATGTAAGTGGGGACGAACCCACCAAAGCTGAACGCCAAAATATTACGGGGGGGGGGGGGGGGGGGGGGGGGGGGCGGGGGGGGGGGGGGGGACCTAATCTAAGCACAGAGGAAGACTGAAATATCTCAGAAAACAAGTCCGTCGTAAGTGAAATCCTGCAGAGGGGAAATGTAGCGCATAGAAAGGCTTTTCTTCTTCTTCTTCTTCTTCTGCTCTTCTTCTTCTTCTTCTTCTTCTTCTTCTTCTTCTCAATGGGGGAATCGAACGGAAGGCAAATCAAGCACAGAGAAAAAACAAAATTTTCCAAATTTGAAAAGTTAGTGATAAAAGCACCGCCAGAGGACGTAGACAAACGAATCACAAGACAAAGCACGACGCGTTTCGACCTCCTAGGTCTTCTTCAGGCGAGAAACACAACACTCTGGACAACGAAGATGAACGAGCAATCACTTGTCTTCATCCACTTCGGCGCAGGATGGGCGTTGAATCAACGCGTCGTGTTTTGTCAACGTTCTTTGGCGGTGCTGTATCCATAACTTTTTTAATTCGTTTAGATTTCCACCTTCAGTCGCCTCACTATGCAACTAGATCCAAAGTATTCCAGACAGATTCAGCCATTAAAGTGAAGAAATCTAACAGAAGGCAGATCTAGCACAGAACGGACCACAACACTTTGTTTTAGACATGAAACTGTGTTAAATGAGAGACTGTATTTATGTGAAGCATATCCTACAGACAGACCAAATGTTTAAACAAAAAAAACAAAAAAAAGAAAAGAAAGAAAGAAAAGGGGGAAAAAAAAGCTTCTGAACAATAGAGCCTTTATGACCAGGCCTAGCCTAGAGAACAATCAAGTGTTCAAACAATAAACAAACATGTCAGCGAAGGCCTATTTCTTTATGGCCAGGCCTAGCCTAGAGAACAATCAAGTGTTCAAACAATAAGCAAACATTTCAGCGAAGGCCTATTTCTTTATGGCCAGGCCTAGCCTAGAGAACAATCAAGTGTTCAAACAATAAACAAACATTTCAGCGAAGGCCTATTTCTTTATGGCCAGGCCTAGCCTAGAGAACAATCAAGTGTTCAAACAATAAACAAACATTTCAGCGAAGGCCTATTTCTTTATGGCCAGGCCTAGCCTAGAGAACAATCAAGTGTTCAAACAATAAACAAACATTTCAGCGAAGGCCTATTTCTTTATGGCCAGGCCTAGCCTAGAGAACAATCAAGTGTTCAAACAATAAGCAAACATTTCAGTGAAGGCCTATTTCTTTATGACCAGGCCTAGCCTAGAGAACAATCAAGTGTTCAAACAATAAACAAACATTTCAGCGAAGGCGTATTTCTTTATGACCAGGCCTAGCCTAGAGAACAATCAAGTGTTCAAACAATAAGCAAACATTTCAGCGAAGGCCTATTTCTTTATGACCAGGCCTAGCCTAGAGAACAATCAAGTGTTCAAACAATAAGCAAACATTTCAGCGAAGGCCTATTTCTTTATGGCCAGGCCTAGCCTAGAGAACAATCAAGTGTTCAAACAATAAACAAACATTTCAGCGAAGGCCTATTTCTTTATGACCAGGCCTAGCCTAGAGAACAATCAAGTGTTCAAACAATAAGCAAACATTTCAGCGAAGGCCTATTTCTTGAGAGGCAAATAAATGTCAAAATGTTTGAGGTAACAAATGAAAATCAAAAAAGGAAAGAAAGAAAGAACAAAGAAGAAGGAGGAGGAGGAGGAGGAGAGAAAGAAGAAGCAGAAGAAGAGGATGAAGAAGAAGAAGGAGGAAGAGGAGAAGGAGGTGGAGGAGGAGGAGGAAGAAGAAGAAGAAGAAGAAGAAGAGCAAGAACAAGAAGAACAACAACAAAAAGAAGATGATCAAGAAGAAGAACAAGAAGAGGTTGCACCACCAATGACCGAAAGGAAAGACAAGGGGGATTTTTCACATGGAGGGCTTTAACCGACAGGTTCAGCTGTACGGCCTTAACCGACGGGTACAGCTGTACTCACGGCCTTAACCGGACAGGTACAGCTGTACTCACGGCCTTAACCAGACAGGTACAGCTGTACTCACGGCAGCTCGCAGAGAGCGTATTCCACCGAGTTGCATGAGCCGTCCTCCCACTTGAACTGCAGGGATCCGGACATGCGCAGACAGCCCTGGGACCCCCCGTTGTTGTTGGGCTGCCCGGGGGCCCAGAAGGTCTGGGTGATGGGGGTGTCGGACATGACCCACACCCACTTGCCCTCCTGCAGGAAGTCCCCCCCTCCGATCCAGAAGTCGGCGTCGTTGGGCAGTCCCGCTGTCACAGGAGAGAGAGAGAGAGAGAGAGAGAGAGAGAGAGAGAGAGAGAGAGAGAGAGAGAGAGGACATTAGTGTTTATTTGTTCAGCATCTGCATCTAGCCTTCACAAAGAGAGAGAGAGAGAGAGAGAGAGAGAGAGAGAGAGAGACAGAGACAGAGACAGAGAGACAGAGAGAGAGACAGAGAGAGAGAGAGAGAGAAGGGCGTTAGTGTTCATTTGTTTAGCATCTAGGCCTTGACAAAAGGAGAGAGAGGAGAGAGAGAGAGAGAGAGAAAAGAGAGAGAGAGAGAGAGAGATAGAAAGAGAGAGAGAGAGAGAGAGAGAGAGAGAGAGAGAGAGAGAAGGGCGTTAGCGTTTATTTGTTTAGCATCTAGGCCTTGACAAAAGGAGAGAGAGAGAGAGAGAGAGAGAGAGAGAGAGAGAGAGAGAGAGAGAGAGACAGGAGGGGGAGAGGGGGCATTATGGGACATAGTTTATTCGTTTAGCATCTAGGCAGTTTATCTGTTTAGCAGTTAGGCAGTTTATTCGTATAGCATCTAGGCCTTAACAAGTGGAGAGATAGATAGATAGAGAGAGACAGACAGACAGACAGACAGGCAGGCAGACAAACAGATTCCAAGAAATCTAGTCAGTTATATTGCTTTCTTGTAACCGTTCGGAGTGTGCGTGTGTGTGTGTGTGTGTGTGTGTGTGTGTGTGTGTGTGTGAGTGTGTGTGTGTGCGTGCGTGCGTGCGTGCGTGCGTGTGTGTGTGTGTGTGTGTGTGTGTGTGTGTGTGTGTGTGCGCGTGTGTGTGTGTGCGTGCGTGCGTGTGTGTGTGTGTGTGTGTGTGTGCGTGTGTGTGTGTGTGTGTGTGTGTGTGCGAGCGCACGCATGCGCAGTCATGCGCGCGTGCGTGTGTATGCGTATGTATGTGTGCTTGTGCGTGCGTGCGCGCGTGTGTTTGTGTGTGTGGTGAATGGTATGTCTGTCTGTCTGTCTGTCTGTCTGTCTTTGTGTCTGTGTAGCCATAGCACGACTATCCCCCTCCAGGGAGATGTTTGGGCCTAAGTCGGTTTGAATCAAACACGTGGTCATCGTGTATCGTTCTTCCCGTACTCCCGTATCGCTGCAGAAAGCCCTCCAGGAAGGTCTCCTCCGCCGCCGTCTCAATGACCGCCAGCTGCCCGCCCAGTTCCTGACACACCATCTGTAAACACAGCATTTAACACACCACCTGTAAACATGCAGTCCTTAACACACCATCTGTAAACACGTGGCTCTTAACACACCAGCTGTGACCACTTCCTGAAATACCATTTGTAAACACAACATTTCACACACCACCTGTAAACATACAATCCTTAACACACCATCTGTAAACGCATGGCTCTCAACACACCCGCTGACACACCATCTGTAAACACAGTATTTTACACACCAACTGTAAACACACAGCTCTTGACACGCCACCTGTACAAACACACAGCTCTTGACACGCCACCTGTATAAACACACAGCTCTTGACACGCCACCTGTATAAACACACAGCTCTTGTCACCCATCTGTAAACACTTCATGACACTATCTGTCAGCACACAGCTCTTGACGCACCACCTGTAAAACACCTGCTAACACACCACCTGTAAAACACTTGCTAACACACCACCTGTAAAACACTTGCTAACACACCACCTGTAAAACACTTCCTAACACACTACCTATAAACTCATAATCCTTAACACACCACCCGTAAACACACAGCTCTTGACACACCACCTGTAAACATTTCATGACACACCATCTGCAAACACACAGCTCTTGAC
>CM065745.1:6306428-6311428 GCA_033310375.1 Conus canariensis
TAAGCAATTATTGTCATCAGTAGGGGGCTTAGTAGGTGGTGTCCTGCGTATGTTGGATCAAATCGGGCGCCACTACCAAACTCACTCGGCAGCAGTGCAGTGTCTCCTCCGATGGGTTGCCACTTGACTTTACATTGACTGCTCCATCACCAGCACAACCCTCCACTATGAACATTGTTATCTATAGGGGTACGTCTTTGTCACTGCGTGTCAAAACAGTACCGCTGACAACTACAATGACAATATCGTCACTACCACCACCACCAGAAAGGGTGGATGGGGGTAGGGGGTGGGGGTGGAGTGATGGGAGGGTGCTGGAGGCAAGGGGTGGTGGTAGCTCATTAAGAGGACTGGTTTCGCAGCCAGATGTTAGTTCGAATCTGCTGGCTCCCAGCTTTAAACACTGAATGTGTTGCAGTTCTGGTGGTATTAGTGTGGTGTGAAGTAGCTCGTCTTTAATCCCGTTAACCGTTTGGTTTTGTCTCTCCTCTTCTGTCATGTTTTGCTCTATCTCGCCCTGGATTTCAGTAACATCTTTATGGCCCCGGAGAAATACTAATTGTATAGTGATGAAAATCCTCATCGCCATCCTCCTCATCATCATTACCAATCATCATATAGGATAAGGACGTGGTTGGTGTAGTGGGTAGGGTGTCAGAGTCATCATCATTACCAATCATCGTATAGGATAAGGACGTGGTTGGTGTAGTGGGTAGAGTGTCAGAGTCTCATCACCATCCTCCTCATCATCATTACCAATCATCATATAGGATAAGGACGTGGTTGGTGTAGTGGGTAGGGTGTCAGAGTCTTGGTGTAGTTGGTGGGGTGTCAGAGTCTTGGTGTAGTGGGTAGGATGTCAGAGTCTCATTCAAAGGTCATGGGTTTGATTTCCGTTTGACACACCCCAGCCGGAAGAGATTTCGTCTTTGGAGACACCCTTTGTGCAGACACCAGTCCACCTCAACCCGTCCACCTGTCAACACCAGTCCACCTCAACCCGTCCACCTGTCCACACCAGTCCGCCTAAGCCCGTCCACCTGTCCACACCAGTCCTGCTCAACCCGGCCACCTGTCCACACCAGTCCGCCTCAACCCGGCCACCTGTCCACACCAGTCCTCAACCCGGCCACCTGTTCACACAAGTCCGCCTCAACCCGTCCCCTGTCCACACCAGTCCGCCTCAACCCGTCCCCCTGTCCACACCAGTCCTCCTCAACCCGGCCACCTGTCCACACCAGTCCGCCTCAACCCGTCCACCTGTCCACACCAGTCCTCCTCAACCCGTCCACCTGTCCACACCAGTCCTCCTCAACCCGTCCACCTGTCCACACCAGTCCTCCTCAACCCGTCCACCTGTCCACACCAGTCCGCCTCAACCCGTCCACCTGTCCACACCAGTCCTCCTCAACCCGTCCACCTGTCCACACCAGTCCGCCTCAACCCGTCCACCTGTCCACACCAGTCCGCCTCAACCCGTCCACCTGTCCACACCAGTCCGCCTCAACCTGTCGGGTGAGACTTCACAGGCAACGGTCTTGCTCGCAGGTGAAATCCCATTCTGCCTTTCAGAAAAGTGTACGCCATAGTGTGCAGATGGGATGGATGATATGGAACTAAAACACATGTCCATTGATTGGTGTCATCTCATCGTTGAACACAGAATGAGGCAACCATAATGTGAATTTGAAAAGGGTCGGACACAAAGGAAAAAAAAGGAGAAGAAAAGGAGGGGGCGAGGGGGGAGGGGGATGAGGGGGAGGGGAACTCACCAATGGTGAACAATATGATTCTGGCGGGAAGGGGGGGGGGGGGGTCGAAAAAAAGGTGTTTGTTTGCTTGTTTGTTTTATAACCGCTTCTTCTGTCAAACATGTCCAGGCTATCTGTTCAAACTGAGCATCGATTTAAAAAAAAAAAAAATATATATATATATATATATATACATACATACACACATACATACATAAATACATACAAACAGTGTGTGTGTGTCTGTGTGTGTGTGTGTGTGTGTGTGTGTGTGTGTGTGTGTGTGTAGTCTGGTCCCTATGAAGACACCGCTATGTTTGTAGAGTTATGATCTTGATCCAAAAGCCACGCCCCTTTTCATACAGAAACAGGAGGCTCCTCAAGTTTTCTGAATTATTAACATTCCCCCCTCCTTCCCCCCTCTACGCCGCCATCGCCCTCGGCTTCGCCTCCACAACTGCCAAGTCCTTCACTGTATTGCTCCTTCTCATCTACTGTCCAACAGACTGTTAGTAACTTTGCAGCTTAGTAGCTTTGCAGTTGGCAGCTGACTAACGTGGTCACTGTGCAGCATAGTAGCTTTGCAATTGGCAGCTGGCTAAAGTGGTCACTGTGCAGCATAGTAAGTTTCCAGCTAATAACTGACTCCGGTAGCAACCTTGAAGGTGACATGTTTTAGGTAGTAACTTTGCAGGTAACAACGGTGTCAGGTAGTAACTTTGCAGGTAACCGGTAGTGACTTTACAGGTAGTAACTTTGCAGATAACAGGTAGTAACTTTGCAGGTAATAGGTAGTAATTTTGTGGGTAATAGGTCGTAACTTTAGGGGTAATAGGTAGTCACTTTGCGGGTAATAGGTGGTAACTTTGCAGGTAATAGGTAGTAACTTTGTGGGTAATAGGTCGTAACTTTAGGGGTAATAGGTAGTCACTTTGCGGGTAATAGGTGGTAACTTTGCAGGTAATAGGTAGTAACTTTGTGGGTAATAGGTCGTAACTTTAGGGGTAATAGGTAGTCACTTTGCGGGTAATAGGTGGTAACTTTGCAGGTAATAGGTAGTAACTTTGTGGGTAATAGGTAGGTAGTAACTTTAGGGGTAATAGGTAGTCATTTTGCGGGTAATAGGTAGTCACTTTGCAGGCAATAGGTAGTCACTTTGCAGGTAATAGGTAGTGACTTTGCAGGTAATAGGTAGTGACTTTGTAGGTAATAGGTGGTAACTTAGCAGGTAAGAGGTAGTCACTTGCGGGTAATAGGTAGTAACTTTGCGGGTAACAGTTGACTCAGGTAGCAGCTTTGCAGATAACAGCTGACAGCAGGTAGCATATTTGCAGGTAACAGCTGTCTTAGGCAGTTACTTTGCAGGTAACAACTGACTCAGGCAGTAACTATGCAGCTACCGTCTCTGCCACCGCTGCGTCTCCTTCGCTGCTCTGTCTCTGCAGCCAGTCTGTCTCTGCAGTCTCCTTCGCTGCTCTGTCTCTGCAGCCAGTCTGCCACTGCAGTCTCCTTCGCTGCTCTGTCTCTGCTACCAGTCTGTCTCTGCAGTCTCCTTCGCTGCTCTGTCTCTGCAGCCAGTCTGCCCCTGCAGTCTCCTTCGCTGCTCTGTCTCTGCAGCCAGTCTGTCTCTGCAGTCTCCTTCGCTGCTCTGTCTCTGCAGCCAGTCTGCCCCTGCAGTCTCCTTCGCTGCTCTGTCTCTGCAGCCAGTCTGCCCCTGCAGTCTCGTTCGCTGCTCTGTCTCTGCAGCCAGTCTGCCCCTGCAGTCTCCTTCGCTGCTCTGTCTCTGCAGCCAGTCTGCCCCTGCAGTCTCGTTCGCTGCTCTGTCTCTGCAGCCAGTCTGCCCCTGCAGTCTCGTTCGCTGCTCTGTCTCTGCAGCCAGTCTGCCCCTGCTGTATGAAAAGACCGCCGAAGGATGACAGATGGGTGTGTGACTGTTTGACAGATTGGTCTGTTACTGTTTGGCAGATGGGTGTGTGACTGTTTGACAGATGGGTGTGTGACTGTTTGATCTCACTGTTTGACGAATTGGTGTCTTACTGTTTGACCTAACTGAATGATAGATTGGTGTCTTACTGTTTGACCTAACTGATTGATAGATTGGTGTCTTTCTGTCTGACCTAATTGGATGACAGATTGGTGTCTTTCTGTCTGACCTAATTGGATGACAGATTGGTGTCTTTCTGTCTGACCTAATTGGATGACAGATTGGTGACTTTCTGTCTGACCTAATTGGATGACAGATTGGTGTCTTTCTGTCTGTCCTAATTGGATGACAGATTGGTGTCTTTCTGTCT
This sequence comes from Conus canariensis, assembly GCA_033310375.1. Classification (NCBI taxonomy): domain Eukaryota; kingdom Metazoa; phylum Mollusca; class Gastropoda; order Neogastropoda; family Conidae; genus Conus; species Conus canariensis. Next base: position 6,310,474 of record CM065745.1, read on the forward strand.
GACCTAATTGGATGACAGATTGGTGTCTTTCTGTCGGACCTAATTGGATGACAGATTGGTGTCTTTCTGTCTATCCTAATTGGATGACAGATTGGTGTCTTTCTGTCTGACCTAATTGGATGACAGATTGGTGTCTTTCTGTCCGACCTAATTGGATGACAGATTGGTGTCTTTCTGTCTGTCCTAATTGGATGACAGATTGATGTCTTTCTGTCTGTCCTAACTGGATGACAGATTGGTGTCTTTCTGTTTGACCTAACTGGATGACACATTGGTGTGTTACTGTTTGAACTCAGTGGATGACACATTGGTGTGTTACTGTTTGACCTCGCTGGATGACACATTGGTGTTACTGTTTGACCTCACTGGATGACAGATGGGTGTGTTACTGTTTGACCTAACTGGATGACACATTGGTGTGTTACTGTTTGAACTCAGTGGATGACACATTGGTGTGTTACTGTTTGACCTAACTCGATGACACATTGGTGTGTTACTGTTTGACCTAACTGGATGACAGATTGGTGTGTTACTGTTTGACCTAACTGGATGACAGATTGGTGTGTTACTGTTTGACCTCACTGGATGACACATTGGTGTGTTACTGTTTGACCTAACTGGATGTCACATTGGTGTGTTACTGTTTGACCTCACTGGATGACAGATGGGTGTGTTACTGTTTGACCTAACTCGATGACACATTGGTGTGTTACTGTTTGACCTAACTGGATGACACATTGGTGTGTTACTGTTTGACCTAACTGGATGACACATTGGTGTGTTACTGTTTGACCTCACTGGATGACAGATGGGTGTGTTACTGTTTGACCTCACTGGATGACAGTTTGGTGTGTTACCGTTTGACCTCACTGGATGACACATTGGTGTTTACTGTTTGACCTCACTGGATGACACATTGGTGTTTAAATGTTTGACCTCACTGGATGACACATTG
>CM065745.1:6318928-6366428 GCA_033310375.1 Conus canariensis
TGGGATGGGGTGACGTGCAATGGGGTGAGAGGGATGGGGTGGGGTGGCGTGCAATGGGGTGAGAGGGATGGGTGGGGTGACGTGCAAAGGGTGAGAGCGATGGGGTGGGGTGACGTGCAATGGCTGTGAGGGATGGGATGGGGTGACGTGCAATGGGGTGAGAGGGATGGGGTGGGGTGACGTGCAATGGGGTGAGAGGGATGGGGTGGGGTGACGTGCAATGGGGTGAGAGGGATGGGTGGGGTGACGTGCAATGGTAGAGAGTGATGGGGTGGGGTGACGTGCAATGAGCTGAGAGGGATGGGGTGGGGTGACGTGCAATCGGGTGTAGTCCATGAGCTACCATGTACCCCCATTCACGCTATGAAGGAGTTTATGGGACTAATATTGCAAGATAGCCTAGACCCTTAGCTATTCAAATCAGGTTGTCTGCACTTTATACCTGGCGCCATAAGGTCGTGGTGCACTGATGAAGTTGGGTGACGATAAAATAGCGGTTCGCGCCCCAGCGTATGGATGAATGGTCTCTATTTTCAATCCTTTAAGGTTTAGAACCTGTTTCGTAGAGCAGCAAACATACTTAAAGACTGAGAAAACATACCAAAACATAGACAAAGCACTCAACCCCCCAAAAAAGCACCACATCTGACATGTAGCTACAGTCTGTGCGCAGGTTAAGTACCATAACCCGGGAACGTGCAGAAGACCTCAGCCGTGATGGATGAGAAGCCATTAAACATCAAGGGTTCCAAGCTAAGAAAGAAGATCAAGACCAAAACACAAGCTGGACTAGTGTGTATAATCCATTACCAAAGAAACAGAACTGATCTAAAAGCAAGACCACTCTCAGAGACATCCTTTCAGAAGATCAAAGACACAGTTGAAATGAGACAAGCCTGCAGTGACACCAGCGAAAAATTGCCAGAAATTTGCGACCAAATCCCCCAAACATTCTGTAGACATGTGCATGGTTATCGTCGATGGTGCTATAAAAACTTCACAAATGTGTCAAGACTTTAAAAACGAAAACAATCAGTTGGACAAGATGAAGCTACTTGTCCAAAGCGATACAGGAAGTCAGCATCATCAACAAGCGTGTTGTTTCCTTCTAATGAATGCCTTTTCTGTGAGAAAGGAAGAATCCAAAAGAAGGGGAAAAGAAGAACGTGTAAAATGCATGACAAAGACAGCAGAGGCCTCTATTAAGAAGGCTGCAATACAACAGAAAGACGGGAATATTTTGGTGAAAATGGAAGTTGTTGACTTGGTGGCTCGAGAAGCTCATTACCACGAATCATGCAGGAAAGCATACACTCGAGAGGCTGACAGGAATGAGAAAGCACCCGAGGAGAGCCACTCTTTGGGTGAAAAAAAAATGCCCATAAAAACGCCTTCAACTACATAAAAAAACTACGTACAAGAGAGTATTATAGATGGGAGCAACGTGGAAAGGATGACAATGCTTAGGGAACACTACCAGCAATACATGTTTGCGAAGTCCCCCGAGTATTTCAGTAAAGACTACAGAGTCTATAAACTAAAGAACAAACTGGTTAAAGAGTTTGGCTCAAAACTTCAATTCTGGCAACCAAACTACAAGAGCGAACTTTTCTCATCAGTTGTTCCAAAAGGTTTGGCTGTTGAATCTGCATTTGAATCTGCAGCATAAGACTTAAAGAGACTGGGTGAAGCAGCATTTGTGCTTTGCAGACAATCCAGAGTGCACAGCTTGAGTCATTCCCAATGCCATGGCCACCAACTGCACAGTTTCTCCTGAGTGATGCAATCGGTCCACCCCAAAATCTTCTTGACTTTCTCTCTCAAGTTGTCACAGGAAAAAAAATTCAAAGACATTTCAGGGAGACGAGAAAGAAATGTGAAATCGTTTGCCCAAGATCTTCGCCAAGGGAGTGGAGCAGTTTTCTTTCAAATGATCAGAACAAACAAAGCCTCACACAATTTCTTCTGAGTCAATGGAAAGAACATAAGTATGCCACAAAATTACAAGGACGAGAGGTTCTCTTTGTTTGTGAAAACAAATGTACACGTCTCATTTCCGATGGAAAGACACAGAAGTGACTGAAATACAAGAACTTTGCTCTACGCATGAAGAGGCTGACACTAAAATAGTTCTTCACTGCTTGCATGTTGCTGCTCACTCATCTGTTGACTCTACCATTTGTGTACGTTCTCCAGACACAGATGTCTTGGTCCTCTTGTTGAAGTTTGTGAAGGACACACCACAGAAAGTATTCTTTGACACAGGCGTCGGTACCAAGAGAAGGCTGATTGATGTGAAAGGTGAAGGACACACCACAGAAAAGTATTCTTTGACACAGGCGTCGGTACCAAGAGAAGGCTGATTGATGTGAAAGGTGAAGGACACACCACAGAAAAGTATTCTTTGACACAGGCGTCGGTACCAAGAGAAGGCTGATTGATGTGAAAGGTGAAGGACACACCACAGAAAAGTATTCTTTGACACAGGCGTCGGTACCAAGAGAAGGCTGATTGATGTGAAAGGTGAAGGACACACCACAGAAAAGTATTCTTTGACACAGGCGTCGGTAACAAGAGAAGGCTGATTGATGTGAAAGGTGTGGCAGAGAACATGGGACAGATGATGTGCTCTGTTCTGTCAGCAGTTCATGCATTCAGTGGTTGTGATACCATAAGTGGACAGAAGATGTGCTCTGTTCTGTCAGCAGTTCATGCATTCAGTGGTTGTGATACCACAAGTGGACAGATGATGTGCTCTGTTCTGTCAGCAGTTCATGCATTCAGTGGTTGTGATACCACAAGTGGACAGAAGATGTGCTCTGTTCTGTCAGCAGTTCATGCATTCAGTGGTTGTGATACCACAAGTGGACAGATGATGTGCTCTGTTCTGTCAGCAGTTCATGCATTCAGTGGTTGTGATACCACAAGTGGACAGAAGATGTGCTCTGTTCTGTCAGCAGTTCATGCATTCAGTGGTTGTGATACCACAAGTGGACAGATGATGTGCTCTGTTCTGTCAGCAGTTCATGCATTCAGTGGTTGTGATACCACAAGTGCATTTTTCAGGAAAGGGAAGATTACTTTGATGACAACTCTTAGGCAGAATCCAGACTACCTTGACACGTTTGGTTAGCTTGGACTTTCTGAAGATTTACCTAGTCAGGTGGTTGACAAGTTGGAACAGTTCACGTCTTCTCTACAGAGGTCGGCGATCTACCACTGATGACATCAACAAACTGCGCCACGAGAAGTTCCTGGAGCGCTTCAGAACCAAGCAGGGAGTACTACTAAACACTTACAATGGCATTGACATGAGCCTTTTGCCTCCGTGCAAAGACTCGTTGCAAATGCACATTAAGAGAGTCAACTTCCAAGTGATGATCTGGAATCATGCAAGCATTGCCAAGCTGACGCTTCCTTCCCCAAAAGACAATGGATGGGAACACAGAGAAGGCTATCTTGATTTCAAATGGACGTCAGGCCATCTGAAGCCTCAGGAATTGGTGGACGTCCTGCTCGAAGTCCCAGAGCAGCCAGAGGAGGACGATGAACTGCCCGAGGCGATGAATCTGACCGACTTTGTCTTTTCAGATTAGGTTCTGTCTGCCTTGTCATCAGACATTGCACGTGTACCTGTGCCAGTCTTTTAACTGTCTGTGTGACATCATTGGAATCCATGATAAAAGATGACGTTCTGGCAGTGTGCATCATTAACTAATAAGACCAACAAGCATGACAGAAAGAGAGAGAGAGAGAGAGAGAGAGAGAGAGAGAGAGAGAGAGAGAGAGAGAGAGAATTGGGATTCATGTTAAATTTACACTTACTTTGGAAATGCCTGTTAAAAATACCTGAACTTTGGAATGTCAAAAATGCTGCAAATGAAAATGTTTGCTGTTGTTTGTCCTAGACTTTTTTCAGCAGATATGGAATGTATAGATGTATCCATCTTTATCAAAGATTGCACGACAGTATGTATTTTGTATTAACATTTGTTTCACTCTGTAAGCATATATACAGTACTAGATGCGATACCTCAAATTCTAGATATTTCTGGAATGTTCTAATTTTTGCTTCTTGGATCATTTTCTGTTACATGTAGCATTTTTATATGTTTATATATCTGCGGATATAGCACAAATGGATACCTGTTCAGTATACAAACACTCGAGTTTGCAGAATTCCGTTTAACATTACATATTGCCAGTCAACATGATTTTAAGGGAATATTTTGATTTCTTTGCTCAAATTACATTCAGCAAATGTGAAGTGAACACATGATGTGATTTTTTTTTACACGTTTTAATCTCAGTAACAGACTGATTATTCTTTTGATGTTGAGTAGAGTTTCAAAACTTGCTCGAAACTAGTGAAAGTTACCATCATTTTAAAAAATTGTATCCCCATAAATGTATGAATGATTTTTCTGTTGTTGCTGATGTGTTTAAAGCATTTCTAAACAGTACAGCATCTGAACTTGAGTATCAGAACGGTGTTAGTTATGACTTATTGGTTACTATAATCTACGCTGGTAATTTACGTTTTCGCACCGTATATCGCTACTTATTTCAGACACCACAATATACTGCCACCAGATACGACTTGCAGAGAAGCAGAAATGAAAAGCGCATATATAAATCTACTTAAAAAACATTGCCAAAAAAACTCCCTCATAGGGTGAAGGGTTTCACTTTCTGGCCCATGCTCTAGGTGAGAGGGATGGGGTGGGGTGACGTGCAATGGGTGAGAGGATGGGGTGGGGTGACGCAATGAGCTGAAGGATGGGGGTGCGCATGGGTGAGGGATGGGGTGGGGTGACGTGCAATGGGTGAGAGGGATGGGGTGGGGTGACGTGCAATGAGGTGAGAGGGATGGGGTGGGGTGACGTGCAATGGGGTGAGAGGGATGGGGTGGGGTGACGTGCAATGGGGTGAGGGATGGTGGGTGGGACGTGCAATGGGGTGAGAGGGATGGGTGGGGTGACGTGCAATGAGCGTGAGAGGGATGGGGTGGGGTGACGTGCAATGGGTGAGAGGGATGGGGTGGGGTGACGTGCAATGGGTGAGAGGGATGGGGTGGGTGACGTGCAATGGGTGAGAGGGATGGGGGGGTGACGTGCAATGAGCTGAGAGGGATGGGTGGGGTGACGTGCAATGGGGTAGAGGGATGGGGTGGGGTGACGTGCAATGGCTGAGAGGGATGGGTGGGGTGACGTGCAATGGGTGAGAGGGATGGGGTGGGGTGACGTGCAATGGGGTAGAGGATGGGTGGGGATGACGGCAATGGGTGGGTGGTGACGTGAATGGGGGAGTGAGGCAATGGTGAGGGATGGGTGGGGTGACGTGCAATGGGGTGAGAGGGATGGGGTGGGGTGACGTGCAATGGGGTGAGAGGGATGGGGTGGGGTGACGTGCAATGGTGAGAGGGATGGGTGGGGTGACGTGCAATGGGTGAGAGGGATGGGGTGGGGTGACGTGCAATGGTGTGAGGGATGGGGTGGGGTGACGTGCAATGGGAGTGAGAGGGATGGGGTGGGGTGACGTGCAATGAGCTGAGAGGGATGGGGTGGGGTGACGTGCAATGGTGTGAGAGGGATGGGGTGGGGTGACGTGCAATGGGAGTAGAGGGATGGGGTGGGGTGACGTGCAATGGGGGAGGATGGGATGGGGGGGTGACGTGCAATGGGTGAGAGGGATGGGTGGGGTGACGTGCAATGGGGTGAGAGGGATGGGTGGGGTGACGTGCAATGGTGGAGGGATGGGGTGGGGTGACGTGCAATGGGAGAGGGATGGGGTGGGGTGACGTGCAATGGGGGTGTGTGACGTGAGGGGAGGGTGGTGGGGTGACGTGCAATGGTGAGAGGGATGGGGTGGGGTGACGTGCAATGGTGGAGGGATGGGTGGGGTGACGTGCAATGGTGAGAGGGATGGGGTGGGGTGACGGCAATGGGGTAGAGGGATGGGGTGGGGTGACGTGCAATGGTGAAGGGATGGGTGGGTGACGGCAATGGGGTGAGAGGGATGGGTGGTGACGTGCATGGGAGGGATGGGTGGTGACGTGCAATGGGTGAGAGGGATGGGTGGGGTGACGTGCAATGGGTGAGAGGGATGGGGTGGGGGACGTGCAATGGTGAGAGGGATGGGTGGGGTGACGTGCAATGGGTGGAGGGATGGGGTGGGGTGACGTGCAATGGGGTGAGAGGGATGGGTGGGGTGACGTGCAATGGGGTGAGGGATGGGTGGGGTGACGTGCAATGGGTGGGGGGTGGGGTGACGTGCAATGGGGAGGGATGGGGTGGGGTGACGTCAAGGTGAGAGGGAGGGGTGGTGACGTGCATGAGCTGAGGGTGGGTGGTGACGTGCAATGGTGAGAGGATGGGTGGGTGACGTGCAATGGGAGAGGGATGGGTGGGTGAGGCATGGGGTGGAGGGTGGTGGGGTACGTGCATGGGTGAGAGGAGGGGGGTACGTGCAATGGGAGGAGGGTGGGTGGGGAGGGGGAGAGTGGGGGGGTGACGTGCAATGGGTGAGAGGGAGGGGTGGGGTACGTGCAATGGGTGAGAGGGATGGGGTGGGGTGACGTGCAATGGTGAGAGGGTGAGTGAGGTTGAGGGTGGTGACGTGCAATGGTGAGAGGGATGGTGGGTGACGTGCAATGGAGGGATGGGGTGGGTGACGTGCAATGGTGAGAGGGATGGGTGGTGACGTGCAATGGTGAGGGGGTGGGTGACGTGCAATGGTGAGGGATGGGGGGTGACGTCAATGGCTGAGAGGGTGGGGTGACGTGCAATGGGGTGAGAGGGATGGGGTGGGGTGACGTGCAATGGGGTGAGAGGGATGGGGTGGGGTGACGTGCAATGGGGTGAGAGGGATGGGGTGGGGTGACGTGCAATGAGCTGAGAGGGATGGGGTGGGGTGACGTGCAATGGGGTCAGAGGGATGGGGTGGGGTGACGTGCAATGGGGTCAGAGGGATGGGGTGGGGGAGTGCAATGGGGTGAGAGGGATGGGGTGGGGTGTACGTGCAATGGGGAGAGAGGGATGGGGTGGGGTGACGTGCAATGAGCTGAGAGGGATGGATGGGGTGACGTGCAATGAGCTGTGAGGGATGGGGTGGGGTGACGTGCAATGGGGAGAGAGTGGTGGGATGGGGGTGACGTCAATGGGGTGAGAGGGATGGGGTGGTGGTGACGTGCAATGAGCTGTGAGGGATGGGGTGGGGTGACGTGCAATGGGAGAGAGAGGGATGGGGGGTGGGGGACGTGCAATGGGGAGGAGAGGGATGGGGTGGGGTGACGTCAATGGGGAGAGAGGGATGGGATGGGGTGGACGTGCAATGAGCTGGAGGGATGGGGTGGGGTGACGTACAATGGGGAGAGAGGGATGGGGTGGGGTGACGTGCAATGGGGGAGAGGGATGGGGTGGGGGGACGTGCAATGGGGAGAGAGGGATGGGGTGGGGGGGACGTACAATGGGGTGGAGGGATGGGGTGGGGTGACGTACAATGGGGAGAGAGGGATGGGGTGGGGTGACGTACAATGGGGAGAGAGGGATGGTGTGGGGTGACGTACAATGGGGTGAGAGGGATGGGGTGGGGTGACGTGCAATGGGGTGAGAGGGATGGGGTGGGGTGACGTACAATGGGGAGAGAGGGATGGGGTGGGTGACGTGCAATGGGGTGAGAGGGATGGGGTGGGGTGACGTGCAATGGGGTGAGAGGGATGGGGTGGGGTGACGTACAATGGGGGAGAAGGATGGGGTGGGGTGACGTGCAATGAGCTGAGAGGGATGGGGTGGGGTGACGTGCAATAGGGTGAGAGGGATGGGGTGGGGTGACGTGCAATGGGGAGAGAGGGATGGGGTGGGATGACGTGCAATGGGGTGAGAGGGATGGGGTGGGGTGACGTGCAATGGGGTGAGAGGGATGGGGTGGGGTGACGTGCAATGGGGTGAGCGGGATGGGATGGGGTGACGTGCAATGAGCTGAGAGGGATGGGGTGGGGTGACGTGCAATGGGGATGAGAGGGATGGGGTGGGGGTGACGTGCAATGGGGTGAGCGGGATGGGATGGGGGTGACGTGCAATGAGCTGAGAGGGATGGGGCAGGCTGGGTAGGGATGGGGTAGGGTCGGTAGGGATGGGGTGAGATGACGTACAATGGGCCGAGAGGGATGGGGCAGGGTGGGTAGGGATAGGGCAGGGTGACGTGCAGTGAACTGAGAGGGACGGGGCAGGGTGGGTAGGGATAGGGCAGGGTGACGTGCAGTGAACTGAGAGCGATGGGGCAGGGTGGGTAGGGATGGGGTGGGATGACGTGCAATGGACTGGAGAGGGATGGGGCAGGGTGGGTAGGGATAGGGCAGGGTGACGTGCAGTGAACTGAGAGGGATGGGGCAGGGTGGGTAGGGATAGGGCAGGGTGACGTGCAGTGAACTGAGAGCGATGGGGCAGGGTGGGTAGGGATGGGGTGGGATGACGTGCAATGGGCTGGAGAGGGATGGGGCAGGGTGGGTAGGGATAGGGCAGGGTGACGTGCAGTGAACTGAGAGGGACGGGGCAGGGTGGGTAGGGATAGGGCAGGGTGACGTGCAGTGAACTGAGAGCGATGGGGCAGGGTGGGTAGGGATGGGGTGGGATGACGTGCAATGGACTGGAGAGGGATGGGGCAGGGTGGGTAGGGATAGGGCAGGGTGACGTGCAGTGAACTGAGAGGGATGGGGCAGGGTGGGTAGGGATAGGGCAGGGTGACGTGCAGTGAACTGAGAGCGATGGGGCAGGGTGGGTAGGGATGGGGTGGGATGAAGTGCAATGGACTGGAGAGGGATGGGGCAGGGTGGGGTAGGGATGGGGAGGGTGGGTAGGGATAGGGCAGGGTGACGTGCAGTGAACTAGAGGGATGGGGCAGGGTGGGTAGGGATGGGCAGGGTGACGTGCAGTGAACGGAGAGGCATGGGGCAGGGTGGGTAGGGATAGGGCAGGGTGACGTGCAGTGAACTGAGAGGGATGGGGCAGGGTGGGTAGGGATGGGGTGGGATGAAGTGCAATGGGCTGGAGAGGGATGGGGCAGGGTGGGTAGGGATAGGGAGGGTGACGTGCAGTGAACTGAGAGGGATGGGGCAGGGTGGGTAGGGATAGGGCAGGGTGACGTGCAGTGAACTGAGAGGATGGGGCAGGGTGGGTAGGGATGGGTGGTGGGATGAAGGCATGGAGGAGAGGGATGGGGAGGGTGGGTAGGGTGGGGGCAGGGTGGGTAGGGATAGGGCAGGGTGACGTGCAGTGAACTGAGAGGGATGGGGCAGGGTGGGTAGGGATAGGGCAGGGTGACGTGCAGTGAACGGAGAGGCATGGGGCAGGGTGGGTAGGGATAGGGCAGGGTGACGTGCAGTGAACTGAGAGGGATGGGGCAGGGTGGGTAGGGATGGGGTGGGATGAAGTGCAATGGGCTGGAGAGGGATGGGGCAGGGTGGGTAGGGATAGGGCAGGGTGGGTAGGGATGGGGTAAAGCGGTGCGGAATAGAATGGGGGGAGGGATAGAGGTGGCGTGGTATAGAGAGGGAGAGGGGGCGGGGGTGTCGTGGGAAGAACTGGGGTAGTTTGTTAGAATTACCCAGGGTGACGTGGGATGAGGAAGAGATGGCTCAGAATGAGCCGGGGAGGAGGGGGGGGGATTGCGTGGAATAGAATGGGAGGGGGGGGGATGGAGGTGGTGGTATGGAGTGGGCTGGGGAAGGAGGTGGTGGTGGCGTGGGAAGAACTGGGGTAGCTTGTTGGAGTGGCCCAGAGTGACGTGGGATGATGCTGAGGTGGCTCAGAATGAGCCGGGGAGGAGGGGGGGAGGGGGGGATTGCGTGGAATAGAATGGGAGGGGGGGGATGGAGGTGGTGGTGGCGTGGGAAGAACTGGGGTAGCTTGTTGGAGTGGCCCAGAGTGACGTGGGATGATGCTGAGGTGGCTCAGAATGAGCCGGGGAGGAGGGGGGAGGGGGGGATTGCGTGGAATAGAATGGGAGGGGGGGGATGGAGGTGGTGGTGTGCGTGGGAAGAACTGGGGTAGCTTGTTGGAGTGGCCCAGAGTGACGTGGGATGATGCTGAGGTGGCTCAGAATGAGCTGGGGAGGATGGGGATGGGGGTGGGGGGTGAGGATGGAATAGAGTCGTGTTGGGGTAGGTAGGGAAGGAGTGGGGTAGGTGGCATGAGGGGGTGGGAGAGTGGCTGGGGTGGGGGTGGGGGGGGGGTGGGGTAGGTGGGATGGATACCTGCGTTCCTCCGCAGGAAGCCTTCCAGGAAATGCTGCTCATCCGCTGAGTCCACAACGGCCAGGTCTCCTCCCAGGACTTTACAGTACAGCTGCACGTGCAGTGCACAGGGTTATTGTTTCTGAACACAGTTCAGTGTGTGTGTGTGTGTGTGTGTGTGTGTGTGTGTGTGTGTGTGTGCGTGCGTGCGTGCGTGGTGTGTGTGTGTGTGTGTGTGTGTGTGTGTGTGTGTGTGTGTGTGGTGTGTGCATTTGTGTGTGTATGTGTGTATGCGTTTGTGTGTGTGTGTGTGTGTGTGTGTGTGTGTGTGTGTGGTGTGTGTGTGTGTGTGTGTGTGCAGTATGCGCGCGTGCGAGCGCGCGCGTACGTACATATGTGCGTGCTTGGTTGCATGCGTGCGTGGGTGCATGCGTGCGTGGGTGCATGCGTGCGTCCGTGCACTATAAATCATTCATTCAAGAATTCGATGCATATTTTCTACTACTACGACTATTACGACTACTACTACTGTGTTACTACAGCAGCTACTACTACTACTACTACTACTGCTACTGCTACTACAGTCACTACTTCTACTGCTACTTCTGCTGCTGCTGCTGCTGCTCTTCTTCTTCTCCTTCACCTTCTTCTTTCTTTTCCACTTCTTCGCCTTTTTCTTCTTCTTCGACTTCTTTTTCAGCAAGAAAATACAGTTACTTTGTTCGTTGTTTCTTTTGGGTGGATAAGATGCTTCAATAATGCAAATCTCATACATGCGCGAGCGCGCGCGCGCGAGCTCACACACACACACACACACACACACACACACACACACACACACACACACTCACACACACACACACACACACACACGCACACGACACACGCACACACATACACACACCGTAGCTTCGGCCCAGGTGGCCTCTGTGTTGGGCAGGGCGTAACAGCTGGCTCCGTGATGATAAAATCCGTCTGGACACTGAGCGTGTGCTACAACACACCCATCATCATTATCATCATCATCAGCATCATCACCAACATGAACATCATCATCACAATCATCGCTATCGTCGTCGTCGTCATCGACATCGTCATCATCGTCGTCGTCGTCTTCTTCTTCTTCGTCGTCGTCGTCGTCATCTTCATCATCAACATCATCATCAACATCGTCATCATCATCATCATCATCTTCTTCTTCTTCTTCTTCTTCTTCGTCGTCGTCCGTCGTCGTCGTCGTCGTCGTTGTCATCATCACCGTCGTCGTCCTCCTCGTTGTCGTCATCATCATCATCAACAACAACATCATCACATCGTCATCAGCATCATCATTAACATCAGCAGCAGCAGCGTCGTCATCGCCATCATCATCATCATCATCAACAACAACAACAACATATTATCATCATCATCATCATCATCACAACATCGACATCATCACGATCATCATCTTCATCATCGTCGTCAACAATATCGTCAACGTCGTCATCGACTCTGCCGTCGTCGTCATCACTATGACAAACCTCTGTGACCACTGACCACGTTCTGTAAAACACTTGGTGTCATCATTGTCATCGTCAGTGCGGTATCCTCACCGCCGTTATCGTCATTGTTATCATTAGTACCATCATTATCTTCATTGTTATAAGAAAAGAATGCGGAACGTGCCATGCAACACCCTCGTTGCCATCTTCAATGGCAGCAGCAGAATCATCACCGTCATCTTCAATGACATATAGACTCTGCGTTGCGCTGCAATACTAATCATCTTCATTGCCATCAGAATCGTCACTGTCATCATCAATAACATTTAGAGTCCGTGCTGCGCTGCAATACTCATCGTCATCACTGTCAATATGCTGCTCATCTTCATCAACTGTCATAGTCGTCGTCATCATCATTCTTATTAACAAACTGTCATAATTTATGTCACATATTCGCAAGTTATCTTAAAACATATCATTTACATTGTATGCTCATTTGTAGCAGTAAAAAGAAATGACGACCAAAAAAAAAAAAAGGGGAAATAAAGAATGAAGAAAAAAAAAAAAAAAGAAAAGAAAAAAGAAATGAGGAACAAACGTCGAACGAAATTTCGTTTGAAGAAAAGTCGATAGCCTATCAGCTTAGGCTTGCATTGCAATGCATCGCTATCATCATCGTTATTGCCGTCAGCATCTTCAGGAAAACTTGTCAATGTTGAGCGTACAACGCAAAACAATTTTTACCATCAGAAATAAAAATATCTGTGAGGATGCTCTGAAGATTTGCGATAGGAAACACACACACACACACACACACACACACACACACACACACACACACACACACACAGAAAATCGTCAACGTTTCTTTGTGAAATACAAGATCAGCAGTCAAGAATCATTTTTATTATTTATCATCATCACCATTATTCTTATCATCACCATCACCATCATCATCATCATCATCAGCATCATCTCTTTTCTTTCTTTCCTTCTTCTTTCTTCTTACGGATAGCCTACTGGTTGAACACAGTACACCACTCTTTATCATCATCTTCGTCATCAACGTCATCATTATCATCGTCACCATCAGAATCACAGCAGATTTTAATAGCGTACATCTAACCCCCGAGGGCTTCCATATTATATGATCATCATCACCATCATCATCATAACCATCACACTTATCGTTGTCATCAATAGCAGCATGGACCGTACGATAATCTCACCTTCATAGTTAAATATCTGTGCGCGGTAAAACACATATTGTTCTTATCAACATTGTTATCATTTTCATCATTATTATCACTATTGCTGTCATCGTTCTCGTCATCGTCCTAGCATCTGATCTCCAAGTATGACACTATACGGCGCCTATTCTTATCGTCGTTATCATTGCCACCGTCGGCGTGGTCGTCATTAACGTCATTCGTGTTGTTCTTGTAGTTAGTTCTAAACATGTGATAGTAATGCGCGTGGCAGCACCAGCCGCCGTGGCGAAGTGGTTAGCGTCGCGGACTCCCGGCTGGGAGGTCGTGGGTTCGAATCCCATCAGAAGTCATGTGGGTTTTTCTACCCCAACCGGCTCCTACCCAGAGTTGAGTTTGCTGCGGACTCAGTTGGGAAGACTGGGACCACACAGTGGAGTTTCATCCACTTAATGGATGCGTTTCTGACAGTGTTGCTCAAATTTCCTGACCAACACTGCAGGTGTCTGTATCTCTCGGGCCTGGTTGACGTCGGGATATATTATGAAAGGAAGCGTAGAGTACAGCCCTGTCATGTAGTCTCAGACCGAAATGGAAATCCGTAGCATCATCTTAATCATCCTCATTCTCACTGATCAGCATTAAAAAAAAAAAAAGTCTCAAATTCTGTGTCCCTTCATGCCCTGCTCTCATGGTGACCTCAGTTTCGATGTCCTCTCCACGTCTCTGGCCTTGGTTTGGTTCCGTCGGGGTCACCGGTATCGGCGAGTCCATGGGGGCTGTCGTTGGACGGACGTGGTGGCGCCCTCCGGAGGGAGAGCTCACTCACGCCGGTTCCGCGACTAAGCAATTATTGTCGTCAGTAGGGGGCTTAGTAGATGGTGTCCTGCGTATGTTAGATCAAAACAGGCGCCACTGAACACCACCGAAGTGACTCGGCAGCAGTGCAGTGTCTCCTCCGGTGGGTTGCCTCTTGACGACTTGACATTGACTGCTCCCTGTGGATTGCTGGTGCCGGGGCTGCGGCGGGGCCGACCGGGCTGTGGCTGTGGACGGGGTGTCGGAAAGAGCGGCGTGGGTACACTGCCTCTGGGGTGGCGCAGAGGTTGGGATAGAAAAAAAAATGCGCGTGGCAGCTGTCCCCCAAAGACAGTGTCACAAACGCAATCATGAAGACGACATTTACAGTGTCAGAAACACAGTCAATAATACAGCGTCACAAACACAGTCGTTAATACATTTACAGCGTCACAAACACAGTCATAATTACATTTACAGTGTCACAAACACAGTCAATAATACGACATTTGGGTTGGTACGTCCATGCTGTTTCTTGTTCTCTTTTAGTCATTTCCTTTTTTTTTTTTTTTTTCAAATATTTGTTCGTATCAGTCGAACAAGTTGGTGAGAATGCGTTTCAGTTACAACTGGTTGTAACATGTTACCATATTCTTATGTCAAAAATTATTCTCCTCTGGTTGAAAAAACAAAAAGCGTATGATTTATATACATATACATATATATATATATATATAGAGAGAGAGAGAGAGAGAGAGAGAGAGAGAGAGAGAGAGAGAGAGAGAGGAAAATATACGTGCGGACTAGTCCATATACGCCACACCACATCCGCTAAGTTTTGAGACCACACTACGCATGAACTGAAGCTGATGGATAAATGAATTAACAACTAAGATGAGAGAATTGAAGAAGAGGGCCTCGCGACTACGACTTAGCTGATGTCTGACCTACGCATTAGCCCAATGCGCTGGTCAGACCTTGTGTACCTACCTAACATTCGCTGCCGTTTTTCTCTCTTTCTTTTTTTTTTTTTTTTTTTTTTTGGAAGGAAGTGAACTGCATTCGGTTCAAAACAAACAAAAAACAAAATAAATTACAAATCAAAATAAAATTAACAAATAATTAATAAGCTTCATTAAATTAATGGATTAATTAAATTGAATTGATCACAAGCAACAATTAAAAGGAATTAACTCACGAACTTTACGAGCGCGAGAAGCTCCCACGTCCCTACATGCTCGGACCGGATTCCCGCCTCCGACGGTTCAAACGAGCGGCGAGCAATGATTCCCCTGTGACTTCGCCCCTAACCTTGCTGTTCTCCGAGGGATGGATAAAGAGGCGTGGGTAGAGATATTGGGACTCCGAACATGCTTGAGGGGGAGGTGAGAAGAGGGGATGGGAGAGGGGGGGGGGGGGGGGGGGTGAGAAGTTGGATG
The DNA here is from genome assembly GCA_033310375.1 of Conus canariensis. Classification (NCBI taxonomy): domain Eukaryota; kingdom Metazoa; phylum Mollusca; class Gastropoda; order Neogastropoda; family Conidae; genus Conus; species Conus canariensis. The sequence continues at coordinate 6,334,089 of CM065745.1, forward strand.
AACGTGGGGGGGGGGGGTTGGTGGGGTGCCCCCTTCCCCTCCCTCCCCATTTCACTACGGTGGCGTGCCATGTTGAAACAGTCGTCTGTTTTGACACTTTGTAATGGAGGGAAATTATCAGTGTGAGTGCAGTTTGAAGAGTCTCTCTCTCTCTCTCTCTCTCTCTCTCTCTCTCTCTCTCTCTCTCTCTCTCTCTCTCTCTTCATTTTTCTCCAACAAGCTTCTAAAATGATCGAACCATTCAGTTACAGAGATATCATTTGACAATTGAAATCTTCTCCTTGCAATCTTGTGTACAGTTTCCCAAAATTCCTGTTGACTCTTCACAGAATTAATCAATACATTTAGCAATGAATCATTGTGTTCTTTCTTTTTCCTTTTATTTAGATTTTTATATTCACGTCTTGCAACACAGAACGCGACTCGATCATCTTTATCCAAAGTTATACAAAAATTTCTCCACAAACTAAGCATAATATTACAGAGGACATAGTTCACGAATATGAGGAGGAGGAATTTCCGTACGAAAGAGCAATATCTAGAGAAGAAGTGTTGCTCGCAATCAGAAAATTGAAAAATGGAAAATCTGCTGGCCCTGATGGTTTAATTGGTGAATTTTTTAAGTATTCTGGCGAGTCCGTCTTGAATTTCTTAGTGAAGTTGTTTAACTTCCTCTTCGATAGTGGCGCTTACCCTGACAGCTGGAAAGAATCTATAATTGTACCCCTGTTCAAGAAGGGTGATGTTAACAATGTAAATAATTATAGAGGTATTTCATTATGCAATATTTGTAGCAAACTTTACAGCTCGGTTATTAATAGTAGGTTATATGAATGGGTAATTCAAAACAATATAACTGGAGAGCATCAGGCGGGGTTTAAAAGAGGTTATTCTACAATTGATCATATATTTACCCTGCTTGCTGCTGTTCAAAAACAACTCGTAAAGAATCAGAAGTTATATGTTGCCTTTGTGGATTTTGAAAAGGCTTTTGATTCCATTTCTCGAAAATTGTTATGGCCTGTTTTGTTAAAAACTGGAATCAGGGGTAAGTTGTACAGTACAATAAAGAGTATGTATTGTGAGGTAAAGGCAAAAATACGATCAGGCGCAAAATTATCGGAATTCATCAAGTGTACAAGTGGGGTTAAACAAGGAGATGTCTGTAGTCCGATTTTATTTTCCTTATTTATTAATGAGTTAGCCTTAGAAATAATTGAAAATGGCCGTCATGGAGTAACTTTTGATCTTTTAGAATTGTTTGTGCTGCTTTTTGCCGATGATATTATTTTAATTTCAGTATCAGTGGTTGGTCTCCAGAGACAACTAAATAATTTGTATTCTGCAGCAGGTAGACTAGAACTAAATGTTAATATGAATAAGACCAATATTGTTGTATTTCGTAAAGGAGGATATTTAGCCCGCACTGAAAAATGGACCTATGGAGGTGAGAGAATACATGTGATTAATGCTTACAAATACTTTGGTATTTATTTTACAACGAAACTTAGTTTTGGCTTTGCTTGTCAAGATATAGTCAATAGAGCCAAGAAGGCGGTCAATAGTATTGTTCATATTTTGTACAAGTTAGAGTGTAACTCGTTCAGTGTTTTTACAAAATTGTTTGATTCACAGGTACAGCCAATTTTACAATATGGTGCAGAAGTATGGGCTTTTGACAAAGGTGCCTTAATTGAAAAAGTTCACCTGTATGCGCTGAAGCGCTTTTTGAATGTAGACAGTAGAACGCCCAATGATCTGGTTTATGGTGAACTTGGACGATATCCAATTTATTTAAATTCCTATTTGAAATGTATAAAATATTGGCTCAAGTTAACAAGAATGAATGACAATAGGATACCCTTTAAAGGTTACAGGGTACTGTTGAGTTTAGATGATAACGGTAAAAGAACATGGGCTTCCCATGTTCGACTGTGTTTGAATTCATATGGATATGGTTTTGTTTGGGATAACCAAGGTGTAGAAAATATATCAGAATTTCTGAATTGTTTTAAACAGAGGATTATAGATTGCAGGTGGCAGGACTGGCATGACCATATGTATAATAGCGATAGATTTGCTCAGTATAAACTCTTTAAATCGACATATAGCTTAGAACCTTATATTGGGATAAAAATGAATAGATTTATCAAATGTGCACTGACAAAATTTAGATTTGGCGTGTCCGATATCGCATGCCATCGCCTCAGGTATAGAAATGTTGCTGAAAACGAACAGATGTGTCGACTTTGTAACAGAGCAAGAGAAGATGAAATACATTTTTTGTTTTGCTGTCCTGCTCTGAGTGATCTTAGAATAAATTTTATTCAACCCAAATATTATACCGAACCATGTAATTTCAGACTAATTCTCTTGCTGTCAACAAGGAATGAGAATACACTTTGGAAATTAGCCATGTATATTTACGAAGCAAATAAGAGAATTCAGACAGTAATGGCTTAATGTACTCTGCGTTTTGTAACATATCTACATTTTTTCATGATTTCATTGTGTTATGTATTAGGAATGTTGTATGATGAATGTATGAATACCCCTTCAGTATGGGGCTGTGGCCTTAAACTGAATAAAACATTCGCATTCGCATTGGCATTCTCTCTCTCTCTCTCTCTCTCTCTCTCTCTCTCTCTCTCTCTCTCTCTCTCTCTCTCTCTCTCTCTCCTCATCAAGCACACTTCACACAGACATAATTATTACCTTTCATATCCCTGTCTCTACGCACTAGTTCCCCCCCCCCCTCCCCCTTTCCCCGTCTCCCTCCACACTCACATCACCCCCCCCCCCCCCCCCATTCCCACTTTAGTTCATTCCCTACTGCTGTCCACTTGCTCACCTCCACCCTCTCACCGTCCCCCAAATACCTTCAGTTTAGCTGTCAGCACATTGCTACAGCAAGCTGTTTGAAACTTGCGATGAAGCCGAACCATTCGAACGGAAGAGCAAACAGATCGCGTGCCTATGTAACTATACGTTTCAAACGATTTAAAGCATCTGTTTGGAACTCTTATGTTCCAAGCACGTCGGGCTATGTTCCAAAAAGATTAAGTACGTCCCCTAGGCTCACGACCAAATCTGAAAAATTATGGCGACATTAAGCTGATAAAGTGCATGGAAACAAACATATTTGAAACAAACCAATAATAAAGCTTTAAACATATTTGTCAGGCCTTAATGTTTGTGTGGGCTGTTAAATGATAAAAGAAGTGCACTGTTGTGGCTGTACCTTTTTACCATTGTTTTCCAGTTTCCCAGTGCACTTACAATTATTATTCAAAAGGCATGCTATGGATAAAAAGCAAAGATGATTTTTTTGGTTTGTTTTTCTTTTTCGCTTGAATGGGTCCCAGTGCAAGAGGTTGACGTAGCCTCTGAAGCTGTGTTGTTCAAAGGGATCGAGCATTGAGGTTTAGTGATGCTCTGCCTCTGCTAGTCCTGGAAGAGGTGGAGTGTTGCTTCCCTTCAACACTTGGTGAGAACAGTGCAAGCCTGGACCAACTGAACGCGATGGCCTGTTTTTTTGTTGGTTTTTTTTTTTGTTTTTTTGTTTGTTTGTTTGTTTGTTTGTTTGTTTTGTTTTGCTTTCTCAGATGTTACAGACTCACAGGTGATGTGGTCAGATTTCCACAGGTGATGTGGTCAGATGTCCACAGGTGACGTGTACAGGTGTTCACAGGTGATGTGGTCAGGTGTTCACAGGTGATGTGGTCAGATGTTCACAGGTGATGTGGTCAGATGTTCACAGTTGACATGGTCAGGAGATGTTGACATGCTCACAGGTGATGTGGTCAGGTGTTCACAGGTGATGTGGTCAGATGTTCACGGGTGATGTGGTCAGATGTTCACAGTTGACGTGGGCAGGAGATGTTGACATGCGCACTGGTGATGTGGTCAGATGTTCACAGGTGATGTGGTCAGGAGATGTTGACATGCGCACTGGTGATGTTGTCAGATGTTCACAGGTGATGTGGTCAGATGTTCACAGGTGATGTGGTCAGATGTTCACCGTTGACGTGGGCAGGAGATGTTGACACGTGGCGTGGTCAGGACGATTCCAGTGAAAGAGTGCAGCAGAGAGCCTGGACGCCGTGTGCAGTCTTTATACAGCATTCTGCAGCGATACAGCTGCATGTTTACGACTGGCACTAAAAAGTGTTATCTGCAAACCTGCAACCCGTGTAAACTACATCAGAGTTTGGGTTTCGGCCTGCCACTAAATCTCTCTCTCTCTCTCTCTCTCTCTCTCTCTCTCTCTCTCTCACCACCACACACACACACACACACACACACACACACACACACACACACACACACACACACACACATGCACGCACGCATCACACACACACAGACACACACACACATACACACGCACGCAGGCAGGCATGCAAGCATGCACTCACACACACACACACACAACACACACACACACACACGCACACACACATACGCGCGCGCGCGCGCGCGCGCGCAAGTGCGCACTCACGCACTCACGCGTGCGTGCGCGCGCTCGCATGCCTGCACACACGCATACACACACACATACACGCACACATACGCGCAGGGGCAAGTGTCAGATACCCCAACGATCTTAACAAAAACTTGCTCCTGACTCGCGGGCGCGAACGCGTGCATGTGATTGTGAAAGAATATAATTATTATGTTCACTATGTTGTACCCGCCAGTGATGATTTAACCGAGGAAAAATCCAACTGAATTTATGTACACGTGTTTTGGTTTTCACGTTTACTCTGTTTGAGTGAAAATAATGAACATCTGATTCTAGCAGCAATTTGTTATAGCGATAGCGCGGATTATCTGCCAACAAATGTAATTCAATAATTACTGATGAGAGATACAAAATGTCTTTGAGGATGCTCAGGAGATTTTAAAATAGAAAAAAAAAAACCAGAAGAAAGATCTTCAACGTTTCAGTCATAGACCGTTTTCAGGACTAGTGACATATTTTAAAATCGTCTGAACATCCTCAAAGACTTGGGATATATTTCAAAATCTTCTGAGCATCCTCAAAGACATTTTGTTCTGTTCACAGAAGATCTGCGGTCAAAAATCGGTTTAATTACTGATGAGAATTGGAGCTCTTTCTCAGGATTACTGTTCACCCCATGAATACTTCAACATCAGAGACTACAGGGAAAACTCAATAGAGCGCATGTGCCAGCAAGCACTAAGGGGACCCTTTGCTGCAATGGAAAAGCTTGAAGAATAAGAAATGTTCAACGAAAACAAAAGTCAGATTATGTGTTAGGTAAACAGTCTCTTTGAACAAGACTAAGCCATGCTGATGCATGAAAAATCAATTTCTCATGCAAGATCAAGTTGCACTAATGAAGACCAGCTTACGCTATTGCTGGACCAGTCCAAATCAACACACGATTAGTACATGCCACCATAGAACCAAACAGCAGCAATGCAAGATTCATTCGCATCGCTGTAAGAGTCTTTCGTCAGTTCAGGTAAGACAGTCTTTCGTCAGTTCAGGCAAGACAGTCTTTCGTCAGTTCAGGTGAGACAGTCTTTCGTCAGTTCAGGTGAGACAGTCTTTCGTCAGTTCAGGCAAGACAGTCTTTCGTCAGTTCAGGTAAGACAGTCTTTCGTCAGTTCAGGTGAGACAGTCTTCCGTCAGTTCAGGTGAGACAGTCTTCCGTCAGTTCAGGTGAGACAGTCTTTCGTCAGTTCAGGTGAGACAGTCTTTCGTCAGTTCAGGCAAGACAGTCTTCCGTCAGTTCAGGTGAGACAGTCTTCCGTCAGTTCAGGTAAGACAGTCTTCCGTCAGTTCAGGTAAGACAGTCTTTCGTCAGTTCAGGCAAGACAGTCTTTCGTCAGTTCAGGTGAGACAGTCTTTCGTCAGTTCAGGTGAGACAGTCTTTCGTCAGTTCAGGTAAGACAGTCTTTCGGCGGTTCGGGTGAGACAGTCTTTCGGCGGTTCAGGTAAGACAGTTTTTCATCGGTTCAGGTGAGACAGTCTTTCGGCGGTTCAGGTGAGACAGTCTTTTGTCAGTTCAGGTAAGACAGTCTTTTGTCAGTTCAGGTAAGACAGTCTTTCGTCAGTTCAGGTGAGACAGTCTTTCGTCAGTTCAGGTAAGACAGTCTTTCATCGGTTCAGGTGAGACAGTCTTTTGTCAGTTCAGGTAAGACAGTCTTTCGTCAGTTCAGGTAAGACAGTCTTCCGTCAGTTCAGGTGAGACAGTCTTTCGTCAGTTCAGGTAAGACAGTCTTTCGTCAGTTCAGGTAAGACAGTCTTTCGGCGGTTCAGGTAAGACAGTCTTTCGTCAGTTCAGGTAAGACAGTCTTTCGGCGGTTCAGGTGAGACAGTCTTTCGTCAGTTCAGGTAAGACAGTCTTTCGGCGGTTCAGGTAAGACAGTCTTTCGTCAGTTCGGGTAAGACAGTCTTTCGTCAGTTCAGGTAAGACAGTCTTTCGTCGGTTCAGGGCCTACTTAACACCAAGACAGGACTGGTCTCGGTCAGTGATGGACCACTCTGTGTCCCGGTAACAACATGCTATGTTATCGTCATACCAGTCTAAGCCAGCGTGGGACCAGCCAGGTTCACCACAGAGGCACCGTTTGATCCTGAAGGACTGTGTTGACTCTGAAGAAGACTGTCACTGCCCGACCAGCCGACGTCAACAGTTATCTCTGTTATTACTTCAGGCAAGATTTCTTTCTCGTGCCCTCCCCCCCCCCCCCCCCCCCCCCCCCCCCCCCCCCCCCTTTTTTTTTTTCCTTCCGTCATCTATGTCCAAAATTCAAATTTCTCGGGAACTGTTTGAGGAGGGAGAAGAATGGTGAAGGAATGAGAAGAGAGGGCGGGGGAGGAAAGACGTACAGTGGATGAGGGTGGGGCGAAGGGGATGGAGAGAGAGAGAGAGAGAGAGAGAGAGAGAGAGAGAGAGAGAGAGAGAGAGAGAGAGAGAGAGAGAAGTGGTGCAGAAGCGGATCGTTATCTGGAAATGGGGGTTCCAGTTCCTTTTTAGAGGTTAACAATACCCCCCCCCCCCCCAAAAAAAAAAAAAAAAAAAAAGATTTGCCCAGCCAAACACGAGCGAAGGAGAGGGAATGATGGTGGGAGGGAGGGGGGGGGGGGGGCGGGCGGGCGAAACATCGTGTCGCGAATGATGTATGTTCGCTTAAGACCTGTTGATAAGATTTTGAAGAGAAATTATCATTATTCCGCCGGACACCAGCCGCCGTGGTGAAGTGGTTAGCGTCGCGGACTCCCGGCTGGGAGGTCGTGGGTTCGAACCCCATCAGAGTCATGTGGGTTTTTCTGCCCCGACCGGCTCCTACCCAGAGTTGAGTTTGCTGCGGACTCAGTTGGGAAGACTGGGACCACACAGTGGAGTTTCATCCACTTAATGGATGCGTTTCTGACAGTGTTACTCAAATTTCCTGACCAACACTGCAAGTGCCTGTATCTCTCGGGCCTGGTTGACGCCGGGATATATTATGAAAGGAAGCGTAGAGTACAGCCCTGTCATGTAGTCTCAGACCGAAATGGAAATCCGTAGCATCATCTTAATCATCCTCATTCTTATCGATCAGCATTAAAAAAAAAAAAAAAAGTCTCAAATTCTGTGTCCCTTCATGCCCTGCTCTCATGGTGACCTCAGTTTCGATGTCCTCTCAACGTCTCTGGCCTTGGTTTGGTTCCGTCGGGGCCACCGGTGTCGGCGAGTCCATGGGGGCTGTCGTTGGACGGACGTGGTGGCGCCCTCCGGAGGGAGAGCTCACTCACGCCGGTTCCGCGACTAAGCAATTATTGTCGTCAGTAGGGGGCTTAGTCGGTGGTGTCCTGTGTATGTTAGATCAGAACAGGCACCACTGAACACCACCGAAGTGACTCGGCAGCAGTGCAGTGTCTTCTCCGGTGGGTTGCCTCTTGACGACTTGACATTGACTGCTCCCTGTGGATTGTCGGTGCCGGGGCTGCGGCGGGGCTGACCGGGCTGTGGCTGTGGACGGGGTGTCGGAAAGAGCGGCGTGGGTGCACTGCCTCTGAGGTGGCGCAGAGGCTGGGACAGCAACCAAAAAAAAAAAAAAAGAAAAGAAAAAAAAAAAAAAAAAAAAAAAAAAAGAAAAAAAAAATTATTCCGTCGGACAAAAGGGACAAACAAATGACAAGACAAAACACGGCGCCATTCGGCCTCTGTGTTTTCTTCAGGCAAGATAAACAACATTCAGGAAAATGAAAACCAAGAACGAGCCATCACTTCTCTTCTCAAACTGGGCCCCATATTAGACGTGCAGTCACCTCACTTTAAAACAAACTTGCTGATCACAGATGAGTCGGCGAAGGACCTTGGGAAAGAAAAGGAGGGGGTAACTCTTTCTCCGAGCGGACGACTTTCGCCAGACAGTTGTAGAGGGGGGCAGAGGGAAGGGGAGAACCAATGGGTGATCAACGGGCTGTCCAGGACTTTCGCTGACGACGAATTTCTACGATGACTTTTTAAGAAATCTGTTATTTCTCCTTTGATTCCTTTTCGTTTTGGGGTCGTTGAGGGACTACTGATGACTTCCTAACAGTACTATTCTCCGTCTGTCTGCCTGTTGGCCGACTCTGGGGAAAGGTCCAGTGACGCTGAGGAAAGACCCACTGACTGCAGGGAAAGTCCTGTTGACAGCGGGGAAGACTGTAACCCGGGATTCTCTACAGAGGGCACCAAAGACCTCATGGCGAGAGCTTGGCCGTGTCAGGAGTTGTACTGTCTCCAACTGTCAGCCGAACAGCATCGTGTGAGGCTGCGGGATGGACACGGCAGTTGCTCGACGGTGGCGGTTTTTCGCTGGTGGGCTCTGCAATCATGAAATATGGGCTGGTACACCCATGGGAACGCTCCCGTGGAGGTTCTGTCGTGTCTCATCCAGCGGCAATTACACAATGGCATATGCCATGGAACAGTTATGTCCCTTGACGTCTTAAAGGAATGCCCTGTGCGTGCCTGCATCCTATGTGAACACAGCGCAGGCTTCCAAGGGTGGTGCAGGATTGCTCCGAGCTGGTTTGTTCAGCAGTTGAGGACAGTACGTCTCTGGGTCCCATCCGCACCTTCGGGGTATCATTTTTTCTTTTTCCGTTGATTCCTGTTCGCTTTGGGGTCATTGTGTGACCTCTGATGGACTTCCTGTCAATACCATTCTCCATGTGTTCTGTGGGTCCTCTGAGACCTGGTGTAGGACAAGACGAGCCTGACCACTCTTTGGTGGTGTCCTGCCGGCCGCCCAGCTCTTTCGCTGTCTACCTCTCCTTCCTCCTCCTCGCACTGTGTGTGGCCTTGCTCTGCACGACCTGCTGCTGTCTGACACTGAAAACCATCAGTACCGTCTTACCTTTCTCTGGATAACTAGATTGAGCCTTTATTGTTTGGACTGATATTTCTATGGGCCTTTTTCTGTCTTTTTTTTTTCTTCTCTCATGATGCAAAAGCTCAGAAATTCAGTAATTATTCTGACCCCACCCCCTCTTTTTCCTACCTCAATTTGATAAACATTTTGAAAGAAATATGATTTATGTAATATCATGTGGTGACAATGAACATTTTGAAAGAAATATGATTTATGTAATATCATGTGGTGACAATGAACATTTTGAAAGAAATATGATTTATGTAATATCATGTGGTGACAATGAACGGTTCCCTGTCTTCTTCTTCTTCTTATCTATTTATCATTATTATTATCATAATTGTTATTATCATTATTAATGATTTATTCATTTATATATTTTAAGAGGGTATCTACAATATCATTAGTTTAAAACATGGGACATTTGATAAGCTAAATAATTGATGTGCAGTTTAGTGTTCGATATCGTGCTCTCCTCTTCTTTCAAGATCGGTGAAGTTATGGGTGAACATTTAAAAAAAAAAATTCTCTTGTCTCTTTCCTCCCTGTTCCCTGAAGGAGAGCTGTCGAGCACAGCACAGCTTATCTCCTCATTGATAACAGGAAACTAACTGGTTTTCGGGTTGAAGTCTTCTTCACCCGTGACCTTTGAGTTATCTAGCTTAGTGACGGGGACAACCCAAGGATTATGTCCCTTGGCTAAATGACGTCAAGTGGACGGTTTGTCTGGAGAGATCCGGTGTGCGTGTCGTCCTCACTTCATGAGCATTATCTCCTCCAAAGATTAAAAGACAGATGAAGGTTGTTCTCAGGGTGGCCGTGATAGGCCCTTTTGCTCGATTTTTTTCGCACTGTATTACAAAGAAAAACTAAGAAATAAATGTGTGTGGAAAAAAATAAAAGATAGGAAGAGGGAACTGAAACACTATGAAAAAAAATTTAAAAAAAAAAAATTAAAAAAAAAAGGAAAACTGCAGAATCGACGGATCGTATCCACTTTTGACAACAGTAGTCTCCCATGTCACCAGCTGCCATGCTATAAACTATCAAGGGAGAAAAACGAAAGTGTAAAAACTTTCCACACACACACACACACACACACACACAAAAGAAAAACCGTAGGCGAATAGGCCAATAAAGCAAATACACAAACCCAACCAATCATAAATGCAAACAGTAGGTGAGCCTACTCAATGCACGAGTGTGTGAACAGGTTGTACATGTGCACCCGGGTCACATAATCATTCAATGGTCCTCGTATGTCTAGTACCCTGCACTCTGTGGATTTAGACGCGCACGTTTTATAAACAAACAGACAAACAAACAAACCACGCAGTATTATTTGGTTTCCGTCTGTAACTGTTCTGTGACCGTTTGTTTTTATAAAAGCAGGAACTGTTAGGCTTATCCAAAAAGTATACCACTTCATCAAATAAATCTAAAATGAATACCTTAAAAAGCCTGACATTAACACTTTTCTTGTTGAAAACGTTTTCTTTTCCGTAAATGAATGGTAATCTGAGTTTTAATGTGAAGTCAAAATGGCACTGTTGTTGCTTGTAAATTATTTTGTTTTCTTTCGTTGCAAAATTATATGGCCGGTCGATGTAATCATAAAATCAGTGTAGTTATGATTCACGAAAACACGTGATCACGACTCATGAAAGCAAATGAGAGTCATTCTTGAAAAAAATATAATTATGCTCATGAGTACACGAATGACTCACAAAAAGCCGGTAATTATGAATCGTGAAAGCAGTTAATTATGATTTGCGATGACATGATTATGACTCGTGAAAATAAGTGATTATGACTCAATATGTCAAAACAGTCAAGGTGAATAAATAAAACAAGAAATGCTGATTTACATAGGCAGGTAATCATGAATAATGAAAACAAGTAATTATGACTCATGAAAACAGATTATTATGACTCAACTGCTTGCGGTACAGCGATATCAGTTATTTGTGGTGCGGACTGTAGTCTGCTAAAGCTCAGAAAGGTCGGAAGCCAGAACATAGATGTCATAATGGACTGCGACTGCTTCCGGTACATGGCTCACTAGAGGCGTAAAGTGGTTAATCTTCCTTCTTTTGACTTGTTACTTGATGTCTTAACATCTTAAAACCCCGTGAACATTATCATTATTTTTATGTAAACATTACCATGTTCAATTCATAATTATCATTTTCTTGCAGTGATAATTTCTGTGTCCCGTCAGGAAAAGAAATGTGGACTGCATGTTTCAAAAACCTTGTTTTTATGTAAACATTACCATGTTCAATTCATAATTATCATTTTCTTGCAGTGATAATTTCTGTGTCCCGTCAGGAAAAGAAATGTGGACTGCATGTTTCAAAAACCTTGTTTATGTTGGATTTTGTTTTGTTTTTTCTTCTTAATTTTTTTGTTGAAAAGGATATACACTATGTCATGGTGGACTCTCCATTTTAAAGTATATTGTGTATGTCTGGGTGTATTATCTCTCTGTGAGCATGATTCAGTGTGTGATGTTGTGTGTGTGTGTGTGTGTGTGGTGGTGTTGTGTGGCGTGCGCATGCGAGTGTGCATGTGTGTGTGTGTTGTTGAGTGTGTGTGTGTGTGTGTGTGTGGTGTGTGTGTGTGTGTAGGTGTGTGTCTGTGTGTGTGTGTGTGTGTTGTGTGTGTGTGTGTGTGTATGTGTGTGTGTGTGTGGTGTGTGTGTGTAGTGTGTGTGTGCATGTGTGTGTGTAGTGTGTGTCGTGTGTCCAATGTGTTGTGTGTTGTGTGTATGTGTGTGTTTGTGTGTGTGTGTGGTGCAGCCAATTGTAATGAGTGCTGCTCAATAAGAGCATCCACAATAAGCCTGTCAAAAAACACCACAAACCACACATCAACACACACACACACACACACACACACAACACACACACACCACACACACCACACAGAAAGATGGATGGATGGATAGACAGAGACACACACACACACACACACACACACACAAAGATACTCAGTCACACACCTTCTCATGTGTTATGTTTGATTTCATATTTTATTTTCTCCCAACAATAACAGCATTCTTGACTTAAGTTGAGAATTAGTCCAACACTGAAAATCAACACTAATTGCGTCAGGATCTTACGATTATGAAGTGCAGGAAATTTGAGCATTCTAGTGTGATGCATACGTAAATGAACATATACTTTCACACAATGTTTAAAAATTTGTGTGTGTTTGTGCAAGTGCATACCTGTGTGCGTGCATGTGTGTGCGTGTGTGTTCATGTGTGTGCTTGTGTGCATGCATCAGTGTGTGTGTTTGGCACGAGCATTTGCATGCGTGTGCGCTTGTGTATATGTGTGTGTGTGTGTGTGTGTGTATCATGTATGTGTGTGTGTGTGTGTGTGTGTGTGTGTGCGCATCAGTGTGTGTGTTTGCATATGTGTGTGTGTGTGTGTGTGTGTGTGTGTGTGTGTGTGTGTGTGTGTGAAACACTAAAGAAAAAACTCTATTCCATATTTCTCTCGACCACAGAATGGATATCAGACTTGTCATTGAGCAATCAATTGAGTTAAATTTCTTAATCTTTCACTTTCATGTTAAATCTGTGCAACAGCAATAAATGTGATTTTTGTTTTGGGTATGATTACAAGGATGAATATTTTTTCCACACATCACTTAGACTATTAATCGAAAATCAAAGAAATAGACTACAAATCAAACACCACTAACAACCTTCAATGATTACCAACAATCCAACAAACAACCAGAGAACAGATTCTGGGGGTGCTAACGATACAAGTGGTTTTGAATTAACATGTTAAAACAAACAAGATGAAAAATAACAGAACTCAGAGTCAAAGAGAGAGAGAGAGACAGACAGACAGGAAAATCACTAGCACAGAATTTCCATCAAGTGGGAACTACAATTTATCACAATATGTAACAGTCAAATGAGAGATTTAAAACTCTGATCTGATGAAGTAGGCATGCAATAAGTTAATGAGTATGTGTCGGGGGAGGGGGTGTTGGGGGGTGGTGGGGTGGACGGACACTCCAACGGGCTAATTGTCTCATTACAGGTCTTCCACAAACAATTACATAGAAATTGTTAACATCAGTCTGACCAGCAGAATCCACATCCTTCGTCATGTGAGCTTCCAGTGTCTTTACCAGACTTTGCCAAATGATATATTCAGCCGCTTTGATTTACTAAAGGGAAATAACTGTATCTATTTTCAGTCAGATGTCTGTGAAGCTTTATAAGCTTGAGGCACATTTTACATGCTTCGGCTTATAGTACTCATGATTCATTTCATTGTGGAATGCAACGTTTTGTAAATACATTTTTGTTTATATGAACATGGAGTGGACATGTGCAAAATTTACATTCAGTAAAGAAAAAGTGCGTTTTGAAAAGTACATAGTTGAAATTACAACCACAGCTTACATACCAGTGTTTTTGCCACTTATTTACATCGTAACTGGAAAGAAGCAAAACAGTAATAATACACTCTCACAAAACTTAAAAATGACAAAAATGAGACAGTAAATTCATGAATTTAAAAAAAAAAAAAAAAAAAAATGATATTACCTTTAAACATACAGAAAAAAAAATGTGAAAAAAAGAATACAGACAAAAAGATTTTTTTTTTTTTAATCATCTAGCTACACTGAAATAGTATCAATTAAGTTTACACAAACAAGTTCATCTAATTACACTGGACAAATATCAATTAGGTTTACACAAACAAGTAATCATACTTGGGATTAAACATGAGATCCAAAAATAAGCAAGGCCACAAAAAGCTAGGAAAAGTGTTTTTTCATCTCATGTGACCAACATGGAGAAACACCATATATCACAGACTGAGTGTGTGTGTGTGAGTGTGTGTGTGTGTGAGTGTTCTTGTATGAGTGTGTGGAATTAACTGGTAGTGATGCTCATACAGCAGTCACTTGTATGCTTATATGAGTTTTACAAACAAAAGAACAACAACAAAAGTGACGGTCTGTTTCATCCGTTGTTTGGCTAGTAGCCTTTGTTTTCTTTATTCATTGGTTTGTTTCTTAGCTGGTCGTATCTCTCCAATAACTCGTTAACCTGCAAAATACACTGCTGAAACATCACAGATATTCACAAAGATATGCAATATAACCACAGTCATCAAGGAAAAAAAAAACCCAGGCTAATAAAGAAGAGAAAATTTATTTAATTGTATGCAACGGCAGTGACGTTGTGCTAGTTTCACTATTTGTCATCCATTTTAAAAGTAAACAAAATCAGACTTAACATCTAATGCATACTTTCTTCTCTTTTTTATTTTTTTTTTTCTTAATTCCCATTTTTTTCCCTCTTCTTCTTGCTATGATAGCTCGACAACAATCCTTTGCCTGAGCGCGCAAGTCCTGAAAATGAAACGTTTCCGCTGCGAACGCCGGTGCTTTTTTTCTTGGTCTTTTCCGGCTTTTCTGAGGCTGATGATTCTGCCGCTTCTGATTCTGCGATGATTCTGCGCGCTTCTGCCACCGTCAGGGGCCTGCTGTCGTCTGTGGCGCTGCTGTCTGTTGCCTCAGACATCTGTCACAGAGCAAATTCAGTGTCGTATATACAAAAACAGGTCACAGAGCAAATTCAGTGTGTGTTGGTCTGTGTCGTATATATAAAGACAGGTCACAGTGCAAATTCAGTGTGTGTTGGTCTGTGTCATATATACAAAGACAGGTCACATAGCAAATTCAGTGTGTGTTGGTCTGTGTCATATACAAAGACAGGTCAGAGAGCAAATTCAGTGTGTGTTGGTCTCTGTCATATATACAGACAGGTCACAGAGCAAATTCAGTGTGTGTTGGTCTGTGTCATATATATATACAAAGACTGGCCATAGAGCAAATTCAGTGTGTGTTGGTCTGTGTCATATATATATATACAAAGACTGGCCATAGAGTAAATTCAGTGTGTGTTGGTCTGTGTCATACATACATACAGGTCACAGAGCAAATTCAGGTGTCAGTGTATATGGCACATACAAACAGGAATGACAAAGGAGTGATTTTAAAAACTTTTTTGAACTTTCCATCAAGCAAAATTCAAAATGGTGTCAATTAACAACAAAAAGAGGACAGTTACACTATGGAATTCTATCAAGGAAAAAAATAGGAAAAAGTTTAACATAATATTGTCACTTTTCACACACACACACACACACACACACCACGCAGCACCAAGCACACGCACACTACACACACACACACAAGCATGCACACGCGCGTGCGTGCGCACACACACACACACACACACACACACACACACACACACACACACACAACACTCACTCATACACACATACAGAGTCATAATCAACAAAATATTACAGAATTGAAGTCCAATATTATTTTTGCGCTGTACAAATAATATGCAGTGTACTATACGTACATGATTTGCTTGGTACCACGGTGGTCTTAGCAGACATTAACAAGGAAGAGATTTTCTCTGTGTGTGTGTGTGTGTGTGTGTGTGTGTGTGTGTGTGTGTGTGTGTGTGTGTGTGTGTACGTGTGTGTGTGTGTGTGTGTGTGTGTGTGTGTACGTGTGTGTGTGTGTGCGTGTGTGTGTGTGTGTGTGTGTGTGTGTGTGTGTGTTAAGTACATTTTTCTTCCTTTTTAAAAGTAAAGTGTTGGACTTCACATCTAATGCACGCTTTCTTTGAAATTCCATTTTACTTCCTCTTGTTGAAACTGCTTGACAATAATCCTTTTCCCTGAGCGCACAAGTCCAGTTGGTAGACTGCACATACGGTAGAGTGAATAGCATCTTGCACACACCTGAAATCCCATCACTAAGGCTTAAAGTAACTTACTGATTCAAAATTTCCGCTATGTACCAAGGGATGGATTCAGAATTTGATTTGACCATGACGCACATGCTGCTTTAAAACTGAAGTGCAGGGTTTTTTTTTTTTTTCCATTCAGATGCAACCTCCATTCTACTTAGGTGCTGGTCCCAGAAAAGAAACAAAAAAGTCCCCACTGCCTGTCTATACAGGCAGTGTCCGCAGGAGTATCAGCCTGTATACACAGAAAGAAAGAAAGAAAGAAGGAAAGAAAGAAAGAAAGAAAGAAAGTCCCCAGAACTGGCAGCTAACAAAGAAGAAAAAAACACAAGGTACTATATTTTTGCAAATGATATTTTACTGGAAATTTGCTATTAACATGATCACTGGTTAACGTACAGTATCATGAATCGTTTTGATGTTTTGTTTCTTTTTCAGCATACAATGCTTTTGTTTCTTTTTCAGCATACAACGCTTTTGTTTCTTTTTCAGCATACAACTCTTTTGTTTCTTTTTCAGGAGACCTCTCTATTTTCAGGATGTGACCCTTTGACCTCCACAAGTCCGACAGCCCTAGAAAGGCCCTGTGTTGTCTGGTGGGTTATAATTATGAAATAGAAGAAAAAAGGAAAAAAAACTATAATTCCCATAAAATTCTTAAAAGCATTTATAATGACTCCGCTGAACAATGTGAACAAATGAATCACAAGACAAAATGCAATGCGTTTCAACCTATTGGATCTCCTTCAGGCAATATCTTCAGAAAGAGAAGACTAACAACTCATATGGTCATCTCTTGCCTGAAGAAGATCTAAGAGGTTGAATCATGTCATGTTTTGTCTTGCTATTCGTTTGTTCACATTGTTTGGTGAAGTCTTTATAAATACTTTTAAAAATTTGTTTAGATATCTGCCTGCAGTCACCTCACCTTATAATAATAATGATAATAATAACATAGCACTTTTAAAGCGCCTTGCCAAAGGTTCAAGATGCTGACAATCCACACTCTCGTCTACAGAACGGGCTGCCTACCTGGGTAGTGCCGACTGAAGAGCTGCCTGCCGGCGCTTCATTCAGTCGTTTTCCTCGTCATCCAGTCCATATCGTTCACTCATTTTCCCTCTTTCCTTCACTCTTTCAATTTTTCACCCAGAGTGCATGCTGTGTGTAACGTGTCATCCATACCAACGGCCAAACTGGCCTTCTCTTCCGAAAGATGATAACGCGATTTTACGTGTGTGTGCAAGATGTTATACGTGTTCAAAAACGGAATCTCAGTTTATAGTCTCATTTGAAGGACTATCTGTGAAACAGAGTCAGAACCAATGTTAACTCCGAGTGAAAAATCCCCCTGTACCGAAACTGCCCGGTGTAGATTCGAACCCGCAACCCAGGGATCACCAAGATTACGAGTCCGGTGCTCTATCAACTGGGCTATTCCAGACCCCCTCTGCAACTATAATTCCCGTGACAGCTGAAAGCCCCTACCTCAGCACTCACCTCTGTCATCTCTTTGGTCAATAGTCCACGCTGTACCGGAGGGCGGGTTGTGGGGCCCATGTTACCGTAGGTAACCATACCAGGGGCGGTGGGCCATACGCTACCAGGTGGGGCTCCCCATACGTTGATCTGGGTGCCGGAATAGTTGATGGGGTTGAAAGGCCCGTCAGGGATTTGAACCGGCGGACTCTGCTCTGTGTAAACAGTGAGAGAAGGTGGTAAGTTTCTTGTTGGTCTTCTCTTTATTTGTTCACTGGTGACTGTTCCCCAACGACTACTTCTGTAGTTATGGGCCTGTCAGGTGAGGTGAGGTGACTGTTCTGTGTGTGTGTGTGTGTGTGTGTGTGTGTGTGTGTGTGCATGTAGTTATGGGCCTGAGGTGACGTGAGGTGAGGTGACTGTTCTCTGTGTGTGTGTGTGTGTGTGTGTGTGTGTGTGTGTGTGTGTGTGTGTGTGTGTGTTGACTGTGTGTTTGTGCATGCATGTGTGTGTGTGTGTGTGTGTGCATGTGCGTGTGTGTGTGTGCGTGTGTGTGGTGTGTGTGTATGCGTGTGTGTTGCTTGCATGCATGTATAATGCATGCATGCATATGTGTGTGTGTGTGTGTGTGTGTGTGTGTGTGTGTGTGTGTGTGTGTGTGTAAGCAAACGCTCAAACATGTACACCACAGTCACCACCTTTTTCTGCAGATTATTGACAACAATATCAACGCCCCTTTAAAATAATCCAGTTATCCAATCATTACTTTTCTTTCAATTAAACAAGTGCTTAGTCGGTAAGTGAACTCTGCTCCATGACAGCAAACACATTCCTTATAAAAAAAAAAAACAACAACAACAAACAAACAAAAACCAGAAACCATTTGTTATTCCCACCAGTACAGGCCCCAAGTCAAGGCCAAAGCAATCACACGCCAAGCGCCAAGCGAAGCTGAAACATGGACAATGCCCTTCCTGTGCCGCCATCAACCGGCCTTTCAGCCTAATCCAGACCACAAGGGAGAACAGAGGTCAAAGGTTAAAGTGCAACTATATTTAACCTTGACAAAGGGACTGGATCCCTTTTCCCCACCCCCATGACTCCTCCCTTCCCCAGCTTGCCAGAGAGAGAGAGAGAGAGAGAGAGAGAGAGAGAGAGAGAGACAAATGGAGAGGATATGAAGAACACACACACACACACACACACACACACACACACACACACACACACACACAGACATGGATGCGGTGGGAGACAGACAGACAAATGGAGAGGATATAAAGAACACACACACACACTCAAACACACACACACACACACACACACACACACACACACACACACACACACACACATGGATGCCGTGGGAGACAGACAGACAGACAGACAATTGGAGAGGATATAAAGAACCACACACACACACACACACACACACACACACACACACACACACACACATACACACACACACACACACTCACACACACACTCAAACACACACACACACACCACTGAGAGAGAGGAGAGAGAGAGAGAGAGAGAGAGAGAGAGAGAGAGAGAGAGAGAGAGAGAGAACAAGAGGGAAGAAATAAAACACAGAGGGAAGAACAACAGCAAAAAAAAAAAAGCTACTAACTCTCATTATGAGTATCAGTTCTCAAAAAAAAGTCATTCCCATTTATTCTATCATCACCACCTATGTACACACAAACACACACCAACAAATTCATCAGCCCATTATTTCGTTCTTGTCAAATGTTATAGAGGCATGAGTATAACATTTTGTTAGGTACCATCTCATTGTACACTTCATTTCAATGATGAGGTCAACAGTCTCTAATGAAAAGCACCAGCATCCTATGCTTGTTAGACACCCCCAGTATCTCTCAATCCATGCTGTGTCTAGCCCTGCTGACCACAAGGGCCCACATTCGGGCTGGTCACTTTGTCACAGTCAATGCCATGATTGTTGAAATCAGTGTTAATACACACACACACACACACACACACACAACACACACACACACACACACACCATAATATGTACACACATGTGCGCATGCGCGCGTGCACACACACACACACACACACACACATAGATAGACATATATATTTCTTTTTCTTTTCTTTTAAGCATATAAGGAAGAAGTGAGCGTTTGTGTTTGGGGAGGGGAGGAGAGGGGGGTTGGAAGAAGGTGGAGGGGAGTGACAGAGAGGAAGGAGGGGGGGGGAGGGGAGGCCTGTGTGAGGGTAGGCTAGAGCAAGGGAGAGCATTTAAAAAACAATTGCTCTCTTCGCTTACCTTTCAGTCAGCATGTACAGGTGGGTTTGTCATGTACAGGTGGGTTTGTCATGTACAGGTGGGTTTGTTGTTATTATAAGCTGTAAATTAAACTACTGTCAAAAGACTGAATGAAGTCACCTTTTCTTCATGTCTTTTCATACTGATGAAGAAACTGATCTTCGTTGGAAGAGTCTGCTAGTGAACTGTGGTGCTTTCACAAATCATGTAATATGAAAAGCGCATGTCACTTCATGTACCTTTCTTTGAAAAAAAGGAATCTTTATTACAAGAAGGGCAAAGGGGTGGGCAGGCGAGAATGGGTGGAGATAGACAGGTGGAATTCCAAACTCACATTTTCTACTGAAACCACAGGTTTCATTGTTGAATGCATTCAAGATCAAGCTTGATAATGATTTTTCTTCAAGCTATCTGTTCTTGTGGCGAAAGTGTAAGCAATACCCATTTTCTTCTAAACGCTGATGTTCAACTCATTCCATACGGCCAGTTTTTCTCCTCCCCCCCCCCCCCCTCCCCCCCTAGACACAATGCATTTGTATGGCTTGGACAGAATACATGGAGAATTTTGAAACTTGCACACTGTCTGAGGAAGACTTGGATGTGTAAAGTGCCTCAAAGCCAAAGAGTTCCCCGGTCAGAAAGCAGTTGCTTTTGAAGGAGAAAACAGACCACTTTGCCAGCACAAAAAAAATCTAAAATCGTAAGTTAAAGCTGGTGGTCACCTTAGAAACAGTTTTCTCATTAATAAAGAAAAGTGTGAATCAAACATGGTTACCTCCTTTACACTGTCAATTTAATGTAAACTGAAACAAGGTTAAGTTTCATTCCAACACTCTGCCAAAATTCACACACCTCCATTTAACACACACGGGAGTGAGTGTGTATGACCTTTCTAAATTTAGCAGAAGCTGGTATGGATAGATATGTACAGCATACCTATGTGTACCTTTCCAAAAACAATTCTTCAGAACACATCTTTGCTGATCCTTGTCTGCTTTTTATGATGTTAGTGTTACATGACTTCTTTCAGTTTCTTTCCACAGACAATACACGATGATTTGGTATGGGTTGGTGCACTGCAATGGCATATTTGTCTCAGGTGTATCACTTCAATCAAGATAATATTCTGACTGTCTTAAAGTCACTCACTGTGGATAACATTTCTCATTCTTATTCTCTTTGTTGTCTTCAAAAAGTTACTGTGTGTTAATAATGCTCGATTTTAACAGGCATTCTCTTCCTCGTCTGCTTTTTACATGACTATTCTAAATCCCGTCATAACAGATTCCAGTTACCTTCATATTGTGTCAAAAAAAAACAACAACACTTAGTGTGGTTAATGATTACGATTGTGATGTAATTTCTATTGTGTTTACAATCATTCAAAGATGGCAAACACAGCACTGTCAATACAAATGGGAAGCGGAGAAAATAGCGCTCTTTCATTTGACCACCACGGCCAATGAACAGAGGAACAGAGGAGGAAGTACGGAGGGAAGTACATAAAACGAAAAGAAGAAAAGGCATGAAGACTCAACAGCATTTTCAGCATCACCCACCAAAGACTTCCCAGTCACAGAAGCAAACCACACAGACCAACAGATACAAATCGAAGATGCGTACTATATGATACGTAAACAATCAGTGCTGACTTTAGTTGTTAGTGTCGACAGAACAGATGTTATCACCAAAGAGACCATGCTGACTTAGTAAAAACTCAGTATGCTAACTGGGAGCCTTACACATTCCTGAGCAATGTGTAGCATTTTGCTTCTCACTGGCAAAGCGTGTTTTAAGTTGACTTCTGACAGACAAGAGGTGTATTACAAAAGCCCCTGCACTGCACAGTTGTCAATGCTTGTTTCAGTACAGCATTAACTAAGTGTTGTGATTGTCCAAAGATCACTGGACGATGAAACTGAACATCTTTTTAAGGCAGAACGTTACACACAAAGTTGGACTGATCATCATCAACATATTTTCTATGCCCAGTCCCTTTATCTGATACAACAAACAAACAAGAGCTGCTGTCAACTACGCAGGTGTTTGTATCTCTCGGGCCTGGTCGATGCCAGAATAAATGATCAAAGGCAGTGCAGAGTCCTCACTGTCATGCAGTGCAGAGTCCTCACGGTCATGCAGTGCAGAGTCCTCACTGTCATGCAGTGCAGAGTCCTCACTGTCATGCAGTGCAGAGTCCTCACGGTCATGCAGTGCAGAGTCCTCACTGTCATGCAGTGCAGAGTCCTCACGGTCATGCAGTGCAGAGTCCTCACGGTCATGCAGTGCAGAGTCCTCACTGTCATGCAGTGCAGAGTCCTCAGGGTCATGCAGTGCAGAGTCCTCAGGGTCATGCAGTGCAGAGTCCTCACTGTCATGCAGTGCAGAGTCCTCAGGGTCATGCAGTGCAGAGTCCTCAGGGTCATGCAGTGCAGAGTCTCAGGGTCATGCAGTCTCAGAGCAGAATGGAACTCCACAGTATCACCTTCATCATCTTGTACTCACTGACCAGCATATAAAAAAAAAAACAAACAAACAAAAAAATCTTCATAGTCTGTGGCCTTACGTGACCAGCTCTGGTGGTGAGTCACTTTCGATATCTTGACCATAACCATACCCATGATGGGTTCTGACCATAACCATACCCATGATGGGTTCTGACCATAACCATACCCATGATGGGTTCTGACCATAACCATACCCATGATGGGTTCCGGTCAGCATCTTCAATGTCAGCAAGCTCAAGGACAGCATCACCATCTGAATGTGATGGCAGCTTTCAGGAAGGGACGCTCAGTCATGCTGGATCCACTGCTAAGCATCCATTATCATCAGTGAAGGACTGAGTCATGCTGGATCCACTGCTAAGCATCAATTATGGTCAGTGAAGGACTGAGTCAGTCATCCACTGCCAAGCATCCATTATCCTCAGTGAACGACTCAGTCATGCTGGATCCATTGCCAAGCATCCATTATCCTCAGTGAAGGACTCAGTCAGGCTGAATCCATTGCCAAGCATCCATTATCGTCAGTGAAGGACTGAGTCATGCTGGATCCACTGCCAAGCATCCATTATCATCAATGAAGGACTGAGTCATGCTGGATCCACTGCCAAGCATCCATTATCATCAGTGAAGGACTGAGTCATGCTGGATCCAACTGCCAAGCATCCATTATCATCAGTGAAGGACTCAGTCAGTCATCCACTGCCAAGCATCCATTATCATCAGTGAAGGACTCAGTCAGTCATCCACTGCCAAGCATCCATTATCGTCAGTGAAGGACTGAGTCATGCTGGATCCATTGCCAAGCATCCATTATCCTCAGTGAAGGACTGAGTCATGCTGGATCCACTGCCAAGCATCCATTATCACAGTGAAGGACTGAGTCATGCTGGATCCTACTGCCTAAGCATCCATTATCCTCAGTGAAGGACTGAGTCATGCTGGATCCATTATCTCATGAAGGACTCCGGATCCATGCAAGCTCCATTATCCTCAGTGAAGGACTGAGTCATGCTGGATCCACTGCCAGCATCCATTATCATCAGTGAAGGACTGAGTCATGCTGATCTATGCCAAGCATCCATTATCCTCAGTGAAGGACTGAGTCATGCTGGATCCACTGCCATGCATCCATTATCATCATGAAGGACTCAGTCAGTCATCCACTGCCAAGCATCCATATCCTTAGTGAAGGACTGAGTCATACTGGATCCTCTGCTAAGCATCCATTATCGTCAGTGAAGGACTGAGTCAGTCATTCACTGCCAAGCATCCATTATCGTCAGTGAAGGACTGAGTCATGCTGGATCCATTGCCAAGCATCCATTATCTCAGTGAAGAACTCAGTCAGTCATCCACTGCCAAGCATCCATTATCATCAGTGAAGGACTCAGTCATGCTGGATCCCTGCTAAGCATCCATTATCATCAGTGAAGGACTCAGTCAGTCATCCACTGCTAAGCATCCATTATCGTCATGAAGGACTCCGTCAGTCATCCACTGCTAAGCATCCATTATCGTCAGTGAAGGACTCAGCCCTGCTGGATCCTCTGCTAAGCATCCATTACCGTCAGTGAAGTACTCAGTCAGTCATCCACTGCTAAGCATCCATTACCGTCAGTGAAGGACTCAGTCATGCTGGATCCTCTGCTAAGCATCCATTATCTCAGTGAAGGACTCAGTCAGCATCCACTGCAAGCATCCATTAATCGTCAGTGAAGGACTCAGTCAGTCATTCACTTCCAAGCATCCATTATCGTCAGTGAAGGACTCAGTCAGTCATCCACTGCCAAGCATCCATTATCGTCAGTGAAGGACTCAGTCAGTCATCCACTGCCAAGTATCCATTATTGTCAGTGAAGGACTCAAGTCAGTCATCACTGCCAAGCATCCATTATCGTCAGTGAAGGACTCAGTCAGTCATCCACTGCCAAGCATCTATTATCGTCAGTGAAGGACTCAGTCATGCTGGATCCACTGCCAAGCATCCATTATCGCCAGTGAAGGACTCAGTCAGTCATCCACTGCTAAGCATCCATTATCATCAGTGAAGGACTCAGTCAGTCATCCACTGCCAAGCATCCATTATCTCAGTGAAGGACTCAGTCATGCTGGATCCACTGCCAAGCATCCATTATCATCAGTGAAGGACTCAGTGAGTCATCCACTGCCAAGCATCCATTATCATCAGTGAAGGACTCAGTGAGTCATCCATTGCCAAGCATCCATTATCCTCAGTGAAGGACTGAGTCATGCTGGATCCACTGCCAAGCATCCATTATCGTCAGTGAAGGACTGAGTCATGCTGGATCCACTGCCAAGCATCCATTATCATCAGTGAAGGACTGAGTCATGCTGGATCCACTGCCAAGCATCCATTATCGTCAGTGAAGGACTGAGTCATGCTGGATCCACTGCCATGCATCCATTATCGTCAGTGAAGGACTCAGTCAGTCATCCACTGCCAAGCATCCATTATCGTCAGTGAAGGACTGAGTCATGCTGGATCCACTGCTAAGCATCCATTATCGTCAGTGAAGGACTCAACCATGCTGGATCCTCTACTAAGCGTCCATTATCGTCAGTGAAGGACTGAGTCATGCTGGATCCACTGCTAAGCATCCATTATGGTCAGTGAAGGACTCAGCCATGCTGGATCCTCTGCTAAGCATCCATTATTGTCAGTGAAGGACTCAGCCATGCTGGATCCACTGCTAAGCATCCATTATGGTCAGTGAAGGACTCAGCCATGCTGGATCCTCTGCCAAGCATCCATTATTGTCAGTGAAGGACTCTGCCATGCTGGATCCTCTGCTAAGCATCCATTATTGTCAGTGAAGGACTGAGTTATGCTGGATCCACTGCTAAGCATCCATTATGGTCAGTGAAGGACTCAGTCATGCTGGATCCTCTGCTAAGCATCCATTATTGTCAGTGAAGGACTCAGCAAGTGATGTCCTGCCCGTTACAGAACAGGCCACCGCTTAACACCGCCAAAGTGTCTTGGAAACAGAGCTCTGTCCACTCTGGTGCCAGGTAATTACTGCTGGAAGCTGTATCCACAGTACCTTCATTTGCAGTGATTCCTTCTACAGTGAGTAGACTGAGATCATTAGTTTGGTGTAATGTTTCATTCTCATTTCAAAAGAATTAGTGCAGAGGGTAAATGTGACAATAATTATATTTAACGAAAGATCATTTCAAATCAATCAGCTCATCTGTTATCTTTTGTGCTTTTGCACTTTGGTTTCTTTCCGTTCCCTTTTTTCAATGTTAAAAAAAAAAAAGAAAGGTAAAGAGTTAGCACTGAGAGCAAACAGGACAAGACCACTTGAAACATACCTAATCAAATCATTCAATCAAGCTGTCAACTGTCTTTTCTTCCTTTTTTCTTGTTCCTTTATTTTGAAATAGCTTGTCCACGTCCGCAACAGGTTACATTATTCAAACTGGCAGCCCTCTGTAATGCAAGGAAATCACTCATATTTGCAACAATTTTTTTTACTCATAGGTTCATTTGAATTCAGTGGTTAACCACTGGTAAGCAAAACAAAATCAAAGGTTTCTCACTGATGAGTGGTTATGTGCATGATGTGTGAGAGTGCATGTGGTTGCTCCATTAGAAGCAGTTACACATCAAGGAAAAGAATCACTTCAACAAATTGTCAGATTATGCTCTCAGTGCTTGTCATTTAGTCACAGCTTACAAATGCATATGTACTTTTCTTTTTTGTTTTTAATCAAGGATTAACAAAGATCTTAGTTTTCATTTTTTTGTAAGTCATAAACTGTAAATATACTCAGGGCTAACCATGTCCATATTGGCTGTATTTGTTGTTGGTGGTTACATTTTACCAACACATATAAAATGTGGGACTGACTTTCTGGCAAGCTAAAAAAAAAAAAGAAAAAGAAAAAGAAAAACAGAACAGAACAGAACAAGGACGATTTCACTAGCCAGTGGTGACGAAGTGTTCACCACCATTGTGGGGGATTGTCAAGGCCATGATTGCTCTTTCACTTGCCTCTCCCTGGCTGCCGACACACTCCACATCCGACCAACAGACTCTGTGTCCTTTCCAAACAGAACAAAACATTTTCAAATGTAGTTCTGTTTGTTTGTTTGAATGACAGCCTTATTAACACAAGTGAAACATCTACTTACAGTTTCACCTTTTATGATTTCTATGGACAAAGAGCTACACTATCTCCAATTCTAAAGGGCCATAACTGTTCATAACACTCAATACTAGAGACGAATGGGGTGGGGGGTGGGGGGGGGGGGGGGTGGGGGGGGGTGAACTCTGACCTTTCCACAACATACTATTGGTCTTGTTTTCAAAACAAAAATCAACAACCCATCCCTTCCAACTTCCAAAAACTTATTCATTTAAACCAGAAAAAAAAAATTCAGGTTTGTTATGTTTTGTTTGAGAGGCCATTGAAGAGAGAACTCACTCACTGATCAGTTTCCACCATTCCCTGTGTTGTAATTCATCTCGGGGAACACAGCCCCAGAAAGCCACAAGTGGCATGGCAAATGCTGACTGATATCCGTACCTCTCATTCCTGACTGACGTTGGGACATGCCATCCCAAGGAAGTGCATAATTCAGCTCTGTTGTGTAGCCTCAGATTTAAACGTAACCCATCGCATCATACCCATCATCCACAACCTCAGTAATCATCATGGATTAAAAATAAATAAACAAATTGTCTAGAATTCTGTGGCCTTTCGTTACCTGTTCTTCTAGTGTTTTCAGATTCGATAAACCCCTCTCCACACCCAAGCCCATGGCTGGCTAGTTTATGCAAAAGTTGTTGTTGGTCTCAGCAAGCTTGTGGCACTGTTGTGGAACTATGATAACCTCCAGGGAGACAGGAGGGAAGAAGGAGGAGTAGGAGGGGGTAGGCAGTCACACACTAAGTGAGCACTTCAACTCAATCATAGCAAAGTCCTTTCAGCCAACACGAAGTCGGGTGGTCAGCAGACAGCCCACCCTGCGCACAACACACTCACCTGTGTGCTGGTTTCCCACGGTCTCCACGTTGTAGGGGTACCTCCGGGTGCTAGCTATCCACCCTGGTCTGCTGAGGTTGGCCTGGGCTGGCTCGTTGACTGGAATTGGGTGTCAGGTGTCAGCAATGGGCAGAGTGAGGTGAGGGAGGAGAGACATCCATTCAGTTGACTTTGTTCTTGTGTGTGTGTGTGTGTGTGTGTGTGTGTGTGTGTGTGTGTGTGTGTGTGTGTGTGTGTGTGCGTGTGTGCATGTATGTGTGTGCGCGTGTGCATGTGCATGAGTGTGCGTTTGTGTGATTATCCATGTGCATGCATGCCCGAAAAAGAGACAGAGGCAGAAAGAGAAAGTTAAAAGACAGTTAAAAGAGAGAGAGAGACAGACAGATAGAGACAGAGACAGAAACACAGAGAGAGAGAGACAGACAGAGAGAAAGAGAAAGACAGACAGACAGAGGAGGAGAGAGTATACAGAGAAAATCAGATACACAAGTTAAATATCCTGAAATTATTATGAGTAGTATGATGAATATTTATATAACACCTATTCTCGGCTAGAGACCAAGCTGTAAGCGCTTTACAATCCACACTCATTTACACAACCGGCTGCCTACCTGGGTAGTGCTGACTGAAGAGCTGCCAGCTGGCGCTTCATTCAGTCATTTCCCATGTCATCCAGTCCATATGATTCAATATCATTCACTCAATTTCCTTACTTCTTTCATTCTTTCAATTTCTTACCCCAACAGCCAAACTGACCTTCTCTTCTGATAGTTGATGATGGGATTTTACGTGTGTGCAAGATGTTATGCATGCGTTCATACACGGAACCTCAGTTTATAGTCTCATTCGAAGGACTGTATGGGAAATGGAGTCAGAACCAATGTTAACTCCGAGGGAAAAATCCCCCTGTACTGAAACGGCCCCGCAGAGATTCAAACCCGCAACCCCAGGATCACCAAGATTATGAGTCCGGCGCTCTACCAACTGAGCTATTCCGGCCCCATCAACATTTGGAACATGATGGAGACAAAACACCCAGCATGCACCAGTAGTGTGTTCCACAGAGGCAAGGCAGCAAGAATTGTTGCTTGCATGGCCAGTGAGAGCACTTCAAAGCATACCCTAGCAGCAAGTGGGCTGGGAAAAGGCAAGCGTTCACTAGACAGTGTCAGGGCTGTCTTGCATGCAGGCAACGACCTCCTCTGGCTGGGTACAAAACCAACCAAAACACCAACCCTTCAACAGCAAGAAGAGCTCAAAGAAGCGGTCACATTGTCAATCTGAATGTTTGTAACATGCCTGTTTCTTTCCTCCCCTCGGTCCCTCACATCCCTCCCCACAAGGATAACCTAGCCATCTTGCAATTATTATAGTTATTGTAGTATAGTATTTGTAGTTGGGTGTAAGGTGTATTATTGTATATGAGAAGGGTGAATGTAGTATGACTTTGTAAAGCGCTTAGAGAAATTCGTTTGATTAAGCGCTATATAAGAAATCATTATTATTATTATTATTATTATTATCGGTGGAAATTTGCATCAGGATACTTGCGGAGAAGACCAGCCAGCTGCCATATTGTAGACGTTACCATGGACCTGTAGGTTGGAAGTTTATGGGCTTGATTCCCCTACAGAACCCTTCTTCATGATATTTTGGGGTGCGGCCAACTTCTATCCAGGGTCTAGTGTGCTACAAGTTCACATGGAGAGACTGAAGCCACACAGTCCAATTTTGTCCTTTTAATGGATACATCTCTGAGACTGTTGCTCAAGCTTTCTGACCAACACTGCAGGTGTCTGAATCTCTCAGACCTGGTTGAGGCTGGGATATTTCTCAAAGGAAAGATGAGAGTACAGCCCTGTCATGTTCTGAGACTGAAACGGACCTGCATGGCATTGTCTTTGTTATCATCATCCTCAGTGATCATTACAACAACAACAAACAAACAAACAAATAAATGAACAAAAAAATCAAATTCTGTGGCCCTCCTAGGTCTGCTTGTGAGGTGATCTCACTTTTAATTTCCTCTCCAGACTAAATACCTGTTGATAGGAAGCGGAATAAGTCACATGCTATGAGAGGAAGCGGAATAAGTCACATGCTATGTGAGGAAGCAGAATAAGTCACATGCTATGAGAGGAAGCGGAATAAGTCACATGCTATGTGAGGAAGCGGAATAAGTCACGTGCTATGAGAGGAAGCGGAATAAGTCACGTGCTATGAGAGGAAGCGGAATAAGTCACGTGCTATGAGGGGAAGCGGAATAAGTCACGTGCTATGAGAGGAAGCGGAATAAGTCACGTGCTATGAGGGAAGCGGAATAAGTCACGTGCTATGAGGGGAAGCGGAATAAGTCACGTGCTATGAGGGAAGCGGAATAAGTCACGTGCTATGAGAGGAAGCGGAATAAGTCACGTGCTATGAGAGGAAGCGGAATAAGTCACGTGCTATGAGAGGAAGCGGAATAAGTCACGTGCTATGAGGGGAAGTGGAATAAGTCACGTGCTATGAGAGGAAGCGGAATAAGTCACGTGCTATGAGAGAAAGCGGAATAAGTCACGTGCTATGAGAGGAAGCGGAATAAGTCACGTGCTATGAGAGGAAGCGGAATAAGTCACGTGCTATGAGAGGAAGCGGAATAAGTCATGTGCTATGAGAGGAAGCGGAATGTCATGTGCTATGAGAGGAAGCGGAATAAGTCACGTGCTATGAGAGGAAGCGGAATAAGTCACATGCTATGAGAGGAAGCGGAATAAGTCACATGCTATGATAGGAAGCGGAATAAGTCACATGCTATGAACTCTTAACAGTCCTCTTTCCCACCACTGACATTTGGTCACCAGAAAACCAAACTGCTACACAATATCAGTGACCAATACTTTCTCTGGTATTTCTTCATCTGCACCAGTGAACTGCTGGGGAAATCAACGTTAAACGTTAACTCTGAACATTATATCTGCACCAGTGAACTGCTGGGGAAATCACCGTTAAACGTAAACCCTGTACATTATATCTGCACCAGTGAACTGCTGGGGAAATCTCCGTTAAACGCAAACCCTGAACATTAAATTACGTGAAGTGATTACGACAAACAACGGAAGGATGTGTCAAGCTGACATTTTCACATTTCTTCCCATTTTCCCTATAAAAAAGAAAAAAAAACCCTCACCATCCCTCCCCCTCCCTCCCCACAATCCACCCCTCCCCTTCATGCCACCTGCAAAACTGTATGGAACACCCCACTGTCCCTGACAGAGATTTCCTCCTCACCAACGGGATTCCAGTCTCTTTTTCCAGACCTTACCGTCCAGCCCAGCAGCGTACTCACCCTTCTCCCTCGGGTCCAAGACGTGCATGGTGCCCATGTTCGTCGGCTGTGGCGGTCAGTGGCGTCGGATTCCCAGCAGGAGTCGGACCAGTCCTCGTCCAGGTAGTCATCACTGTCTGTCGTGTCATAGTAGTTGCCATTGACCATGAAGGTCTTGGACACCACTCTGCTTTCCAGCAGTCCATCCCTGAGCGGGGGTGGGGGGGGGGATATAGGAATGAAGAATTACTGAAGCATTGGATTCACTCTTGTTTGTTTTGTTTTGTTTTTGTAGCTTCCTTATTTCTTTCCTTCTCTGTGTGGGCGAGTGAGCGTGTGTGTGTGTGTGTGTGTGTGTGTGTGTGTGTGTGTGTGTGTGTGTGTGTGTGTGTGAGAAAGAGAAAGAGAGAGAGAGAGAGAGAGAGAGAGAGTGTGTGTGTGTGTGTGTGTGTGTGTGTGTGTGTGTGTGTGTGCACGTGTGTGTATGTGTCTAGACGTCTGTGTCTGAGCGCATGCACACACATACGTGCATATGTACATGTGAGAGAGACAGCAACAGAAAGAGATTGTTAAACAGAAACAGAGGGAGAGGAAGGGAGGGGGAGAGAGAGAAAGAGAGTGAGAGACACAGAGAGAGACTGAGAGAAAGAGAGAGATGAATTATCTCCCTTAGACTGTGCTTATAACACACGTGTACATTTGTCTACCATAACAACACCTACACCTGAAGACTTCATCAAATTAACATAACATCTCTTTTCCTGCATACCCTGTGCCCAATGATCATTTCTGTTTAGGCATGCTAGTCTTTGCAAGGTAAAATTTAGAAAGAGGGGGTTACCGTAAAGTTCAGACTATAAGCCGCGACTTTTTCCCCCAGCTTTAAACCCTGCGGCTTAAACAACGATGCGGCTTATTTGCAGATTTTTCCGATTTCAGAAGCATCACACCCTCGTCTATTCTTAGCTTCTCTGTAACTCACCATATCGTGTTTACTGTTCATGAATTTTTATGATGCTTTTAACTACGATTTTCTCTGTAATCGTGTAATGGAATCAGTAACCCGTTCAGAAATACAGGAATCAACATAAGTAAAGCCCATTACTGATATCTTTTTTCATCAGTTTGTCTTCTACAAAAATACGATCGCTTCGAACGGCGCAATGTGTGGACCATTTCCGACCTGTTATCTTGACTAACACCAGCTGAATTACGAACAAAATAACTAAGCATTGGCACGGTATTAAGCGAAATAAAACAATCGAATCGTTTCATTAATGTTCTGGTTTGTTATTATATGCGTTATCTTACCAAGTGCGTCTTGCAATTCAAAAACAATTAGCGCGTTCGACTCGGTCATTGTCAGACCTTGGCTTCGATCCGCCATTGTTGAAATCGTGGACAGGGAGTGAAGGTTTGCATTTGATACCTTCGCTTTGATTGGCTTGCGCTTTCGAGTACTCAACCAATCGCTTAGCTTGATACACCAATGAATGCAGGAGAGAACTGCCTTTCTAGCGCATCGTTAATG
>CM065745.1:6371428-6383928 GCA_033310375.1 Conus canariensis
AACCGACCCAAACTAAAACACTTGACATGAACACACAGAACATTACATGGTGCCTTACCTACCCACACACCCTCCACTCTGCAGAACATTACATGGTGCCTTACCTACCCACACACCCTCCACTCTGCACTCATGGTGCCTTATCTACCCACACACCCTCCACTCTGCACACATGGTGCCTTACCTACCCACACACCCTCCACTCTGCACTCCTTTCACATCCTTCATCCACTCCACAAACAAACAGAAACAGAACAGACAAACATTACTTAAAAATAACACTGACACAAACACACCGGCCAGATAAGATAAGATAAGATAATGTTGCTTATAGCCCAGCCGACCGCAAGGGGCCACATCAGGGCTGTCACCACGTTAAAATCAACTCACAAGTGACACCAGCCAGATGCACGCTGAATGCAACCCCACAGGCTCTAAACAATCTGACCGCCCCCCTATTCCACAGAACAAGTTTGAATGTTGCAAACAAACCCAAAATACTCACAAAGTCACATGAAATGCTGCATCACACCATTCAGTTATACTCATAGACAGTGAACATGGATGCAGTGAATACACCTTGGATGAGCAAACAGAATACATAAAACAATGCCCTCCCTCCATTCCCATCCGTGTCCACTCTCCCCCACCCACCAACAAACTGTGCACACACACACACACACACACACACACACACACACACACACACACACACACACACACACACACACTCAAGTTTCATCCACTAAATGGTTGCTGTTTCTGAGAATGCTGTTTAAATTTGCCAATTAACACTGCAGCTGTCTGTATCTCTCTGGCCTGGTTCTACAGAGCCTTACTCAAGTTTCATCCACTAAATGGTTGCTGTTTCTGAGAATGCTGTTCAAATTTGCCAATTAACACTGCAGCTGTTTGTATCTCTCTGGCCTGGTTCTACAGAGCCTTGGTCCGTTCCAAACTGGACTATGGTTGTGCTGTGTACGGCTCTGCAAGACCGTCTTACCTAAAACTCTTGGACCCTATCCACCATCAAGGGCTTTGTCTCTGTCTTGGAGCATTCCGCACCACCCCTGTGTACAATGAACCCTCACTGTCCAACCGCAGGCTGAAACTGTCTCTGAATTATTATATCAGACTGTTCTCGGAAGCAGAAAACCCTGCCTATGACTGTGTTTTTGACCCTCCGTTCCAAAGTAAATTTGAAAACAACCCTAACTGTATTCTGCCGTTTGGTCTTCGTATGCAGCCTCATGTGCGGAATGCAGGTCTAGACTTAGGAGTTGTGTCCAATTTTTCCAAGTTTCCAGATGAGCCTCCGTGGACCTTTTTCACACCAGAGATTTGTTTTGATCTTGCAGCTTTTTGTAAAGAGTCTACCAGCTCTCTGGCATACAAGGCATTGTATTCTGACCTCTGTTCAAAATTTCCATCTTATCAGAAAATTTTCACTGACGGTTCCAAGTCTGAGGATGGAGTGGCCTGTGCAGCCTACTGCCCTGGGGCTCCTTCTCAGATACTGTTAGAACATATACCTCCAGATGCTTCTGTCTATTCCGCTGAACTTACTGCTCTGGTTCTGGCATTGAAGATAATCTCACAATCTAAGAAGAGGGACTTTCTGGTTCTGTCAGATTCACTGTCAGCGTTGGAGGCCACAGCTGGCCGCAACCTTCAGCACCCAGAACTTTTACACTTTTTTGAACTTTTAGCGGATGGTTGAAAGCGGATGGTTACAACATTATTTTGGCTTGGATTCCTGGTCATGTTGGCATTGGAGGGAATGAAATGGTTGATCGTTTAGCCAAGAATGCCACAAGAGAGAAACTGTCCAACATATATATCCCCTGCTCAGATCTGAAACCCAAAATTAATGATTATGTGAGAGACCTCTGGCAGGAGGATTGGAATACACAGACGGATAACAAACTCTTTCAGATCCGTCCAAACCTTAATGAGTTCCTCCCATCTGCATCTGGTGGTCGTAAAGAAGAAACAGTTCTTTGCCGGCTGCACACCGGCCATTCGTATTTTACCCATTCGTACCTTTTAAAGAGTGAAGAAGCTCCGTGGTGCATTCCATGTCATGTGCCACTCACAATGAAGCATATTCTTTTAGAGTGTTGGGACTTGCACGATGTGAGACACAAACATTTTACGGCAGATTCCATGAAAACCTTGTTCAGAGATGTCCCACCTGATGCCATCTTTGAGTTCTTGAAAGAGATTAACATTTTTCATCGGATCTGAGTTTTTACAGTGGAAAGATTTTTAACAAACTTTCGGATGGTTTTTTCGATGTATTTTAAAGAATTGTGTGAATGAATGACTTGTGAGTTGATTTTAACGTGGTGACAGCCCTGATTTGGCCCTTTGCGGTCGGCTGGGCTATAAGCAACATTATCTTATCTTATCTTATCTCTGGTCTGGTTAACCGTGATATATTACAAAAGGAAGCATAGTGTACAGTTCTGTAGCCCGGTTGTATCAGTCTGGTACTCCACCAACTGATATATTCCTGTGTGTGTGTGTGTGTGTGTTGTGTGTGAGTGTGTGTGTGTGGTGTGTGTGTGTGTGTGTGTGTGTTGTGTGTGCGTGTGTGTGAGTGTGTGTGTGTGAGTGAGTGAGAGAGAGAAAGAGAGAGAGCGAGAATATTATGGTGTGTGTGCCCAAATGTCATAGTGTGTGTGTGTGTGTGTGTGTGTGTGTGTGTGTGTGTGGAAAGCTATGAATGTGTTGCTGCTTCCATACTTCATCTTCCACTTCCGTGCGAGCACATGTATGCAATGTCAATAAAGTGAGTTTGAATGATTGGATTTGTTTTGCAAGGTGATTCAGACTATAATTTACTTTCATAACCTGTTTCTAGAAATCAAATTATGCACAATTTCTGATTTAGTCTGTCTGGGAGAACATAATCCACGTGAATTTATCGCTTGATGATCGAGTTGGTAATACCCAACAAGAATTGGCCGAATTGTTATGTAAGCGTGCTCAGTTTGTTCGCTGCCAAGTCTGTTATGATTATTCAGCCCTGTATAACGTATCTACTCCCTACAAAATAAGTCTACAACACTAAATCTTACCTGCAGCTTTAATTTAACAGAGTCAGTGAGTGTTTTGATTCCGTGTCCACTACGATTCGTGTTGTCAAGCAGCCATATTTGAACAAAACAAGGTCCGTGTCCACAGATGCAGATTCCGCACAAAACACTAAGCTCATGTGCGTCCTCAGCTATATACAACATAATTATGTCCAGGGACAAGTGTTCTCGCGCGCGCGCGCGCGCAAGTACACACACACACCACACACACACACCACACACACACACACACACACACAGCACGCACGCCGCACGCACACACACACACACACACACACACACACACACACACACACACAGAGACACACACCACGCACACCAGTTGCACAAGACGAGACGAGACGCGCGAAAGAGAGAGAGAGAGAGAGAGAGAGAGAGAGAGTCACTGATGAGACAGTCCAGCTTTGGTGGTCAGTTAATTTTATTGTGTCTCACAGTGATGTCATATGACGTTTTGTTTATTCATTTGTCCCAATCTACTTGCCACCCACCCTCACTCAGGACTTCTCTCATCTTCTTCACCCTTTTTTCTCGTCCAGTTTGCCTGTCGTCTGATGATGATGATGATGATGACGACGATTGTGATGATGATGATGATGATAAATAATAATAATAATAATATAATAATAATAAATATGACGATAATAATGATGATGATAACAACACCACCACCACCAACAACAACAATGATAATGATAATGATGATGATAAAAATTGCTCTAGTGAATGAATCCAGCCCATAAATTATGTTGATTTCCAGGTTTCTCGGGGTCTGGCATAGAAAGTCAATCTTACCATAAATGCCTTTGCCCCAAATCTAGGGACGCAATCTGTCTTTTCCTAAGACTGATCAGAGGAGGTAGGAAATACTTCCCTCTGTCCAAACGAAATCAACTGCTACCACGTGACCTAGAAGATAACCGCGAATTCTGGCTTTAATTAGTCAATTGAACTCAAATTTACATTTTGTTTCATGCTCCATCAAATTGTGGGGAATGACTGCCATGGGTAGACTGACTATGATTCTAGTTTCCCAGGATGTACCACAGAATTATGATCCAAACATATCCATGAGAAGAAAACAGTGAAGAAGGGATAACCCGATTGGACGGACACAGTATTTCAAGTGTGGCTTGAAACCACGCCCGCATAGCAAAAGACAGTCAACTTTTATTTCCATAGATGAAATAGTTAACTACCCATAATTCAAAACTAATACTGCTGTGACCGCTCTGATCAAAACTCTTCCTGCAGTGCTGCAAAGAGGCTGGAAGTGAATTCCAACGATTCATAGTCCAGTAAGCTTTAAAAAAAATTAAAAAAAGAAATTAAAAAAAAAAAGTAATGACAATGGATCATTCAATTTTACAGAATGTCTTCTGCTAATTGATTTGATTAATGTTTACAGGTAGTTGGTGGTTTTGACATAAACTCACTCAGAATTTTGAACGTCTTAACGATGTCGCCAGTTCTTGCTCTTAGAGTGATCTATTCTGGCAAGGGGTACACTCAATTTGAGAAGATGGCGATTCTTATTCTTGAATTTAAAGACTACTTTATCGTGCTTTTATTTGAGTTGTAATGGAAGGATACTCAAGGTTTTATAGTCATGATAAGATAATGTACATGTTTTTACCAGAACTTATGTCAAAACTCACCCATGAAGACGTAGTAGTGGGTTCAGGATGTGCTCATCCACGGAGAAGCATAATTTACAGGAGCTTCAGTGTAAAATGGGAAAGTGTTTTGGAGATCATTTAAGAGATGTTTTATCACTTTAGACAGTGTATCAATCTTTTTGGGACTGTTTTTACACACACTTCGTACACAATCAGACCATGACAAATTATTGTCAGGAACTACTTTTAACACTTTATGGCGGCTCTACTTCTAAATTTTGCCGTTAATGTGTGGGAGAGAAAAAGAACGGGGAAAGTCGTTTTTGACTGGTAGTTATCAAAACTTAGTTTTGTTTGGGTTCAGAATCATGTGATTCAATTTGGACCTTTCAATCGATTAACTAACATTTTCTTGCAATGAAAAGGCTACGTCTTCAACTTTAGAAAGGCTTGTGTAAATGGTTTTGTTACATGCGAAGGAGTCACAGAGAGCTTGTAAGAATAAAGGGAGATCATTAATGTGTAAATTGCAAAGAGAATAAATCCAAGGACAAAGCCCCTAAAGGACGCCATATTTGACTGACAAAACAATAGATTTTGTGTCAATAGCAAGAAACTCTAGGGAGAGTTTGACTGCAGGTCTTCAGAGAAGAAACATCCCTTAGACAAGCCCTGAACTCCTTACACGCTAAGAAGGCCAGACCGCATCATGTTATGACTCCCAGATGCCCTTCTACTGCAATTTTTTTTCCTGGCGCTGCCGAGATTCGAACCCGCAACTTTTGGGTGGGTGGGCGTCTTAAGGCATGGTTTAGACGGATAACTTACCCCACTGCTAACGGGATACCTGCTCATAAGTTGGGAAATTTAAGCCTTATGAAGTTCACTTTTGTTCCTCCTCGACCAGATCCAGCTGGAACTCTTTTCGGCTGCCTCTGCCATTGCCTTCAGGGTTCTGGTCCTCTTCTTACCTGAAATCCCGAAGTGCTTCATGAGCTCATAGGTTGGTGAGCCTACAAATCCCCTTGCTCCAACTTCTATGGCGATGATCCGGGCCTGGAGGCCAGATTCCCTCAAACTGCTCGCTAGACTGTCATACTTCTCAGTTTTGTAGAGGTGCACTTGCTCCATTCTGTTTTCGAATGGCACAGTGAGTTCGATCAGAATCATTTATTTTGATGAACTTGAGTGGAGAACAATATCCACTCTCATGCCACTCTTCCTGATGATCCGGGATGGTTCTCCCACTGTGAGAGGTCTACTGTGCATTCCCAGTCATCTGCTCCATCCAGTAAACTCTGCTTCCATGCTCTTGATATCACAGCTGCTCCAGACCGTGATTTGTGGCCTCCTACTGTGTAGAACTTTGTTGCTGGAGCTACTGGTGGCGTTGATCTTCCTCCTGCAGTACTAACCGCATGTGCGATTTCCTTAAGCACTTGGTTGTGCATCCATGCGTACCTTCCCTGGGTCAGTGCTGCTTTGCCTGAACTCAGGACATGTTACCATTGTTTGTTTACCATGACAGAGTGGGCACGTGGGGTCATCTGATTCCCCCATTTGACCAGGTTCGTATTCGAGGGCAGGAGGTCATATACAGATGTGAGGATGAAGCTGACTCTAAGAGCTGCCACGTGCCACATATCATTCCAGGTGAGACTTCTTTGCAGTGCATTTTCCCACGTAGTCCACTGTCCTTGTTGGCCTTGCTGGACTGCTTTCTGGACTCTCTTGGCGTCCCCTTCTTTCTTTAGCTCCTCTATTACCATGTCTCTCTTTGCTTTCCCTTTTGTTTTGACCGCCATTTCATTTCTGGTGTTCCCAGCCCCTCCCCGTTGGTCTGTTTGTGGCCTGTTATTTCCTTGATCTTGAGGTATAATCTGTCAGCCTCTTTTTCAGATTGTTCAGCTGGTTCTGTAGACCTATAACAGTATCTCAGAGCAAAATCACATCGTCTGCAAAAAGCAATAAAAATAATTCTGAAGTTCTTGGTACCATCTGGATTCCATGCTTCCCTTGCCTGATTAATGCTACGGCTGATTCATTGACAAAAAAAGAGAATATAATTGGGCTGAGTACACATCCTTTTTTGTGTTAAACATTTTTTAATTTCTCCATAATAAGCATATAATTTTTCAATTTGAATTTCAAACCAAAGTATGAAGAAAACATTTGTTGTGCATGCAAATACAAAAACAAAGACACCACATTCCCACTTACTCACATGCCCCCCCCCCCCCCCCCCCCTTTTTTAGGCTTCACAAATGTCTGTTAACTTATTTCTAATATCTTGCCTTTCAGGCTTTATAGATGTCTGTAACTTATTATTAATATCTTGCACTTTTTATCTAAATCATTTACCATAGAATTTATCTCTTTTATAGATAGTTCAAATATTTGTGGACGACAATATTCAGTGCTTGTTCTCTTTGTGTGTGCAGTGAAATAAACTGCTCTAAAATATGTCTAGTGAGAGATTTGCTTGTTGTATGAAAGGTTGATCTTGAGCTGAGTACACATCCGTGTTTTTACTCCTCTCAGACAATAAAAAAAAATCAAAATATGAATGCTTATCTCTCACGCATGCAATGACTGAGTCATAAACTCCCCAAAGTGCTCTATACATTTTTCCACCAACGCCACTTCTCCTTAACACTTCCCATAAGACATTTCTGTCAACAGAATCAAATGCTTTCCTAAAGTCCACGAAAGCTACATAGAGCTTAGAATGTTTTGCTAAATATTTTTCAACGACAGAGTATAAAGTAAAAATGTGATCAATTGTACTATATTCTGCTCTAAACCCACCTTGTTCCTCTGCTAATTTTCAGTCAACTTCTGCCCATTGTGAGAGTCGTTTATTCAGAATAAGTATGTACACTTTGCTCACAATACTTGTTAATGCCACACCACGGTAATAATTGGGTAGATTAGCATCCCTTTTCTTGTAAATTGGAATGATAATGGATTTACACCATTCTTTTGGGAAAATGCCCTGATCAAATATCTTATTGAAAATGCACTACGAGAAATTTAATAACTGTTTCATTGACATGTTTTAAGCATTTCACCAAGTATCATAGCAGTACCAGAACTTTTACGCGCTTTTAGTTTATTTATACTAGATACAGCTTCCTCTTGAGAAATAGGTTAGTTAAAAAGTGACTCGTCTGAATTGTCCATTACTTCCTCTGCTAAGATTTCCTCTTCAGCCAGCCAGGTCTCATCATATTAAATATCCTGATGAAATGTTCGTACCACTGGGCCATAGAAATATCATGCGCACTACATTTTTTCTGTTCACTGGTCTAATTATTTTCCAGAATACCTTGGGGTCATTGGTTGACTGTTTCAATTTAATTATCCTTTCATAGTCAAATTCTTTTTTCTTGGAAAGAAAAGTTCTTTGTATTGTCTCCTTTCATCCACATACTTATCTCTGTGCTGCTCATTACTCTTTTGTGACCTTTGGAATAGTTTCAGGTAACGTGGGACCGTTCTTTTCTTTTGGGCGCATTGTTTATCATACCATTCATTTACGCTTTTCTTCTTATTGCCTACAGTTCGAATCATGGAGGCAGCAGCGCCATACAATGCTTTAACAAATATATCTAGAGAAGTGTTGGCATCGATTGAAAGAGCTTGAACAGCTTCTTGGATATGGCTAGGAAACACATGTGAATTTAACTCATGTCTGTGCTCTAACAAATAACTTCAGCCCACACAATACAAATTTCCTCTTTCTCTACAGTTCTAAATTTGTCAATACAATCAAGACCATATTTCCAAGTAAACTCGACTGGCAAATGCCAAGAATCAACATGGTCTCCAATATGTAAATGACAATTACTTGAAAACAGCCCTTTAGTGATTATAAGATAACCAATCCACTATTACCATGTGGTGAAACATATGTAAACTGACCATCAACATCACCAACACATGCACTGTTTACAATAATACAGTCCAACATAAAACACAAATTCAACAAAGACTCACCAAAGTTATTGATAAACAGATCTTTTGTCTGTCGGTTAAAAATATCAGCATCATTATCATCGACATCACCATTAGGAGAATAGGTAAGTGCTTCATTCCAGTTATGTTGCTTCCACCCTGTCCTCACATTTAGATCCCCACAGATCACAAGACATAACTCTTCGTCATTTATAATGTTGACAATAGCTTCTTCTAATAAGACAATTCCATCTTTTTGTATTTTGTTACTGTACAAAGGACTGTTCTCCGGAGCAACATATGTTGCAATAATAAGCACATCTTTATGGACCTGAAAAACACACTTACCTAATTTCACAACTACAATATTTTCACAATCAATCTTTATATATGCTATATAGCGTTGGTAGCATCTGTGTACTAAAAACAGTAATCCACCAGAACTTCCTTGTTTTGATAACTTTTTCTGCAGGTACATAATATTTCAAAAAGTTCATGAAAATATTCCAGAATAGTCAAAAGTGTGATCCACAAAAGTTTCTGTCAAGCAAACGAAATCGAATAGTTCAATGTATTTAATGAAAGAGATGTCGGTCAGTTTCGTGTACAAGTTTTCAATATTGAAAGTCAGGAATTTCAAATCACATGGATGACCAAGCCTGTCCTATTGGTTTTTTTTTTTTTTTTTTTTTACGTTTCTGTCTGAACGACGGGGAAGGGGGTACCTGCCTGGGGTCTTGTTCACAGGCGTGCTGTCCGAGGTGTTTCCTGGCCTTGGTTGTGTGCGATGAAAGAACTCTCGCACGCCCGACTGCCGAGACCCGCTGCCATCACGACTTGCACTTGATGACCTTGGACTGCTGGCCTGCCGAGATGGCGACAGGCGAGAAGGGGAATCCCCAGCGTTGGCTGTGCCACACGGTACACTGTCACTTCTGACCTGTTTGTTTACAGTGTCACGCAAGTGGGGTAGCCGCAATCGTTGTTGACTGCATAGAGTCGGAATCCACCACCTCAGCAAACGTTCTTGGGTCAGATCGTCTGGGCTGCACTACTAACTGCCCCTTTCTGAAGAATGCCACCTTACCCTCTTTCTTGGCCTCAGCGACTAATCTGGCTTGCTGGTGGGTGAGGTCATTGGCTACAGTTACTCCCTTGTCCTTCAGTCTGGCACGGAATTCCTTGTTTGTCATGACTGACATTTTGTCCTTCCACCTGCTGAATTGACAATCACAGGCCAGGGTCCACCATTTCTGCTCTGGCCTACACGATGGGCCCGAGCAATGTCGTCCGTTGTCTACAACTTGTCCGTCTCCACGCTGTTTAGGATGTCCGTCACTGCTCTGGCACAGAAGTCGAAGGTCTCCCTCCCCTCTGCTGCAGGCACCTCAAACATACGGAGGTTGTCTTGTCTGGAGAACCCCTCCAGTCTGTCCACCTCCTCTCTCTCAGTCGTGCCTGTTGCTTGGTCGTATTCACTGATTGTTTCTGTGAGTTGTGGAATTTCTTTTTTGCTGTTTTCTCTCTCTCTCTCTGCATACAGCTCATTGATATCAGCCGTGATGTTTTGAAGTAGAGTGAAGCACTTGTCACTGTCACTTTCCAGTTTACCACAGCGTTTATCGATTTCGTCACATTTCATTGTGACAAGACCAATATCTGTTTTGAGTGCACTGAGGTCTTGTCTCATGAGCTCCATGCGAGCTTCTAATGATTCAAACCTGTTCTCCTGTCGCTGGATGGCGCCAAGAATCTGCTGTGCAGTATCCGCTGGCAGGCGAGAATCACTGGAGCCATGATGAGGGGTACAGACGGAACTGATTTTGTCAGTGTCTTGTTTGTCGTGGTCAGGTCCAGGGTTCAACTCAACGTCTCCACAACACAGGAGATATGCCGCCACAAAAATGGAAACAAGTATGTCCACTTTGTTCCTTGTTGTAATCCACCCGCATCTTCATCTTCACATACACACGCGCGCGCGCACACACACACACACACATACACACACACACACGCATAGAGAGAGAGGGAGAGAGAGAGAGAGCACACACACACACACACACACACACACACACACACCACACCACACACACACGCATGCATGCACGCACACACGCACACACACACGCACACACACACACGCTCGCACATAAGCATGCACGGACACACATGCACGTACGCGCGCACGTATGCACACGCACACACGCATTCGATCAAAGAAGCAAGAAGAGGAGAGAGAGAGAGAGAGAGAGTCTTCCTTTACTAGGAATGTGTATTATTTATCCGTTTACCAGAAAAAGGACACATAGTTCAATGTCTCTTCAAAGTTGTCTTTCTTCACCTTTGAATTTAAGTCCCAGTCGTTTCAAAACTCGTTGTCTCTGCACCTGTCTGCGACGTTCCAACACACCGTTTAACAAATACAGGTATGGCGTCCCAGCTGCACTGACGAAAAT
The DNA here is from genome assembly GCA_033310375.1 of Conus canariensis. Lineage (NCBI taxonomy): Eukaryota > Metazoa > Mollusca > Gastropoda > Neogastropoda > Conidae > Conus > Conus canariensis. The sequence goes on from CM065745.1 coordinate 6,382,562, forward strand.
GAAGAAAACTGAAACTGACTCGTCACCAGGCAACTGTACACCTTGTGACGTCATAATGGCCCACAACGTCACGAGATACCAGCAACAGGCATCTGTGAGAGCCGGGGAGATAACTCGACGGGCCGCAATGAGGTCGCGAGCCTTGTCGTCACCGGTCAGGAAAGCCAAAGTACTTCTGCGGATAATAGTGTAGATGTAGATTTGACCCAGCATGGTCAGTGACATCAACGTGCTGTTCAGAACCACCAGGATACTGAAGGCGTAGTGATGTCCCCCTGGTCGATCAGCTGGCACAGGCAGTGGAACACAGAGACTGGTCTGACTGAACGCTTTGCCTGATGACGTCATGGGAGTGATGGAGAGACAGGCACCTGCCAGCCACGCCAGCAGGCAGACAGGTAAAATCGTCTTCTTTCTCCGCTCAGTTCTCACTTTCTCTGACCACACCACAACTATGCACCTCTCGAAGGTCATGCTGACATTCACAAAGACACTTACCTGGTTTGGAACAGAGAAGGAGAAATATCCATCAAGCAATACGATGTTTATGATTGAGTCGCTTCAAATTACATAAATCAAATGCATGTCAATTTGTACTGTACAACAAAAAAAAAAATCTGGTTATGCAAAACGATCGACTTTGTATTACGTATTTACAACTCCAGTCTGTTTAATTCGGCAACGCTGTTTATTGGAGTTTGACAGAGGATTTATTTCATTTTACTCTATTTCGTTTTCATTCTCACGCTTTAGTCCCTTAGAAATATCGAATTTCAATCGATGACATCAATCAAATGTATGTTAATATGTATTATGTGAATCATCGTCGTGTAATTTCAACATGATCGACTCCGTATTTCGTCATTTTAACTCTGCTGTGACGTTTATTGGAGTTGTACTAAGGGGTGATTTTATTTCATTTATTTTATTTTTATTGCCACTTAAGCCACTTAGAATTTTTGAATTTCAATTGATTTCTTGAGAATTGATATGGAGGTGAGCCAGTATGACTTAAGTGTTTATTCGTTACCCAAATCTGATTAAAGTTGAAACAGATCAGCTAGCATCTCATCAGTTAATTGGCTCAAGAGCTATCCTTGGTCTGTCACATATCTCTGCCTGAAGTTTCTAATCAATGCGAAGCTGGAAACGTTTATGTTGACTTCTGGAAGAAACAAAAGAACGAACACACAGCCAAGCTCAAATTTCATGACACAGTTGCTACTGAATACAAACAGGCGGCTTATTTGGAGCAACGCATTGACACAGAGTGCAGACGAGCACTAACTAGATTACGAATAAGCGCCCATGAACTCCAAATTGAGAGGGGCCATTATACCAACACTGACAGAGAAGACAGATTATGC
>CM065745.1:6386428-6393928 GCA_033310375.1 Conus canariensis
ATTTTGTTAGATGAATCAATCATGTTTTTGAGGTTGGGCATACATGAGTATGACAGTTTAATGGTGTTTTTGTTGAATATTTTGGACAGTTTGTGTTCTTTTGGGAATGATGTTGCCAAGATTTTAAAGAATTCTTTTCCTACATTTGTTTTTACTTGTCCATCGTATGGTGGGTTGTACCATATGATCTTTCTTTTCCTATTTTTCTTAATTCTGTTCGTGTTGTTGTCTGGACTGTATTGTAGTTTGTAATTGTAACCACTTTTTTGTAATGCTTCTTGATATTCTGTTGCTGCATCATTGAATGCGTTTTCATTGCATGACAGGTTGGATAGTCTCTTCTTTATACCATTGGGTATTGTTTTTAGTATAGATGGTGGGTGGTTGCTTTTGATATTTACGTAGACTGGTATGTCATTGGGTTTTTTGTATGGTTTGTACACATGGTCATTGAGGTCTAATGTTATGTCTAGGTAATTCACTACTTTTATTATATATATATATATATATATATATATATATATATATATATATATATATTGATAGATAGATAGATAGATAGATATTGATAGATAGATAGATTGATAGATAGATAGATAGATAGATAGATAGATAGATAGATAGATAGATAGATAGATAGATATGTGTGTGCGTTACATATAGATAGATAGATAGATCTGAAAAGCCAAATGATGAGGACAGAAACAGCTGGTCACGGTCCCCCACAGCTTTGTTAATGCACGGAAGCAGACATTAGGTCTGTTCATACATAGTAACGGGTCGCCTCTAGTAGTAAAATGTTTTACCCCGTATGTTGTCACATATAGCAAAACAGCAGTCTGTCCCACCGCTGTTAACATACACCAAACAGCAGTCTGTCCCACCACTGGTCACATACAGCAAAACAGCAGTCTGTCCCACCGCTTGTCACTTACACCAAAACAGCAGTCTGTCCCACCGCTTGTCACTTACACCAAAACAGCAGTCTGTCCCTCTGCTGGTCACATACAGCAAAACAGCAGTCTGTCCCTCTGCTGTTTCGATATACAAGAACGTTTTGTGTCCAAATACCAAACCTGCTATCAACTGGCCTAGCCTGAAACTAAAGGGAATGCAAACTGGTTTGTTGGGCTTTCATTGGTTGTCAAATCCTGTCCATAAAACTTTTCTGTTTTGCTTAGAACGTTTGACCTGGATTTCTTGCCAAATTGAACCTCTTGGTACACGTGTGCAGGATTTGTGAAGTAGAAGGACCAATACATTCTCCTGTCGAAAGTACCCAAGGCTAGTGAAATTGCGCCAGAACACACTGTTGTTGAACCCCATGAGAGGGTAAGCTCTTTATGGTTTAGGTGGAAATGGGTTAATCTCCCAACCACACTCATTTGCATATCAGATTACCAACATCTCCCGTGTCAGCGAAAAGTCGGGTAAAACACTTTACTAGCACGAGGCGACCCGTTACTATGTATGGACTGACTTAATGTCTGCATTTGTTGTGAGATGTTGTCGAATGAATCTGTTGTAGCTGAGTTTAGTATAAACATACTGGCATGGTGTATGGGTTTATGTAGACACACATACATTGTCACATACTACGTGCTGTCAGAACTTTCAGACATTTACCTGGCATGAGAGGAGAAAGAGGAATGCTGCCATTGTGCACACGTTGCTTGATTTCCAGGCTCTGTCCACCCACAAGTAACAACCATTGTACATGTAGTCTGCCACAGACAGTACACAGATGTACAACCCCAACACAAATTTAGACATACATAGGTGAAAAGTAAATACTTTGGTGGATGTTCTTTCTCTGCGTGCTCGAGAAAAATGCCCTAAAACTAAGCCATTCCCCAGTAAGATGAAGGACACGAGAAAGTAAAGTAAAGTACGCTGCCCCTTTCCTCCCAAAAGATGGTCACAGGTGGAAAATACAGGTGAAGGTGCATGGCAGTTCTTAATGTTGAAGTTGTCAGGCAGGGCGTGAACACAACACAGCTGGAAACTATCAGCATACAGCTCCTGAAGACTGTTGAGATTCTTCAGTAAAGTGTTGGAAAATCGTGATATGTCATTACCTCGGAGGTCTAGCTTTTTAAGATTAAAATGGACCAGGTCCCCTCCTAGAACCCTTTCCATGTTACTGCTGGACATGTTCAGGTTGGTGAGTCTAGTGAAGGGCCTCAGTCTATGGAAATCCAGGTACGCCAGTTCAACAAAACTCAGGTCCAGGCTAGTAAGTCTTGGAAAGGTTTTCACCCCAACAGACTGGTTCGGAAAGAGAGCTGCCAATGGATTGTTTGCCAGGATCAAGTCATTCAGATTACTGATGTTTCCCAGAGTCTCCAAGATAACAGTGTTTAGCTGGTTATGGCTGACATCAAGAATCTTGAGGTTGGGAAGATCGGGAAGAAGAAGTTCAGACAGAAAACATTTCCTCAGGCTCAGAGATATCAGCATTTTATTTTTGAACAGGCTGTCTGCTTTCATACCAGTATCAGAGGCATCTAAATAACGAACATCCGGGTAACCCCCAACAGGAAACACATGGTCACAAACAAAAGCCAATCCCTGACAGGAGCACTGGTCAGGACAAGTCATGGAGCAGTGCCATTCATCATCATGCTGAGGGCAATGGACATCACCGTCACATACATGATCTGGATGCAGGCATACCTGGGACTGACGACAACGAAAGTACCCAGGACATGTGTAGGTCTCACAGTCTGTCTCATCCTCTCTGTGAGGACAGTCATAGACGCCGTTACATCGTACAAACACTGGTAAACGGTAGGCCACCAAAGGACATTCAAAATGGGTTGGGGGGCACAGAGTGTCTGGCTCATAATAAACACGGGCCATGCCTTTGGCATGATAGCTTTCAAATAAATGAATCAGCGATGGCAGTCTGCTACCGTCACGGATTGACAATAAGGGAAAGTTTAGACGACTATAGGTTTCCCCCAAATTATTTATGCATCCAGCCGTGTCCATAGAGTTCTTGCACTGAGGGCCAAACGTTCTGCACCATTGGGTGTCCCTGAAACACTACAATTTCTTTCATTGTTGCAGAGTATATGAAAAATAAATGAATGAATCAGTCAATCAATCAATGAACACAACAAAGACATATTTTCATTGTATGCTTCACTTCAGCGGTTGGTAGAATTATGGATGCCCTACCAACTACCTATGCATCTTGTAAGAAGTCTTTATTCATCATGACAGGCAGAGAAGTGAGAGAACATATTCTACGTTTAAGTTTTACTTACTGATATGAAAAAGAGGCGGAGAAGATTGAAAAGAAGCTCAAATGAGTGCCAGGTTTGTTCAGTGACAGTGGATATGAATGTGTGTGTGTGTGTGTGTGTGTGTGTTGTGTGTGTGCGCGCGCGCGCGTGCGTGCGTGCGTGCGTGCGTGCGTGCGTGCGTGCGTGCGTGTGTGTGTGTGTGTGTGTGTGTTATCGATTTCCTTTTTGATCCCACCTAGGTGAACTAATGGACTTTTTCCATTCAGTCTCTCCAATGTTGATGTTCCTAAGATGCAGGCTGGTGGAGGACCACCATCTTCTTCAAGCTCACCTCTAATCCAAAGGGTTGGGCAGCCTGTGCGATGCCAGATTAGATATACTGCAAGACTCTCTGTCAGTTCATGAGAGCAATTTTTTATGCACATTCTTTACCTGTCTAAGGAAAATGAAAAAAGTTTGCATTTTCATTACGAATAATGAATTTTACGTTATGCTTCTGACTGAAAATTATGTAAAATAAGCTTGTGAAATGGACAAATGTTCCGTTTTCATCCTTTAAGGCTACACCATTAAATCTTTATCCATTCCTTTTAAAAATGGCATATTCGTGGCCATTTACTATGAATACTGCTCATATTAAACCTCCTTTGACATTTGTTTCTATTCCAAACACCGTGCTTTAGAGCTTGTCCGTACCTCCTCTCTTGTCCTCTTCTGACTGTTCACGTTTTCTCTACGTACCAACCTCCACCACACTGCCAGAACTATCACACAAGAAGTTCCTTGATCAGCTTCAGATTATGTCGGAAAGCTGTGACATTGATCCTGGTCTCTGATACATAGTCGCTGTATTCAGCATCTGCTTAAAACATCACCCTTCAATTGCTAGCCTACAGGAACTCTTGAACGCTCTTAACTTAATCAAGGCTGGTTGGTGATTGGAGGGACTTTAGCTGGGTGACAAACACAGTGGTGTTTCATGGCATTGCTTTATTCACTTCTTTGTCATCAGCCACTGTGACATCAGCCTTCCACGCTTCATGGCACACGATCTGAAGACCCTGAATCTGAGACAGGCGCTGACCGTCTGTCTCTGCTGGCTGACATCTTCAACCCACAATGCTGCAGCTTTGGATTCAACCTTGAGCTCTTTACTGAACGACCACGACCCTAGTCACTAGACACAAAGTCTTAGCAGCTAGGTGTGACCCCTGGTATGATACAGGTGCTGAGTAAGTCCAAGGTACCAAGATGTATAAACACGAAGTAGAAAGAATGATGCGCAAATATAGTTTGTGAGTTGTGTAAAGACCATGTGAAAAAGGGCCACACAAGTTATTCGAGAACCTAAAAGACCATATTACAATAAGACAGCAAAAAGGTTTTTCACCATTGAAACAGTAGAGAGTCGTCACTATGAAGAAAAGAAAAAGGATAAAACAAAAACAAACAAATAGACAAAAGTCGCCCGTCTCATGATGTCCCCATTTACGAAGCGTCCATACCATTTTCTGCAATATTTTAGAGACAATATCAAAACCGTAAGGAACAGTGTTAACCCAGCTTTACTAATTTATATGCTTGAACAGAAGCTTGTTCCACTGGTCTGTTTCTCAACCATTTTACCTTTGTGACTCAAACGCACAATCTCTCTTCTCTGCCAAGAATATATTATCTTAATCCCACTTGCAATTCTTTTTTCTGGATCGTCTTCACGTTCTATTACCCGGGTTTAATGACATGATGAACAATGCTCTCATTTGTGGAAAATTCCTACTGCATGCAAATGTTCTTGAGTTATCATCTGCTAAACAAAGTCTAGATCAACTACAATGAAATAAAATAGACCCTACCTTCACCTTTTTATGAGTCTTGAAAAACTACCGAACTGTTTTAAACCTTTTTTGTTGTTCATTCAATTCAATTCAATTCAATCAACTTTATTGTCCATCGGAAATTTTTCTTCTGGTTATTGTTGTTGTTGTTTACAATTCAACTTGACTCTCAGCAGTTTTCTCACCCCTTTCCAGACGCTACTTAGGTCTCGTCCTGGCACTGAAATTGAGCAGATAATCTATGCAGGACCAAAACTGCTCCATAGAAGTGGTGTGTACATATATAGTATTTTGGAATCACCTCTGACGTCGTGCTGGTTGTGCAGTTTAACATCAGTGGTATCTTGTTGTTGCCCACATAAAACAATATGACACAGAACACATAAACATTCAAATCGTCAAAGTTTCTGCTGTCTAAGATGTAGAAAATAATACGGGTTGTCCAAGCAGCCTGAAAATGGCAAACGTGTCTTTCGGCGTGTTTCCCGGCAAAGTGGAGATGTGCTCTTCTCCATCTAGGCGCTAAATCCCTGTTGTTTCTAAATCCCTTATCGTCTGTAGACGGTGGTGTATTTCCATTTGATGCCAAAGTGGCACAGACCAATCGGGCCGTGCTTCCAATCCAGCGGACCGAGCGCCTCAGTCTGAGCAGCACGTCTATTAGCTCGTCTGTTTCTCTTTATCTGTTTGTTTGTTTGTATGTTTGACTGTCTGTCTGTCTCTGTCTCTGTGTCCATCTCTGTCTCTGTCTGTCTGTCTGTCTGTCTGTCTCCCTCTCTCTCTCCTCTCTCTCTCTCTCTCTCCTCTCTCTCTCTCTCTCTCTCTCTCTTCCGATCTATGATTTAATCTCTATTTCTTTCTGTCTGCCTGCTATCTGTCTGTCTGGAAAAAAACATCACATTCCAAGTGCTTAAAAACAATTTTCTCTGTCTATCTGTCTTTTTCTCTCTGTCCGCCTGCCTGTCTGTCTCTGTCTGTCTGTCTGTCTGTCTGTCTGTCTGTCTCTCTCTCTCTCTCTCTCTCTCTCTTCTCTCTCTCTCTCTCTCTCTCTGAGCTTGCCATTACTTTATAGGTGAAAAGTACTACAATTGATAATGCACACACACAAAAAAACTGATTGCAATAATGCATGCACGAAACATTAAGTGTGCACTGCAAATGTACACACACACACACACACACACACACACACACACACCACACACACACACACACATTTACATCCCAGGTGTAACAGTATATTGATGAACAACGATGACCCATTACGCTGGTTTCTACACTGTACCACTATTCAGCCTGTCACATGTGACTCCCTAACAGCAGCATGAGACCGTCTGACCACGCGCTGTTAATGTCCTGAACGCCTCCCCTTCCTTTTCAGCTGTGAGCCCTGCTTCAACCATTCCATGCTATATCATGCGTCACTGAACGTACGTCATGCTCCCCATCCTACATCACTCTCACGCTTCATACCTGACCACTGGCACCACAAGGTAACGGTTTTTCTGCAGAGCACGGTGGATGAACACAAAAATTCTCGTCACTTCCATCAAAACAATCAGCGTGATGATCACAAACCAGGGTGAAAGGCAAACGCTCTCCGTTCCAAGCACAAAGAAAGTACGGGGAGTCTGATGTGTTGGGTGCTACACACCATGATGACGTCATGACAGTGATTTCATCAGGCCAGAACATAGTGTTCACGTTGTTGTCAGCCCAGCAATGACTTTGCAAATCACAAGCCAGAAATCCGGGGATCGTGTGACCCCCTGGACACTGAATACACGAGAAAGGGTAGGTGAGATTGGGGGAAGAGACACTGGCCAATTTGATAGTGTCTTCTTGTCGTTTTCTTTGTTGTCGGTGGTGGTGGTGTTGTTGCTGTAGCTGTCCTCTATCAGGTCGGTTGGACCCAGAGGGGCCATCAAATTCACACAAGTAGAAGTAATGGTTTGGTTGTTGACATGTATCATCCATGTGCACAAATTCTTCACTGTAGTAAATGATTGCCCCACACTGAGGGATACGATGCTCATTGTCTGTTATGAAACAAGCACACACACACACACACACACACACACACACACACACACACACACACACACACACATGCGCACGCATACACACACACACACACACACGCACGCACGCACGCACGCACGCACGCACGCACGCACACACGCACACCACACACACACACACACACACCACACACACACACACACACACACACACACACACACAAGACAGTCGTTTGACTTAGCTATCTTCAGTCAGGTTTCCCCCTGTCAGCAGAGGGACATCCGGAGTCATGAACCGGGTGTGGCCCAACCCCACTAGAGTGTCAGGAGATAAGGGCCGAAACACTTGCTTGAAGGGGGCTTCTCTTCTGAGGACTCTCTGCTGCCACGCTC
>CM065745.1:6398928-6401428 GCA_033310375.1 Conus canariensis
CATAGAGCCTCCGCCAAATGAAAGAAGATCCAGCCTAGACACGTAAATGCACTGTAGCCAACCAAGCAATTTTAACAGCCACAGCAGAAACAGTCGTACGAGTTTCCTGGAAAGACATAAAGAGGGGGAGCAAAACCAAGCAATGGCAGAACAAAGCCTGCAGGTGAAGTTAAAGTGGCCGCCCTGACAAACGTAAAGCATGGCGCCTGCATTTCATTCTGAAAACGAACCCCTTCTGGCCTCCACTGACATGTCAGATCAGTTTTAGTACAGTGGAACAAATGAAGATAAAAAGTATGTCTATTACACAAGATTTTGATTAGGCGCCCATCTAGTTTTACCAATGTTACATTCTGCTGCCCCTACGCCAAACTTATACTATTACGGAAATCTGTTCTCAAGTAGCGCAAAATGGGAAAAGTAAGGTAACTTAACCATGCTTCAGAACTCCGAAAACGAGGAAGAGAAATCAATTCAGCCCAAGCGACATCCTCTCAGAAGCTGGAAAGTTCAGGACGCAGTGGACATGTCAAGGACATGGGTAAAATCAGGCAAACATACACACAGACCAATAAGCAGGGACTGTGAGTAAAAGACAGGCAAACATACACACAGACCAATAAGCAGGGACTGTGAGTAAAAGACAGGCAAACATACACACAGACCAATAAGCAGGGACTGTGAGTAAAAGACATCAAGTTGTGGCCAAAGGCAAGGTAGGAAGTGAAAAAGACAGCTGATGAAATAAGAGAACCTGAAGAGAGTGAGGCCACTGAACAAAATTTCAGCTGAATGGGGAGAGAGAGAAACAACGGTGAACTTCATATAACTTATATTATCCAACTTACGAGAGGTATCAAATAGCACTGTGGGAAGGACATCCATCACCTAGTGCCTCGCCTTGAGATACCCAACTCTCCTGGAGATGCAGATCCAAATTACAGCAGGGACAACAATATTTCTTGCAATGGAAGGACACTTAGGAATTATGGCCTGGCTGCTAACCAGCCCTGTTAGAGTGTAAAGAATTCAAGGCCAGAATACTTCTCCAAGAGAAGTTCGTCTATGAAAATCTGTTGCTATTGCTTTCCCCCCAGTGCTCCATCATACCAGTAATTAATGATGTAAAGAAGTTCAATATGATGGACAGGGACAGCAAATGCTTGCATGCGTACTTCTAATTTAAAACTATGTCTGACCTGAATAATTTCAAGCTGCCCTGCCATCAGTCACAAGCGTGCAATACTGTCCAAAATATTGTTACTCTTGACCCTTCAAGATATCAGGAACCCGTGAGTGGAAAGCACGGTTTCTAGGTATCCCTAAGATAAATGTGGAGAGAAAACAATATTCAAAACAGGCACACGTTCTTTGGCAGAGTAGTAGTATAGTAGTAGTAGTAGTAGTAGTAGTAGTAGTAGTATCATTATTATTATTATTACTATTGTTATTATTATCATCATTATTATAACCTTGTTTATTATTATTATTATTATTATTATTGTTATTATCATCACTATCGTTATATAGTATTAATTATTATTATCATTGTTATATTATTATCATTACTATTGTTATTATCATTATTATTATTATCAGTAGTAGTAGTAGTAGTAGTAGTAGTAGTAGTAGTAGTTGCTAATATTATTGTTTCACAATGGCCATGCCTCGCTCACACGCGTGTAGTCGCATACACCTGCACACGAGACTCGACCTCTCTGGGCACAACCGCAATCTAACTCCAACCAACCAAATATCACTATAAAGATTCACGAAATTTCTCCCCGACCGACAGCCTCAGCTGGTTTTCTTTCTTTCTTTTTTCTTCTCTCCTAAGTATGTTAAGTCACATCAAGCTTGCACGTCACATTGGCCCATACATACTCCTTTTACTTCCATTTTTTTACTACACTATTGTTAATTGCATAAATTCATGACATTGGTCGGTACATATCGGGATTCAGATCCCAAAGATTCAGAGTTATATATTTTCCCTTCCTCTCCCAGATACACCGAATTTCACTCCGAACTCTTTGCAGGCACAGCGGGATACCAAATAAAGTTCTTCCGACATAGCAGGGTAACAAATAAATTCCTCCTGATACAGCAGGGTAACAAATAAATTTCTCCTGATACAGCAGGGTAACAAATAAATTCCTCCTGATACAGCAGGGTAACAAATAAATTTCTCCTGATACAGCAGGGTAACAAATAAATTCTCCTGATAACCGGTAACAAAAAATTCTCTGTACGCAGGGTAACAAAAATTTCTCCCAACACAGTGGTACAAATCTTCGGTACTGCATCCGACTCCAGTCAGTGTTTCCCTGAACTGAGTGACTGGCTGCTCTCTGACTTGTTTCGGGACTCCCAAATCCCATAATATACGGTCCTGCAATACAGACGACTTATAAATCAAAATTATATCAAAAGGTACTCACCGATTTTCATCGAACACTCGAACCACAAACTACCTATCAGTATGTGGATCAGGGGTTTT
>CM065745.1:6406428-6411428 GCA_033310375.1 Conus canariensis
AAATCTTACATGCACACACACTCACTACATCACTCATACCCCACTGCATCCACCACACCCACACACACTCCACCCATCATACACACCCCACCGCCAGTATATCTACATAGCACAAAGTGATTCTGATTCTACAACATTGCTAAAACCAACAAACTAAAAACTATGTACTTACTATCAAAAAACTATCTCATGTGCACACACACACACACACTCTCTCATCCACACACACACACACACACACACACACAATGCCATCATGATAATGTGTTATACATCAAGATTTTTCTGACTCGAGACTAAAATGTACATGTTCTAACGAATCCAACACATAAAGTCCATTCATCAGTTGTTATGATAGTAGTTGCTGCAACATCTGTATCCATTATATATATATATATATATATATACATTAAGGCGCGCGCGTGAGCGCGCGCGCGCGCGCACACACACACACACACACACACACATATACACAGTGCCTCACTTTGGATCCTCAATTCTGGAGTTGGTCAGACCCACGTATATCTCACGAGGCCGGTTGCGTGACCACACCACATTTCTCACGGCCGCCATTTCCCTGTTAGAATTAAAGCTGACCAGATAACCACCTTCACTGCTGCACATTCTTGTGGCCTCGAAGTAGGTGAGTGACTTGGCTGGGTGACCAAGCAGATAACAGCGACCTTCCACCAGAAATCTGCCATGTTCACACAGTTCATGGTGACATCTGTTTTCATCTTGATCTGAGTCACATTCAACTATCAAGTTGCAGGAGAGATGAGGTCGAAGGTCAGTCCAGAATGTTGTGGAACAATTCCACTTGTTGTCTGACGCTTTCTGGGGAATTGAAGATAGCTGTACGGTGCAGTATCTCACACACACACACACACACACACACACACACACACACACACACACACCCCACACACACTTATAATTCGATTGAAACAATGCCTGGTTGTATTTGAACCCTTGTTCGCTTTTTGGGGTTGACTAGAAACAGACTGTTAAAAATGCGATATGTTTGACTCTTTATTTTCAAGCAATTAACGCGGAAATGATCTGTCTGACTATCTCTCTCTCTCTCTCTCTCTCTCTCTCTCTCTCTCTCTCTCTCTCTCTCTCTCTCTCTCTGTCTGTCTGTCTGTCTGTCTGTCTATCTATCTATCTATCTATCTGTCTATCTGTCTATCTATTTACCCAGGGGGAGTGAGGGGGCATGAGAATAATGGTGGGGATACGGATGTAGTAGAGAACAGCATTGCCCACTTCTGTTTATTTTCACCAGTCAGCATGAACAAATGATGTATTAATTCTTGTTAGTGGAAAAGGTAAACTTCAATAAACTGGCTAGTGCGAAACAAATGGTTGACTTGTCATTATGGAGGGCCAGATCTGGTGCATTCTGCGCTAAAGCAGTGACATTTTGCCAGGCAGTGTGAGCGCCATTGTTCATTTTTGGGATGAGAAAGAGACGAGGGTTTGAAACATCATAGTATTGGCGTGTTGTGTCTGCCCTGCTCTACCTATGGGCTGTGTCGACTGTGTGGACATACGTAGAGTGTTAACTACTTTTAAGATATTCCGAAAGGAACCACGGCAGGTGCACTCAAACAACTGGAGAAGTGTTAAGAAATCAATGACCAGTGTACTATAGTGGAAAAAGAACAAGACAGACTGTCAGCCATCATAGCAAAATGTGCACGGACCACCTGTCCAGTGTAATAGTATAAAGGAAGAAAGAGACAGAAAATTTCACAGTAACTGTAGGTCAATGAGAACACGTATTAAAGATGTCAGAAGAATGAGACAGATTAAAGATATTTTGAGGCGCAATAATCTTGAAAAGGTAAAGAATATTACAAAACTTTGCTCTAGATGTATTGTTGACACATCAAACAGCATTTGTGTCATGTGACGTAGCCTCACATGGCGGCATGTGACGTTCCGTCGCATAAGCCTGTATTTGATATAAAGCATTTCCCTAGGTAGGGAAAAGGAAAGGTAAAAGAAAGGACAATTTACGTGGCCTGACCAGTGTGATCGGTGTTGCTGGTGGCTATGGACGTAGGGTGATTATTGGTTGAATCGCTCAGGAAAATGGACGGACGTTGTCCATTGGTCAAGTAACCAAGGGCTGGTGATGCGTGGAGTTAGATGAGTACTCACTGAATATGTACTCAGGAAGAGCGCAGGAAGGAAAAATAAGGTATAGGAAGGCGATGGCTTGGGGACACTGACCAGACAGGTTGTTTGGAACTGCAGAACGAGATTCACCTGTAATCTACCATTACCAGGTGAGGTATAGACAGATGGGGACAGAAAAGAGAGAGAGTTAAGAAAAGGGAAAAAAGGGAAAAGAATTTATCATTATTCAGATTTTGAAATAGATTACTTACACGGACTTCATTCGTGTTTCAGCCCTTCCCGGCGCTGTGGCAGCACCAGTAATGGGACAGGTGACTGTGGCAGTCGCACAACAAGTATTTGGGCTCCAGTGTTGTGGCAGCACCTAATTGACTCCAGAGTTGGAGAACCTAGTAGGAGAGGACAACTGCGGCAGTCGTGAGAGAACTTTGAATGCGTTTGTCATGTTGACCCACTATGATTTTTGATTGTCCCCCTGGGTCGGAACTCGGATATTGTTCATGTATTTTAAGCCATGTTTGATTCTTCTTTGGAAAATGTATAAATTGTTTCTCCATTGAGGAGGAGAAACCGGTAAAAGATGTACTTGTAAATTACTATGTATAATGAGATGAAATTTGGTCCCAGCTAGTGGATCTGTGGAATGTTTGTACCTCCACTGGAGAGGAGGAACAGAACATAAATCTTGTAAAACAAACCTGTTGTATATGCTGGAAAAGTTTGTTATCATTTAGTAAATTATTCCCCGGAGAGGAGGGGGAGAAGAGGAGATATTGTATTGCGCCTTCTGGTTGTTTGGAGCGACTGCGTGTGCACGGAGTGAATGCTGAGCTGAGTGCGTTCATGCATTTGTGCTCGGTGTGACAAATTTCAAACAGACATGGACTTATACTACAACTACTATCGCCATATCAGTACTAAAAATGGTAGTAGTCCTCTGTTTACTGTATATATCATTATCATTATTATGATTAGTAGTAGTAGTAGTAATAGTAGTAGTAGTATCATCATTGTTATCATTATCACCATTATTATTTCAACTCGCATTGTCTCCTTCCTAGCAGCTTTCTTTGACATTTAACGTTCATTTTGCGCCCAGTTTGAGAAGATCAGTGATTGCTCATTGCTCGTTTTTATTGTCCTGAATGCTGTTTATCTTGCTTGACTAAGACCAAAGATGCCAAAACGCGTCAAGTGTCCTCTCCCCGGAGAGGAGGGGGAGAAGAAGAGATATTGTAGTGCGACCTTCCGGTTGTTTGCAGCGACTGCGTGTGCACGGAGTGAATGCTGAGCTGAGTGCGTGCATGTATTTGTGCTCAGTGTGACAATTTGCATCTCTGAAGTATGGAGGGAGGATTCTCTTATGCATGTATTTGTGCTCAGTGTGACAATTTGCATCTCTGAAGTATGGAGGGAGGATTCTCTTATGCATGCACACAGGGCGGGCCAAGCAAAACCAGACGAGAGAAGGACAATTATCTGCCCACTGCAATGGGAAAACAACATGAAAATAATCCGTGAGCGCCAGCCTCGACTCAGACTCGAAAAAGAAATGTTAGCATTGCCTTGAATCTGACTTAAAGACGAACAGTGCCAGTAGTTCAGGCAAAATAGCACAGTATGGCAACATACTCTCTGAGGTGAAATTGACTGTTTGGACAACAAAGTTTGGGGTTTTTTGGGGTTTTTTTTTTTGCTATCCCGTCTTCTGTGCCATCTCAGTCGCATGGCATCCATGCTGATCATTCAGACCCCTGATCCACAGACGCTGCCCAGCCTGGCTCAGCGCAGCCCAGGCACCAGCAATCTACAGGGACCAGTCAACGTCAAGTCGTCTAGAGGCACCCATCCAAAAACACACTGCAGTGCTTGCGAGTCACTTC
Organism: Conus canariensis; assembly: GCA_033310375.1. NCBI lineage: Eukaryota > Metazoa > Mollusca > Gastropoda > Neogastropoda > Conidae > Conus > Conus canariensis. The sequence goes on from CM065745.1 coordinate 6,410,460, forward strand.
AGTGGTGTTCAGTGGTGCCTGTTCTAATCCAACATACGTAGGACACCACCTACTAAGCCCCCAACTGATGACAATAATTGCTTAGTCGCAGAGCCAGCGTGAGTGAGCTCTCCCTCCAGAGGGCATCACCACGTCTGTCCAATGACAGCCCCCATGAACTCGCCGATACCAGTGACCATGATGGAATCAAGCCACAGAGGTGACAGACATGCAGAAGACATCAAAACTGAGGTCACCATGAGAGCAGGGCATGAAGCGCCACAGAATCTGAGATTTTATTTTAATCTGATCGATAAGAGTAAGGATGATGGAGATTATGCTATGGATAAGAGTAAGGATGATGGAGATTATGCTATGGATTTCTATTTTGGTCTTGGACTACATGACAAGGCTGTACTCTACGCTTACTTTCATAATAATCCCTGCTTCAATGAGGTCCGAGAGATACAGATACCTGTAGTGTTGGTCAGGAAATCAAATCAGTACTCTTAGACGCATCTTCCCAACTGAGCTCACAGCAAACTCAACTTTGGGTAGGAGCCGATCAGTGCTGGAAAATCTCACATGGCTCCGATGGGAATCGAGCCCATGATCTTAGATTATTACTATTATTATTATTATTATTATTATTTTTGTTGTTGTTGCTGTTGTTGCTGTTGTTGTTTTGTTGTTGTTGTTATTATTATTATATTCATTATTATTATTATTATTATTATTATTATTGTTGTTGTTGTTGTTGCTGTATTCATTATTATCATTATTATTATTATTATTATTTATTATATATTGTCTTCGTTGTCGTCGTCGTTGTCATCATCATCATCTTCATCATCATCTTCATCATCTTTAACATCATTATCACCATGATCATCGCCATTAACACTCTTGCCACTACAACCACGCAGTTGGACAATCCTCTAACCTCCCTCTTATCTCCCTTTCTTACTGTATAGCCACTATCAAAAAACC
>CM065745.1:6416428-6461428 GCA_033310375.1 Conus canariensis
CCACCTGTTCTTGCCCCACCTGTTCTTGTCCCACCTGCTCCTGCCCCACCTGTTACACCCATTTCTTCCCCACCTGTTCCTGTCCCATCTGTTCCAGCTCCATCTGTTCCACCGGTTCCTGCCCCACCTGTTCTTGTCCCACCTGCTCCTGCCCCACCTGTTACACCTGCTCCTTACCCACCCGTTCGTGTCCCACCTGTCCATGTCCCACCTTTTCCTGCCCCACCTGTTCCACCTGTTCTCGCCCCACCTGTTCCTGCCCCACCTGTTCCTGCCCCATCTGTTCCTGCCCCACCTGTTCCTTCCCCACCTGTTCCTTCCCCACCTGTTTCCTCCCCACCTGTTCCTGCCCCACCTGTTCCTTCCCCACCTGCCCCTTCCCTACCTGTTCCTGCCCCACCTGTTCCTCTCCCACCTGTTCCTGCGCTACCTGTTCCACCTGTTCCTGCCCCACCCTTTCCTTCCCCACCTGTTCCTGCCCCACCTATTCCACCTGTTCCTGCCTCACCCTTTCCTGCTCAACCTGTTCCTGCCCCACCTGTTCTTTCCCCACCTGGTCCTGCCCCACCTGTTCCTGCCTCACTTGTTCTTTCCCCACCTGCGTCTGCCCCACCTGTTCCACCTGTTCCTGCCCCACCTGTTCCTTCCCCACCCGTTCCTCCTCCACCTGTTCCTGCCCCACGTGTTCATTTCCCATCTGTTCCTTCCCCACTGGTTCCAACTGTTCCTTCCCCACCTGTTCCTGCTCCACCTGCCCCACCTGGTCCTTCCCTACCTGTTGCTTCCCCACCTGTTCCTGTCCCAACTGTTCCTACCCCACCTGTTCCTGCTCCACCTGCCCCACCTGGTCCTTCCCTACCTGTTGCTTCCCCACCTGTTCCTGTCCCAACTGTTCCTACCCCACCTGTTCCTGCTCCACCTGCCCCACCTGGTCCTTCCCTACCTGTTGCTTCCCCACCTGTTCCTGTCCCAGCTGTTCCTTCCCCATCTGTTCCTGTCCTTCCCCACCTGTTGCTTCCCCACCTGTTCCTGTCCCAACTGTTCCTTCCCTACCTGTTCCTTCCCCACCTGTTCCACCTGTTTCTGTCCCACTTCTTCCACCTGTTTCTGCGTCACCTGCCCCACTTTATTTGTTGGGAAAAAATGGAAAGAGAAGTGTTTCGCTTGGTATGTGTGTGAAAGTATATGGTCTCTTTCACTACCAGTGCACCCAAGGGTGGTGCACCTTACAAAAAAGTTACTGGTGCCATTCACTCGCAGTGTACCTGTCAGGGGTGCACCTCTTAGTTTAAAAAAAGCCTTTTTAAAGAAAGATCTTTCCACTGGATCGTTTTAATTTGACCGATGCGAATGGGAAATCACAGGAAAATCAAAACTGGGAAACAAATTTCAAACAGACATGCACTTATACTACAACTACTATCGCCATATCATTACTAACAAGATGCGAAGCATATAAACGTACTCCCAGTTTTCCAAACCGCTTATAAATCGGCCAAGTGCTTTGTGAGATAAGAAATAAAGGCAAAATAACGGTTTTAACGGTTATTTAACCGATGTACACTTTTGAAACTGGTATTTTAGTCTTCACTGGGCTAAAGCCTGTGTACATACCAAATTTCATCCAAATCGGACAATATGTCAAGAATAACGGTCAAATTTTGAAACACTGTATAGAAGTGCCATTTGTGTGTGATAACCTTTCTATATACCAAATTTCACTAAAATCCACCTATACATAAGAAATAACGGCAGAATAACGGTTTTTAACGGTTGTTTAATCCATTTTCAGCATTACATCACTTACATATGGACAGAGGCTCCGATTTGTCACAAGATCATCCAAACCGCTTATAAACTGGCCAAGTACTTTCTGAGATATTCCATAAAGAAGAAAAACAGTTACAGGCCGTTACAGCCGTTAGTAACGGCTATAGCGGTAAACTAAAACATTGGGCATCATCCGTGGCCCATAATGAACATACCTACAAATTTTCAGAAAGATCGGCCCAGTAGTTTTGTCTGGAGCGAGTGGAACACATTTTGACCACGGACACACAGACAGACAGACAGACGGACACACAGACACACAGACAGCATTTCTTCGTTCCCATTCTAAAGTACCACAGTGCTGGAGTAAAAGTCCGTAGTTCTAGAGAGAGAGAGAGAGGACCAAAACTATGCTAACACATCTGCCACGTATGAATTCTCAATGTCCTAAAGAATAAGGCAGCCTTTTTCAAAACAGGCCGATGCATGAAAGAAAGAAATAGAGTCACAAATCCAGCACATGCAGCATGGATGGAAAATGGTATTGAAGACATGATGGTGAACGCACAAGACCGCTTCATTAGAATGTCTGTAGACCTCACAATTTCACTTTGATTACGGAGCTCTAGCCTGTTAATGCTTATATTCTGCGTGCCGGAAGTGAACCCCGACACACACACACACACACACACACACACACACACACACACACACACACACACACACACGGGAGAGAGAGAGAGAGAGAGAGAGAGAGAGAGAGAGAGAAAGAGACAGACAGACAGACAGACAGACAGACAGACAGACAGAGACAGACACACAGACAGACAGATAGATAGATGCACAGAGATTATACTGTCACCGGATGCAAGCTGTAAAGCATCCGAAACCCCCTTATTCTGTTCGGAGTATATAATCCATATGAGCTCAAAAACCGCGGAAAACGAAATTTGTTCCTTTCCATCTCAATGATCACTTTCTCCATGTGAACCAACACCACTGGCAAGGGAGGTAATGTTCCACAACGTCTCCAAAGCTTCTGTGTCTGTCCGTCTCTCACTGTGTACACTGTTAAGTGGTCGTAGGCTGCACACTGTAGGTACATGTGGCGAAGGCTGATCATGATGGGCTGTCTGACCTGGAGTGCCAGGGATATTTTCGGGCTGGAACTCCTGTGCCACCCTGCAGACGCAGACTCTGGGTTGTATCCCACAGGCTGCACATACCCTGAAATCAGATGAGTCATTCTCACTATCGCCACATTGTCAACAGTCTAGTTATTCCGGCTTATAAAACCGATCTCCTCCAGCTACACATATGGTGTCACCTTTTCCTTCTGTTTATACTTATTTTAATTTTCCATTTTTCTGTACCGCCATCTTTTTTCTCTGATTGTTTTTTTCTGTACGAGTCAATAACTTATTGCTACTCCAGGAAAACTTTTCAATCTACACTTTTATTCTCACGGTAGATAAACGTTGGTTCTGTTTTTTTATCCGATTAGTGTGACTGGAAACAATGGCATGGATACAGAATACATAATGTAATACAGTATAATACTTTCTGTATTTCTTGTGCAACTGCTTTTTCTGTTATTCTGTTCACTTCTTGTTTTACACCATCATGCCACCCATTGCTATGTTGCATATGCAGTGCATGCGCAGCCTTGCTATTTCCTAATGAGCTGTTTTTGTTATCTTTAATGCGTTGTCATTTATTGCAGCGAGGAGATTGTGAGACAGTTGACTTAAATTCAATCATGACAAACTAAAAGACCCAAGACATCTCTGAACAATTCTAATTCTCCATTGGAGGGATATTCGCCATACCGCTTCGCCTAGAAAAGGACCCTGTTGCCCTCACAAACAGTTTTAACCACGTGTTTACTTGAAGAGCAACAAGGGTCTTAGGAATAAGCAAATGGAAATCCAAACTATGGATCTCAAATAACATTTTGCAGATGTGGGACGATAAACCGCTGTAGTAGACTGAGGGGGTAAAACACGGTTCTGTAAACAAGAGAATAATGAAGACATGAAGAACGTGAAGAAAGCTGGATCGAACATCATTATGAGGAAACTGAAAAAAAATACTAGACTACAATGACGTACAGAAACCTTGAAAGATTGTGAAAGACATGACCAAATAGAAGCAAAGTAAACTCAGCAGCATTCAGGACAAAAATTGCAAACAATCTGACACTAGAAGAAAAATCACGAAAAGGTGGACGGAACAGTTTTGAACTCTACAGTAACCAGAGCACAGGATTTCAGGAGATCTAAAAGTGCTAACAGCACATGATTCATCAAAATGAGGATGGCTTCCCAATACTCAGTGAAGAAGGTATACCTGCAGTGACATTGCTAACATGGGGAAAGGCTGCAGGCTTTTACAACATCGCTGCAGAACTCTTGAAACATGGCAGACAGGCTGTAGTTGATACCCTGACTGTCATGTGCCACAAAGCATTGCACGCTCGGGAGCGGCACACACTATGGACTCAAACACTAATCATCCTCCTCCCCAAGAAAGGAAATCTCCAACAATGCCAAAACTATCGCATCACAAGCTTGAATAGCCACAGCAGCAAAGTAATGATCAAATTGTTCTGAATAGATTGCAAGCGCAAATAGACACAATTACTGCCAAAGAACAACCAGCCGCCATGGTGAAGTGGTTAGTGTCGCGGACTCCCGGTTGGGAGGTCGTGAGTTTGATTCCCATCAGAGCCATGCGGGATTTTTATGCCTGGACCGGCTGCTACCCAGAGTTGAGTTTGCTACGGGTGCGACTGGGAAGACAGGGACCACACAGTCGAGTTTCATCCACTTAATGGATGCGTCTCTGAGAGTGTTGCTCAAACTTCCTGACAAACACTGCAGGTGTCTGTATCTCTCGAGCCTGGTTAACGCCGGGATATATAATAAAGCATAGAGTACGGTGATACAGTCTCAGACTGGAATGGAAATCCGTAGCATCATCCTCATTATCCCCATTCTCGTCCATAAGCATAAGAATGTCTAGAATTCAGTGGCCTTTCATGCCCTGCTTTCATGGTGACCACAGTTTCGATGTCCTCCTCACGTCTATGGCCTTGGTTTGATTCTGTCTGGGTCGCGGGTATCGGCGAGTGTATGGGGGTTGTCACTGGACGGACATGGTGGCCCTTTCGGAAGGAGAGCTCACGCACGCCGGCTCCACGACTATGCAATTATTGTTGTCACAAGGGGGTTTAGTATCAGTGTTCTGCGTATGTTGGATCAAAACAGGCGCCACTGAAATGACTCGGCAGCAGTGCAGTGTTTCCTCTAGTGGGTTACCTCTTGACAGCTTGAAATTGACTGCTCCCTGTGGATTGCTGGTGCCAGGGCTGCGACGGGTCAGGCCAAGCTGTGTCTGTGGACGGGGTGTCAAAATGAGCAGCGTGGATGCAAGACCCCTGAGGTGGCACAGAAGACAGGTCAGCAAAAAAGAAGAAAGAAAATACTGCGAAAGAACAGACCGGATTCCACAAAAGCAGAAACACAATTGAACTGATTTGTAATCTACCTACCCTTTGCAGAAATTAAAAAAAACCCTCGCACTATAAAGAGTTCCTGGTAGGAGGCACTATGGGTCACAATGAAGAATTATTTCAACATTAGGCAGAAGCTCATCGACAACAAACATCAAACAGCAACTGCATTCCAAACCAAAGTGGGATGCTCGTACAGGGTGCTATCACATAAAGATTCTATGCTTCAATTGAGCTCGTGAGGCTACCTTCTGTCTCCTTTGCTTATCAACGTATTTCCTGCGCACAGCAGGACTGATGCACTCAAAGATCATGTTGACGCAGTCAGCACTGGAGGAAAAACCATCACAAATCTCCTATCTGCAGATAATGGCCCGACAGACAGTAAAATAGGGCTCACTGAGCTTGCCGAAAGACTGCATGAAACACCAACCATATATGCCATGGAAATCAGCGCCGAGAAGGCCACGTTGACAGCTACCCATGACTCCACCGTCAGTACTGATATATCTGTACACAGTCAGAGGCTAGAATCAGTGCAACAGTTCACTTACCTAGGATCAGCAGTGAGGGATCCAAATATGAAATCCTGTCTAGGGCAGCAAAGGCAACCATGGCACTGACCTGATAAGTCTTTGTGGAAGGACAAGAACATCTCAGTAAAATACAGGATTAGGCTTCTGCATGCACTGCTATCCTTCGAATGAGACTATAAACCGAGGTTCCGTGTGTGAACGCACGCATAATATCTTGCACACACGTAAAATCCCATCACCAACTTTCGGAAGAGTAGGCCAGTTTGGCCGTTGGTATGGATGACACGTTACACACAGCATGCACCCTGCGTAAGAAATGGAAAGAATGAAGGAAGTAAAGAAACTGAGTGAACGATATTGAACGATATTGACTGGATGACACGGGAAACGACTGAATGAAGCGCCAGCTGGCAGCTCTTCAGTCGGCACTACCCAGGTAGGCAGCCCGTTGTGTAAGCGAGTGTTGATTGTAAAGCGCTTAGAGCTTGGTCTCTAGCCGAGAATAGGCGCTATATAAGTATTCATTATTATTATTATTATTATTATTATTATTATCTTCTGTCTACCTGCGTGCGTGTGGGACATGGACCATCACAGCAGATCTGGAAAGAAGAATCAAAGCCATGGAAAAGAGATGCAACTGCAAGATGCAAAACTTTAGAGACCCTGTTCACATCAGCAGTCAACAAGTGTGTCAAATGGTCAGACAGCACATGGACCCATAGAAAAATGCACTGTCATCAGCTTGGAACAGAAAATTACACTGGTGTTGTTATGTGACAAGATCGAGCGGCCTTGCTAAAATAATCCTCCAGAAACTGTTGAGTAGGGAGCAGCAGGACGACAAGAAAATGATGGACTGAGAACATTGTCAAACGGACAGGGAAGACATTTGCAGGGACCCAGCCCTAGACCCTGCACTGGAATTAAAGGAGAGAAGAAGAAGAAGAAGAAAATATTGCAGGTATGCAGATGTAACCAAACCGATAAAAAGCAAGGAAGAACACTTTACAGTCAAATTCGTTCTTTAGGGGGAAAGATTTAACCATCATGACCAGCACTGATTTATTGCTGTCACTCAGGTGTTAACCCAATGGATACCAGATTAGTCCGTCGTTACCGTACACACGCTTAAAACCCCAAGATTTCTTTTTGTATCGTCTTCCAAGCAATTTTTGTTTCAGCAATCAGGGAATTATATCTACTTTCAATATTACACATTCACTACACAGACTGTGACAAGAGTTGGGAGTGGGCTGGTGTGTCCTCTTGGGGCAAGGACTTAGAATGTTTTCTCTATTAGAGTCGTGGTAAAATTTCACCTCCACCCTGTCTCTTACTTCTTATGGAAGGAGCAACTTCCCAGTACCAGTCATTGAAAGACATTTTTATTTTTCTCAGGACTAGTTGCAAAGCGAGACGACTGCAGGCGGAAATCTAAACAAATCTTAAATAAATGTTAGCGAACCGCCCAGAGAACGTGGACAAACGAGTCACAAGACGAAACACAACGCGTTTCGACCTCTTAGGTCTTCATCGGGTGAGACATAAACGAATAAAACAACGAAAATTCACTTAGCTTTGATCGCTTCAGCGCAAGGAAGAAGGCGTTGAACGCCTTCTTCCTTGCGCTGAACCCTATGAAGTGATCTGAAGCGATCAAAGCTAAGTGAATTTTCGTTGTTTTATTCGTTTATGTCTCACCCGATGAAGACCTAAGAGGTCGAAACGCGTTGTGTTTCGTCTTGTGACTCGTTTGTCCACGTTCTCTGGGCGGTTCGCTAACATTTATTTAAGATTTTCTCAGGACTGTTGAAACTACTCAGGAGTGGCTCAGGAATAATTTTTCTTGGGCTTGTACACTTAAAAGTACTTGTAGCTCTGAGTGACAGAATTAGAAATAGTTCAAACATTTAATACTGAATGAACAACAAAGAACTGACACAAGTTAAGAGCACTTTTGCACATTAACTTTGCTTTTTTATACAAGGGCGAAATTTTGAACTCAAATTCATAAACTCAGTTCAGGTTGAGTTTTGGTCCCCACTGTTTAGTTATTTAAGAGAGAGAAAGTTCTGAATGAGTTGAGTTGGAGTCCACTTGGAATATCAGAACTCATCTGATGTCAGAGAGGATAGTTGATCTCTCTCCTGTTGCTGATGACTGATCCACTTCTATGTAGACCTGCTGATCAATTGCTGGGCTGTGTTGTTTGTTCACTACCAGGCATGCCCAGAGTAGGTTGGAACCCAGGTTCTACAACAAACAGAACCTGGTCTGTAGTTAAGTAGCTGGGAGTCTTGCTTGTTGAGTTCTCACACTTGCCCTCTGGCTTTCCGCAAATGTGTGAGATCTCATTCAACAAAGGATTACACTACCATTCACATATCTGCCATAATTATCAGTTTTCAGTTTCACGCAGAGTTTGAGTGAAACAAGAGGTAGGAGACAGTAATACAATGCTAAGCAATTTTAGTCAAATACCTCTTCAATGTTTTTCCTATATATTAAGTTGAAGTGACTTGGAATACTCTTAGCCCAAGTACATATGTGGTGAAGAGTTGGAGTTACACACCACAAAGCATTCTGACAACCCACAGTATTCATAAATCAACTTTACAATTTTCACCTAGTACAGGCATACTGGTTTTATTATCAGAATTTATCATTGAGTTACGATCTTATCAGATGGTATTGAATACTGGCAAAAGTCAGATTGTAAACAAGTATGTTAATCAGATTGTTAATGCGTAATCTTACTGAAGCATCTAAATGGTTTTTAGCCACGTTGTGGCAAGCAAACTATCACAATAGAATACACTTCATCATATTGATTGATGTCACCAAGTACTGCCCAAAGGTTATACTGTTAAGCCGCATGGCATACATACAATCAATGAATAGTCTCAACATTTAGAAACATAGTTTCAACTTAAAGTTCTGGGTGATCAGCAAACCTTAGACCGGATCAGAGTAGGTGAGATCAACTTTCACTCTCTCTGCTTTACCCCTGTTGTCTTTGTGGCTACACTGTGTTGATCCATCTACAGCTGGTCTGTGGAGGCAGTGATTGTTCACAATGAGTTTTCCTTTTAAATTGGCTTCACGAGTTATCCCAGTTCCAGTTCAGGTTGTCTTTGTGGCTACACTGTGTTGATCAATCTACAGCTGGTCTGTGGAGGTAGTGATTGTTCACAATGAGTTTTCCTTTTAAATTGGCTTCACGATTTATCCCAGTTCCAGTTCAGGATGGCTCTGTGTCACTGAAGACAAAGAAAAGAGGAGGGGGGGGGGGGGGTATCCCACACCACTTACAGTGGGAGGTACGGTATAGAATGTTTAAAAATGCACTTTCTTTGCCATTGGGGTTTGAATTTAAAGCACCTGTATCAGCACATGCCAACTGACAAAGGATTGTTTAACATAATTCTGACAATCCCGGTTTTCACACGCGACAATCAGTGTGTGGGTGGTGAATATGGTGGAGGGGGTTGTGTAGAGAAGGAGGGAGGGTGTGGGCTTTTCTCTGATCTAGCAGAGAGAGAATGTGCATTCAGCTAAGGGAAGGGAGAGGAGAGGGAGTGAAACGTGCGACGTACTTTGAAAGTGACGTAATCGTTTTCCATGACATTGTTTCCAAAGTCCGGCTGCACGACTTCAAAACAATTGCGGGAAGAGTGAGGGGGTTGAGGACTTGTGAGGGAAAGGAAGGGGGGGGGGGGGGTCGGCAGTGTAAGTGTTATTTCTGTTTGTGAGACAAAGGGAGAGAGAGAGAAAGAAAGAGGGGGAAGAAGGGGAAAATAGACCGCTGTGTGTGTTTGTACAATTTGTACAAGAGGATGGGTGTAGGAGTAGATGGGGTGGTTGACAATTCGTCTGACAGACCAACCATGAAGCAAACATGGCTCTAAGTGTGTAAAATTATGTTAATTCAGCATATTTTCAGGTCACCCTACCTAAGGCAAAAACAGATCACTTAACACAGTGACAATTTGTCTGAGCAAATAAAACCTAAACCTATAAAATACCTTGGAAAGTCATGGTGGATTTATAGTCTTTTATGAAAATGGATGGTGCTATTGTACTGAAAATTAATGTCAAGAGTTGATAGTACTACTGTTTGTGATTTTATCACTACCTGTGAACAGGGCTAAGACTGATAAGTCCTGTGTATTGATAGCAGTTTTGCATACCAACCTGTTGTTCTTCAATGCCACATTCCAGTATCGCAACGTCACAATATCCCTACGTATTGATCGCTCTGCCTTTTTGCCAATCTTCCAAACACTTGCCGGTAAGTTTCTTTGGAACAAGAGTGCAGATGTAAAGGCATCAAAGAGCCTTGTACCTGATGGAGTGGAATCTGGAGATAAATCCCCACCACAGCCTCTCCTCCTCCACACACTCTCCTATCTGGTCATTATTCAAGATACAAATCAGCTGAAAGAAATTTATTGAAAAACAGGACTAGGAAAGGGGCCAAAAAGTAGATTTTGTTACTTACTAAATAACAATTATATTACATTCTGCTGTATTACAAAAAAAAGTTTTGAATGGCGACATAAACTTCACCATCCATGACAAACATTCAATATTCTGTTTTCATTTTTGGTATCTGTCGATCTAGCTATCTATCTATCTAACTATTAAACTATCTGTCTATCTATCTATCTGTCTAACTATTCATCTGTCTATTTATCTGTCTGTCTATATATACAGAGAGAGAGACACACACAGAGAGAGATACAGAGACAGAGAGAGATATGATTAACTTGAATATATCACATTCATAATCCTACAAAACCTCACCAAGCTGTTTTGAAACATTCACTGCTTCCAGTTCCATTCGCTGTAACAAAATTTGCCCATAGGTGATCCTCAGCTGCACACTGTAGTCTTTGTCGACGTCATTCACATTTATCACCACTGAAAAACGATCACTCGTGATCCAATACAGTGACAGTGGGTCAAAGTCTGGTTCGCAGCCTGTCCATACAATACTGTCATAGAAGAACGCTCTCCTCATGGTGTTATGTTTTTTAGTAAGATCAAAGGACTTCGACCTTTGTCCTTTGAAAAATCTGAATAAGAGAATGTAATTGTGCCGTACGCATGTCTGTTTCAGGAAGCTGACCTGATAGAAACGGACAGGCAGTGAGTGTAGTACAACTTCACATGTTAAAAAAGACCAGTTTCCCATCCGCCGATTGTGAACATACCAAATGTTCACACTAGCTGCTGTGACATTGAGTTGTTTCTTTTCTGATGTCATGCACTTATGAACGTCCGCCGTGCATAAAGTTATCTCACTGTTTGAAGTCTTTTGAGGGTAATGACAGAGACCTGTAGCAATTATTTTGGATACAAACCTCTCTCTCTCTCTCTCTCTCTCTCTCTCTCTCTCTCTCTCTGTGTGTGTGTGTGTGTGTGTGTGTGTGTGTGTGTGTGTGTGTGTGTGTGTGTGTGTGTTGAGTTTATCATGATGGAGGATTAGGACTAATACATTCGGTTACGATTAAACAGCCTTACAGCAGACACGAACACACAGCGTACTTGGCGACGGGAACGTTTTTTGTTTTATTATTATTATACTACAGAATTTACGTCTCATAGCAGTGAAGAACTGTAAGGGAGACAACTCTCCGCAATTGTATGTAAATTTATAAGATCATGCCAACACCCCACTTGATCTTAAATAAATTTCAGCAACAATGTGTCACAATCATTTTAAGTAACAATCAATTAATAACCAATAATGTTCTGAATAAAACAGTAACTTTAACAAGTCATCCAGTCATTTTAAGACAAAACTGAGATTAACATAAAAAAGCTCTAAATAACAGTTAACATACCAACACATATTGGCACATATGTAAACTGTAAATTAATGTCTTTGGTAATCTTATAACTTGACTTTTGGTCTCGTTTATCACTGGTAATTTACAATCTAACAGTATCTGAAGCATGAATAATGCAGGACTATGTACATTTATTCACCGAAAATCTTCAATTCGAATTTCTAAACTTGGAATTTGGTGGCAGGTTTTGTCATGACATCAGCCAGCATCTCAGCGGTGGGACAGTATTCAAGAGAATCTCTGCCCCTATGTAATTCTGTGTGGATTAAATTAGATTTGATATCAATAATTATATTTTGATCTCTGTCTGTTCACTGGATTGTTTCTTTTCTGTCAATGTCTTTCATCAGCTGCCTGAGATACAGACTCTCTTGCACAGCAGATGCCAAAGCAACATACTCTGCTTCGCAAGAACTCAATGCCACAGTGGGCTGTTTTCTTGATTTCCAGGAAATCAAGGGTCCAGATTTGGTCAGACTAAAGCAGTAGCCTGATGTGCTGCGTCTGTCATCAACAGATGATGCCCAGTCAGCATCACTGTAGCCAACTAACATCAGTCCATCGTCAGACTTAGTGTAGACCAGTTCTTTGTCGATACTACCCTTCAAGTACCTCAACACCGGCTTCACTGCTACCCATTGAGATTGAAGTGGTTTGGACAAATGCTGGGATAGCTTGGTAATGATCCAGCAAATGTCAGGCCTAGTGCACATCATGATGTAAATCAAGCTTCCCACAGCTTCCCAATATTTCCTAGAGTCAACAGGATCATCATCAGTAAAAGAGTCAAGCTTCTGTTCAGAAGGGGTACACCTCGGTTTACAGTCTGGCATTCCAAATTTGCTTAGCACCTTCTTCATGCACCTTTTTTGGTTCATTTTGAGATAACCATCTCCCTGTTCAAAGTCAATCCCTAGGTAGTATGACAGTTTTCCCAAATCCTTCATTTTGAACTCGTCTTTCAAAATTTGCTTGTTTTCAGACAATAGTTCTGGATCCTTCTCACCCACAATCAAATCATCTACCCACACGACAATGACAACCATTTTGTCTCCTTCACGTTTTGTGTAAACACAGTTGTCAGCTGGGCTTTGGACAAAGTTGTTTTCCACCAAGTGGTTGTGAAGCATATTATTCCAATTTCTCCCATACTGTCTCAGACCATACAAAGATTTCTTCAGCATGTAGACAAGCTTTTCACCATTTTTGGACTGAACATCAAAACTTTTAGCCTGTTCCATGAAAATCTTACAGTGAACTCGTGCGTTAAGATATGCACTCTTCACGTCCATTTGGTGCAAAACCAGAATATGCTGTGCTGCAAGCTGCATCACAGCACGAACTGAAGTTAAATTTGCCGTTGGTGCAGATGCTTCTGTGAAATCAACACCTTCAACTTGGCTATATCCCTTTGCCACAAAACCTGGCTTTGTAGAGGTTTGAACCATCACCTTTTTCTTTTACCGTGTATACCCCCCCCCCCTCCCCCCAACGGCTGTTCTACCCTCTGGCAAGGTGGTCAGAATGAATGTCTCCTTTTCATTCAAAGATTTCATTTCTCCTTCCATAGCTTCTTTCCAGAGAACAGAATCAGGGGATTTCATAACATCACTAAATGATTGATGGCGGAAACGTTGCAAGTTTGTAGCAGTAATCAAAGTTCGTCATCACTTGATCATCATCAAATTTGGTTTTGTAATCTGAACTGGAGGCCTTCACCCCCTTGTTGGATATCTTTGTTCAACAAAAGGCTCTTTGTTGTTTCAGGCATATAATCAAAGTTTTGTCATCCACAGTTTGATACAATCATTCTAAATTTGGTTTTGTAATCTGAACTGGAGGCCTTCACCCCCTTGTTGGATATCTTTGTTCAACAAAAGGCTCTTTGTTTTCAGGCATATAATCAAAGTTCGTCATCACTTGATCATCATCAAATTTTGGTTTTGTAATCTTGAAAAATGAAGGCCTTCACCCCCACCCTTGTTGGATATCTTTGTTCAACAAAAGGCTCTTTGTTTTCAGGCATACATTCTGACCTCTCCTGAGTAATTTCTACTTTTTTCTCGTGTTTGGAACCTTTGGCCCTTGCATCATCTTTTTGTTTCATTAAATCATCAATGTCAAAATATTCCTCAGTCTGCACAGGCTCATGCACACTCACACCTTTTTTTTAAGTTTGACACAAACTTCACAACTCTGTGTCTGTAGACTTTGCCAGTTTGTGGGTAGTAAACAAGATATGCTGGACTATTTATATCATATCCAACAAAATCCCTTTACTGCATCTTGGGTCAAGCTTTTGTTGTTTTGGGTGTAAGCATAGCACTCACATCCAAAAATTAATGTTCTCATATGAGAGAGGTTTGACTTTTTGCTACTGAGTGCAAAGTATGGTGTTTGCTTCAATCGGTCGCTGTAACATCTGTTACGGATGTATGTAGCAGCCATGACTGCATATGGCCATAGTTCTTTAGGCAATTTTGCATCAAGAGGAGACATCTTCCCATCTCGAAAAGAGTTCTCCAGTACCGTTCAGCAGTGCCATTTTGATGTGGAGAATAAGCGCAGACATATCATGCCTTATTTGGTTCTTTCTCAGGAGTGACCGGAATGCTTCAGAGGTAAACTCTGTACCATTGTCAGATCTGATGCATTTAACCTTACCAAAAGGAGCAGAATCAGCAAAGACCTTTTCTGTAGCAACAACAGTGTCACTCTTGTTCTTCAGAAAGTAGACAAAGCAAGCTCCTGAGTAGTCATCGGTAAATGACAATGCATATTTGAACCCTTCAGTACTAGCTGGAGTGATGGGACCAGCAAGATCAGTATGAACTAGTTCTAAGGGGACACACGATTTGACCCATGGCTCTTTGATTCTGTCATTGGTCATTTTGCCCTGCAAGCAAATATCATAATGAACAGGCTTCTTAGTTTTATCAACAATTTTCATGCCATCAATCACTCTCTCAACATTCATCACATCATCATAATTACAATGACATAGAATCTCATGCCAGCCTTTCAGATCACTTACATAATTCACACTGTCATCCATTGGACCATTGTCCAGGTCACATGTATGTAAGTAGTACAGTTTTCCATGCTTTTCTATGTTAAACTTGGTACCATCTTTATACACAAGTTCTGCTCTGTCTGGTTTGAAATGAACACTATCCCCTCTCTTAGTTGCTGCCTGCACTGAGAAAATGTGTTGTGGAAATGTAGAGACAAATAATGCATTTTTCAAACATGCTTTCACACATCTGCCACTAGTGTCCATAATCATGAAATTCCCTTCTCCCTTTTTCAATGCAATGTTATTACTTTTCTTTCCATTTGCCAGTCCAATGAAATATTTTTCAGGTTGAAAACTGGCTGCAAATTTGCTGAACTTTGTTTCATCGTTGATAATATGCATGGTTGCTCCACAATCCACCAGCAATGTGTTTCCTCTTCCCCAAAGTCTTGCCATCAGGCGTGCTGGCTGCAAATGAAAAAGAATGTTCACCATCTTCACAACACGAATCACCAACTTCGTTGACCTTGTCTGAAGATTTTGTGTTGCGTCGACAAGTCTTGTCGGTGTGGTTGTTCTTACGACATAAGCTACACCACAGTTTCTTCTTTGGCTTCTTGCAGTCCTTTGCTATGTGACTGACCAGTTGACAGTTGTAGCAAATTGGACCTTTTGCTGCTTCACCAGGGTTGGAAGAATGATGAGGAGCCCGACCCTGCACTGACTTCAAAATTGAATCTTCACTTGTAGATGACCTTGACCGTTCAGTTTCTTCAAAACTATGTAATGAAGTTTTGAACTCAACAAAAGTTTGTTTCTTTTCACATTGAGTGACAACAGTGACAAAGATTGATAACTGTAAGGTAAACCTTTCAAGACCATGGCGATCAGTAAACTGTCAGTCACTGTTTCTCCTGCATTCTTCAAAGCTGCTGCAGTTGTTTGAGCCCGTATCATATAATCGGTCACAGTCTCGTCTGAACGTTTGATTACTGATGTAAGTTCTGTATACAAAGAAATTATTCTTGGAGTACTTGGGCTTGCATAATGTGCACGAATAATTTTCTTGTCTTCCATCATTAGCTGCATCTCGCATTATCAAAGACAAACTCTTGTCATCTAAAACTTGAATCAACTCGGCAAAAGCTTCAGCATTCTTGTTATTGTCAATCTCATCATCGTCAGCCGTTAAAATCGTGTCGCGTAATTTCTGTAGGCGCATGTAACCGAGAAATGTCACTTCGCATTGTTCGTATTTCATTTCATCTCCATCGAAAATCAATCTTGAATATCTACTCTGAGAGGCACTGGGCCCATAACCTGTTGAGTTGATCATGATGGAGGATTAGCACTAATCCATTCGGTTACGATTAAACAGCCTTGCAGCAGACACGAACACACAGCGTACTTGGCGACGGGAACGTTATATTTATTATTATTATACTACAGAATTTACGTCTCATGGCAGTGAAGAATTGTAGGGGAGACAACTCTCTACAATTGTATGTAAATTTATAAGATCATTCCAACAGTGTGTGTGTGTGTGTGTGTGTGTGTGTGTGTGTGTGTGTGTGTGTGTGTGTGTGTGTGTTACAATCAGGTAACTGTCCAACACAACAGAATGAAGGTGATATTGCAATGTACACTCCTAAAGTGGTGAACCATTAAACACTAATGATACTGAAGCACAACTTTAAGTTGCAGATTACGAAAATTGTTTGGTCAAAGCATCAACACATAAACCGAAAACTACTCTGAACGTGATAAATCACTGATTAAAAAGAAGAAATATTGTTGTCGGTGAAGGACAAGGGGGGATGGGGGTGGGGGATGGGGAGTGGAGGACTAAAACTACTGGTCACATATTCATTCTTAAGAGAGTGATTACAAAGAGAAATGACCGTCTGCACAGCTGATATTTTGAACGTTATAAAGCGTTTATAGCACACGGCATGACGTGTTTCTTTCGAAATTAAACACCATCAGAATAATTGGAGATTGCTTCTGCATAGTTAAAACGAGAAGTTATTGTGAAAAAACAAACACAACAGAACCTCAAATGCTAACCCAATTAAAGATACATGTACTTCAACGCAATGGACACAGCTTTCTACTCTTTATATATATATATATATATATATATATATATATGTGTGTGTGTGTGTGTGTGTGTGTGTGTGTGTGTGTGTGTGTGTGTGTGTGACGTTTATCAACGATATTAATGATATTAATGATCTTTCTAGACCAGTGTCATTATTTAGGAAATGTTAAATGATTAGGAAGGTTACAGTATAGAATTTTATCGTATATAGAACATTCAAGAAAGTAACTGCAAAGAGGTGAATATGCAGGAAACGACTTGCTTGTGTCCAGTTGAGCAGCGCAAATTCATTACAGGAACTTTCCTTCATGCACTGATTGAAACAGAAGTTCACATGTCAAATCGTCCCAGATGATAAATTCTGCTTGACAAAAACTGAAATACAGGGAGATTTCACGACCATAAAGTAATAAAGAGCCGTTCAAAGACTATTCATGGCCTCATGCAACAAACCGGCACATATTTCAAATGCGTATACAGACGAGTCAATGTTATCGCTTGATTCATCAATGGTTGGAATGGTCGGAATACATGGACCTCTAGAAGTGGGAAAAAGACACCTCCCTCATATGATAGATTTGACTGAAGAGCTGCCTGCTGGCGCTTTCTCCAGTCATTTCCCATGTGATTCTTTGAATATGATTTAACTCAGTTTTGTTCCTTCATTCTTTCGATTTTTCACGCAGGGTGCATGATATGTCTAACGTGTCATACACACCAATGGCCATTCTGGCCTTCTCTTCCGAAAGCTGGTGATGGGATTTTACGCGTGTGCAAGATGTTTTGCGTGCGTTCACCCATGGAGCCTTGGTTTATAATCTCATTCAAGGATTTTTGGGGAAAGAAGTAAGCTTATTAACTCTGAGGGAAAAATCCCCTTGTACTGAAATGGAGAGGCGGAGATTCGAACCCGCAACCGAAGAATCACCACGATTGCGAGTCCGGCGCTCTTCCAACTGAGCTATTCCAGCCAGGTGATAAAGCAACTGAACAATAGTGATTTTTGATCCCCTACAGTGACAGAGGATCCAATCTGGTTCACAGCCTGTCCATACACAGTCGTAGAAAAGACTTCCTAGCTGTAAGTTGTACCTTAATGATAGGAATCTCAGATCTGTTGAAGAATTTAAATAAGAGAATGTCACAACGCAGTACGCACGTTTTTTGCACGACGCTAACACGACTGAGACTGAAAGGAAACATGTGTACTGCAGAGCAGATCCTAATGTGATTATCCTAGTTGTTGATGTTCAGAATGTTGACATTTATCACTGTAATGTTAAGCTTTTTTCATTTTTCATTTATTTATTTATTTACTCATTTATTTATTTATGAATTCATGTATCTACTTATTTATCTAGTTATTCACTGGATGAATTTCATACATTTCAACATGATCTACAAGGATATTGTCAAAAGCATGCTGTGCAAACTACCATTCAACTGAGTAAAAGCACCACCACCGCTAAAATAACTGCTTCATTGATTCTAGCCATTTTTGAATCCGTTCTTGTTTCTTGTGCTCTCGTCTCTGCAGGAGTACATTCACTGTGTATAAGAAAGGATTCAGAGCCGAGTTCAATGGCATCACAATAATGGCTAATGTCACGTTGAGTTCTCCGGAAACAGGTACCCCTTGTGAACTCAGAAGTCCCAGTAACCCAACAGGAAACCAGCAGAGAAAGTCTGATATGGCTACACTGAACAATCGGCGAGCTACATCTGTGTCCTGAGAACATTTAGTGCTTCGACCCTGTTTTAATGTGTTTGATCGTACTGACCAATAGATAGCTATCTGGCCAAAAGCAATGAGCAGGAACAGAACAAAGTTCAATACAATCATAACCCCCAAGGCATAGTTATGTCCAGCAAACATTCTCCTGGTGACAGGCAAAGGAATGCAGATCTCAGTCTGGCTATAGAATTCCCAGTGAGCCACAAAAGGTAGTAATGGAACAACTGCAAGAAGAAAACCCGTCACCCAGGACATACAGGCGACGAGCTGTGCATTCCACATTTCAAAGTGCAGAAAGTTAAGTGGGAAATGAACAACAAGAAATCGGTCTAACGTGATCAGCCAAATAATAAATGCAGACACTTCACAAGAGATCAAAGAGAGAAAGCCAGCCAACCTACATGAGGCACTGTGTCTCCATGTCGTGTCCTCCCAGACATACCGGTTATTATAGAACACATCAGCCGCTCCTATCACCGTTAGATAAACACCCATCAGAAAGTCAGACACACACAAGTGAAGGACGAAGACACTGAATCCTTGTGAACCACTTCTCTGAAGAGAAAAACAACGGAACACGAAACTTACACTATTGCCTACCAGAGCCAGGCAACCGAAAGCAGCCAAACACACTCTGTAAGTGTTAGATTTCAGCAGGTCCTGACAGGAGGAAATTTCATCTGTTGGTGCCTCGCATTTCTGCAATTCTGGTAGAAGTGTGGCCACACAGCACAGTTTGTAGTTGTCACCATAGACTGTGTGCAGCTGGTCCAGACCTTGCAGGAGTTCTTTGTCAATTTCTGTCATTGGACATCCCTTCATGTCCAGAACCTGAAGCTTTCTCATTGACTGAAATCCCTGACCAGTCACACGCTGTGTATCACTGTGTGACATATTCAGCCAAATGACCCCTGGAAAGAAGGTGAAAAATTGCTGGCCCAGAGTGTAAAGATTGGTCAGCGACAAATCTAGCCTTTGGATTTGTGTGGAGTGGAGTCCTGCTGTTACTGGCGCTTGGTAGAGAGTGCACTATGGGGTTATTTGATAAGAACAATGCTTTCAAATTATGAGTGTTATACAAAAGTTGGAATGGAATGGAGACAAGTCTGTTAAAGCTCAAGTCCAGGCTGATGAGATTGGGCAAAGATATGGCGGTAACATTGTAAAGGTGACAATCATGGAGACTGAGGAAGACCAACATTGTATTGGCCTCTAGCTGTGAGAGAGTCATGCCACTGCTGCTCATGTTCAGATATCGCAGCTCAGAATAACCATGGGCAGGGAAAGGTTGTGGACAAATGAAGGCCAGTCCATAGCACTTGCAGCTACGTGGACAGTGCAGGTCACAGAACAGCTCATCTTCAGACTTTGGACATTGATAGATACCGTCACATACCTGGCTTGGATGTACACATACTTTGGAGTCAAAGCAGCGATAGTGACCTGGACAGGTGTAGCTGTCACAGCCTGCTTCATCCTCATGGTAGGGGCAGTCATAAAAGCCGTTACATCTGGTGTAGGTAGGCAGGCAGTAGCCGTTATATGCACACTGGTAATGAGTGTCTGGACAAATATGCAACCATAGTGACTCGTCATCCTTTATTTTTGGGAGAGGAGTGATGGTGGTTCTGCCACTTTTTACAAAATCAATCACAGCTGGAGGAGTCAAGGGCACGTGAAACACTTCCTTTTCTGTCTTGATATATGGACATATGACTTCATCACTCTCATCGACACAGTCCACTTGCCCATCGCAGAACTGAACTGATGTGTAACACTGTATTACCAGGTAAAAGAGTCGACAAATATGTTAAATTTACCCTGTTTCCTTACATCAAAATTTATAAATGAAACAGCAGTAAATGGGTACATGATTCAGTTCAGGGATAATTAAAGGCGACCGAAGGAGGGAGATGGATGTCGTCACGCTGTGCCCCTGACACACTGATGCTCTTACATTTTGCCATCCTTTTGGCCAGTAAAGTATGGGAAATTCAATCTTTTTTCTTCAAAAACTATGGGTGAATCGTACTGCATGGACCAAATAATTTGTCATGCAGCAACGTATTACAAAGAAACCAAGTGCTTCAGTTTGTTTTTTCTGTACTATCATGTGACTGGTTCATGTTTTTGTTTTAATAAACTCAAGTACAGCAACAAAGGTGGCAATAAAGTATAATGGATGCATGAACCGTTGTTTAGATAATCAGTTGATGCAGTATCTTAATTCTATCCAGTCACCCTGACAAAACGATGCTGGGCATTTACTTCGCATATCAGTCGGCGTAGAAATCTAACTTTATAAACAAAAGTTTACTCAACGGACAACAAATGATAGCATACATAGGCTAAACTATTTTGTGAAGAATTTGTTCTAAATGCATCAGAATCCTAGCTGATGTGTATCTATGGTGAACTCACATATGCAGCAGAAGGCAGAAGAGCACGATGACAATTTGGTTAAGTTTTTATACTCACACAATCTTCTTGAGGATCGTTATGCTCAGGAAATGAATTAAAAAAGCTGGTTACAATATTGACATTTCCATCTAAAGAACTGCTATCCATAGCCATGGTACAGAACTGAGAACAGTCCCCATCTAAAGAGTTGTTATCCATAGACATGGTACAGAACTGAGGACAATCTCCATCTAAAGAGTTGTTATCCACAGACATGGTACAGAACTGAGGACAATGGTCCCTCAGACGCTATGTTTTCTTTGGGCTTATTCAGAAATAAAGGAGTCCATCTAAAACGTGTTTCCTGATTCACACTGGACGTTTCTACAGGGTACAAATTTATGATTAACATCAGTTATACGTACCTGCCTACTACCATCACATTGATGTTCTTGACAGCTCGGAAAGTCACAAAATGACTCGTCACTATTGTCGCTACAGTCCTGTCGGTGGTCACACAAGAAGGTGTAGGAAACGTCACCACTTCCTTTGAGGCATGAGAAGAGTGGGGGGAGTGACGTCATTGCTGGGGAAAGACAAGACGAAGCAGGAGGCCTGCCCCAGCTGTTGCTGTCCGTGTTGCGCTGATCGCCATTCTTGGCCCAACAGGCACTGCGTACATCACAGGCCAGAAACAGATACGCTGTGTGGTTTAAAGGACAGAGGATGAAGTGGACACTGAAAGCTGTTTCATGTGGATGCAGAACGACAGACTCTACTCTCAAAGTCTTACACACTGGCGTGCTGACCTTGCAAAGAAACATATGTCTTAAGCGCCTTCCAACATGACACCCAGATAACTGGATTCCTATGGCCTTGAGAATCGTGAATAATTTTTTGCGGAAAATGAAGAGAAGCGCTCTATCAAATTGACCACATTTCGGATTTCTCAAAAGTCCCGGTAACTTAGATGTGCTTACAATGAACACAGCATGGGCTAATGTCCTATCCATCCACATCAGCGTCTGTTTATACCTGGAAACATTACAAGTTTACTTCAGAAATTTGCGATAATTGGTCAGCTTTATTGGATTTATGAAATGTTTGACTAAATGTAGGAAAACAAAAAGACTGAAATTGCTTCCAACCACGCGAAATAGAATCCCGAAACTAGGCGTTTTTAGCCTGTTGTCAAGGATTCTAGAAAACGTCGACCAAATTTTGGCATTCCCTTACTGCCTGTGAATGTGATCTCACGCATACACTATGGTAAGTTTCAGAGGAATATGGTCGCAGAGAGCGAGCCGATCAAAGGAGCCAACCTGGCTTGCTACTTGATATATCTTAAGATTATGATCAGGATTATCAGAATGAGCAAAGTACACAAAACAACACTGGAGATATACACGGCACCATCCCCTAACGATACGAACCCACTGCAGTTTAAATCAGGAAATAAAAGTGTGGTCAAGACAAAGATGTGTTCGGTTTAAGCCGTTCCTGTCCACCCACTCCACAGGTGTTGGGAGGGGAGGGGGGGGGGGCATGAGGGGGTGAGGGAGATAGGGTAGGGCAAGAGGAGGGTGTGAAGTTTGTCATCTTAGGAGGTTTACTAACTTCTCAACTGCAAAGTGTAGATCTCTTTAAAGTATTGATTTCGTTTTATTGTTCATACAGACGAAGAGTACAACTGATTAAAATGTTACACGCATTGATGCACACTAAAACCTCTGGATTTGGACACTGACATTGACACCGACACAGTTTTTATTGCCATAGCAAATAAGCCCTGTTGGCAAGGGGTTTACAACCACTGCATTAAAAGATTGCCTTAAGTATAATATACAGTTGACAGAAAGAGAACTCGAAATATTTAACAAGAATGCACGCACGCATGCACGCACGCACCACACACACACACACACACACACACACACACACACACACACACACACACACACACACACACACTCACACACACTCACTCACACACACTCACTCACTCACTCACTCACACACACACACACACACACACCCACACACACCACACACACACACACACACACACACACACACACACACACACACACACACACACACACACCACACACACTCACACACACACACACACTCACTCACTCACTCGCTCACTCTGTGCACCTCAGCAATCCATTGTCTTGGACCATCAAGCCATGCAAAATACATGATTAGTGCTAAAAGTGGATTCATACATCGTCACAAATTTTAGCTCAACAGTTTTGTTGGGGCATGACCTATTGTCCAATGCTTCGAACCATTTTTTGTTCGCATTTAGGCCCAGTGTTCTCGTTCGAATTTTTGTTAAATTGTTTTATGCAATTTATCTGTAACAATCATAAAATATATTTCCCATCTCCAATTCATTTTTAACAAGAGAAACTATTCGTGTTTGTCGTTTCCATCCATGCTGGAATGTCAGCTTTGTCTATAAGAACAAATTAAACGATCCTTGAATTCAGAAATAAATTGTGCATTGTTGCCTGCTCCCTGACAAAGACAAACAGTACCAAAACCATTTTTGGTGCGTGGTCGTGCTGTAATGTGAATGTGAGAGCTGAGAATGTACACTTGTGCTGGACACGTGGCTCATGGATGCACAGACGAGCAGATTATCCCCAGGCACAAATAAGTCAGGCTAATGTTTCAAAAGAGAACATTGGACACGTCCTTGCAGTTGAAAGCCAAATGTCGAGATTCTGTAGAGAAATGCGCGATCTACAGCTTCAAAAGAACATCATTAATTAAGAGACTCAGGCTGTGCCACAGATGATATGAGACTTCCCGTGTTCTAGATGTTCGGTACACCAGCACTGCACAACAATACTGCATGTTTGATGGACATGCAGAATCATTTACCATGGCAAAAATACATGATTTCTGGTCCCTGTTTTAGCGGTGAAATATGTGCATGTCTCTTGGATTCCATAGTGACCGACCTAGTCCTTGGAAACATGCCTGGTGTATTATTCACAGATGGTGGAAATCGTGGTTCCCAGACAAAACGAGCGAGTAACACACTAAACCGCTTCTTGTCCCAGCCCGAGTCACGTTCACTTTATAGCTGGATCAGAAGTGTCTGTCTTGCATAAACTGTACAATTATACATCTACTTCAACGTATTAGATTCTCACAACAAATACAACTGCCTTATACACAGCACACTCACGTGCAAGAAAAAAAATAAAAATCACAGCATATTCGATGTTGTTGACTACATAAAAACACTACAATGAATTGACAATGTGATGCAGCCTGCCATTGTTCTTGTCCCTACATCGACGATTAGTTCTGATGTAGAAACAAAGAATAACTCGATATTCCTGCAAAACCATAAAATTTGTACGTCTTCAGCTTTCTGATGTCCCAACATTTGTCTTGTGTTAAAGGAAATAAACATGTCCAAGAGATTTTCCTGTATTTGCTTGTTAGACTTTAATCACAACAATGAAAAGGGTGGAAAGCCAAAGGAGAAGAAGAAGAAAAGGAAGATGTAGACGATGGGATGGAGTGGGCGGGGGGGGGGGGGGGGGGGGGGGGGGGGGGGGGGGATGACGCAGCAAGAAGAGGAATTGGAGGTAAAAATGAGAGGGAGAGGACGGTTCAAACTCACTTTAAATGAGAAAAGCCTTCATATAACTGTATGAACAGGGGATACGCATTGCCATCTGAAGTGCAGAAAACGGAAATATAAAGGAAAATAAAATGAACTCAATTGTAGTAGAGTAAGTAGATGTTAATGTTTAACATGAAAACCATGTAGAAGAAAGTAAGTTTCTGATTTTGATTAGTATTGCCACTATCATTATCAGTATTATTATAACTATTTATAGATTTCTATCATTATCAGTATTATTATAACTATTTATAGATTTCTATCATTATCAGTATTATTTAAACTATTTATAGATTTCTACCATTATCAGTATTATTATAACTATTTATAGATTTCTATCATTATCAGTATTATTATAACTATTTATAGATTTCTATCATTATCAGTATTATTATAACTATTTATAGATTTCTACCATTATCAGTATTATTATAACTATTTATAGATTTCTATCATTATCAGTATTATTATAACTATTTATAGATTTCTACCATTATCAGTATTATTATAACTATTTATAGATTTCTATCATTATCAGTATTATTATAACTATTTATAGATTTCTACCATTATCAGTATTATTATAACTATTTATAGATTTCTGTCATTATCAGTATTATTATAACTATTTATAGATTTCTACCATTATCAGTATTATTATAACTATTTATAGATTTCTGTCATTATCAGTATTATTATAACTATTTATAGATTTCTATCATTATCAGTATTATTATAACTATTTATAGATTTCTGTCATTATCAGTATTATTATAACTATTTATAGATTTCTATCATTATCAGTATTATTATAACTATTTATAGATTTCTATCATTATCAGTATTATTATAACTATTTATAGATTTCTATCATTATCAGTATTATTATAACTATTTATAGATTCCTACCATTATCAGTATTATTATAACTATTTATAGATTTCTGTCATTATCAGTATTATTATAACTATTTATAGATTTCTACCTTTATCAGTATTATTATAACTATTTATAGATTTCTGTCATTATCAGTATTATTATAACTATTTATAGATTTCTATCATTATCAGTATTATTATAACTATTTATAGATTTCTATCATTATCAGTATTATTATAACTATTTATAGATTTCTATCATTATCAGTATTATTATAACTATTTATAGATTTCTATCATTATCAGTATTATTATAACTATTTATAGATTTCTGTCATTATCAGTATTATTATAACTATTTATAGATTTCTATCATTATCAGTATTATTATAACTATTTATAGATTTCTGTCATTATCAGTATTATTATAACTATTTATAGATTTCTGTCATTATCAGTATTATTATAACTATTTATAGATTTCTGTCATTATCAGTATTATTGTAACTATTTATAGATTTCTATCATTATCAGTATTATTATAACTATTTATAGATTTCTATCATTATCAGTATTATTATAACTATTTATAGATTTCTATCATTATCAGTATTATTATAACTATTTATAGATTTCTGTCATTATCAGTATTATTATAACTATTTATAGATTTCTATCATTATCAGTATAATTATAACTATTTATAGATTTCTATCATTATCAGTATTATTATAACTATTTATAGATTTCTATCATTATCAGTATTATTATAACTATTTATAGATTTCTATCATTATCAGTATTATTATAACTATTTATAGATTTCTATCATTATCAGTATTATTATAACTATTTATAGATTTCTGTCATTTTGCTATCTTTCCCATTTTCTTATCATCATTATCATTAGCAGTAGCAGAGCAGCAGCAGTAGCAGCAGCAGAGCAGCAGCAGCAGCAGCGGCAGCAGCAGTAGCAGCAGCAGCAGCAGCAGCAGCAGCGGCAGCAGCAGTAGCAGAGCAGCAGTAGCAGCAGCAGCGGCAGCAGCAGTAGCAGAGCAGCAGCAGCAGCAGCAGCAGCAGCGGCAGTAGCAGAGCAGCAGCAGCAGCAGCAGCAGCAGCAGCAGCAGCATCCTCATCATCATCATTACAAGCAGTAGTAGCAGCAGAAATTGTACTTATAGTAGTAGTAGCATCAGAACCACTAGTAGTAGAAGTACTACTACTATTACTGCTGCTGCTGCTGCTGCTGCTGCTGCTGCTACTACTACTACTACTACTACTACTACTACTACTACTACTACTACTACTCTTGCTACCACTGCTACAACTACTACTGCTACAACTACCACTATGACGACGGTGACGACGACAATGACGACTTATTATTTTTATGATTATTATTATCATAATTATTATTATTATTATCATCATTTTCCACCCACGCCGTATTTTCACCCACACCGATGAGATAAGTGACTGTTTGTCTGTCCTTTGTCCCATGTCAGACAGGTTAGGAGTGAGGGCCCAGACAAATAGTAACCCACCTTTTTCCTATTCTGTCTTCTGCCTTTCTTAATGGATCTTTTCTTTCTTCGTCTCCCCTTCAAGCCTTCTGTTCCACACTTTTTTTTTCTCTGATACTTGAGTCGCTGCTGTAAGCAGCGGGGAAGCCCAAGTTACAGTTACCTGGCGAGGGGCTGAGTGGCTGATCCCAATTCAGTCGCTAAGGTGCACTGTCTGGTTTTCATGCGGGACGGTACCAGGCTCACGGACGCCATACTATGGCCATCCATTGTCCCTTCCCCAGCACGGCAGCTCTCCTGGGGTGACCGTTTATCTCTGCCGGTATTTAAAACCTTCATGGCCTCAATAAACATAAAAACAGGGAAAAGAAGAAAACTGGGTTCCGACCCTTCCAGGGATACGGGCTCAGATTCCGACACTGAAGTCCGGAATAGGATAGGTGCATGGCCCTCTTGGCTGATTATCCAGTCGGCGGATAGCGAGCGACCCATTACTAAGTTGAGTCCTTTTGCTGTTGCAAAGGGGCTGAAAGGTCTTGCAGGCGCAGAGCCGAAATCAGTCAAGAGGTTGAGGGATGGTTCCTTGCTGGTGCAGGTCGACCGAAAAGTCCACTCGGACAACTTATTGAAATCTGAAAGCCTTGTAAATTACCCGATCCGGTGTGTCCCCTCACAAAAGTCTCAACTCCTCGAAAGGCGTCATCCGTTGCCGAGAGTTGTTCGGGATATCTGAGGGAGAGATAAAGGCTGAATTGGCTGACCAAGGAGTGGTCGAGGTCAGGAGGGCGACTTTTCGGAAAGGTACTGAGAGGAAACCCAACAACACTCTGTTCCTCACCTTTGCTAAACCGACTCTTCCAGAGTCTATAAAGGTGGGGTACCTGAGAGTGAAAGTAGCCCTGTATGTGCCGTCCCCACTGAGGTGCTTCAAATGTCAACGCTTTGGACATGTCAAAGAGAGATGCCCAGGAAAGGAGGTGTGTGCCACCTGTAGCAAAGCAGTTCAGATGTGGATGCAATCGCGATGCGTGAACTGCGATGGACCCTTCCTTCAGAGATGCCCTGTTGGCGAATCGAATGCGATCAGGAATCTAATAAATGTAGCGAACCGCCAGAGAATGACAAACGGTCACAGACGAACACACTATTCTACTCTTAGTCTTCACAGGGAGACATACGATAAAACATGAAAATTCCTGCTTTGATCGCTTCAGATCATGAGGTTTAGCGAGAACGCGTTTTATTCGTAATGTCTCACTGATGAACCTAAGAGGGCGAAAGTCTGTTTGTCTTGTATTTGTCACTTGGCGGTTCTAACATATTAAGATTGTTAGATTCCTGCAGCTTCCTTCACAATCCAGCGAGTTAAAACAGAAAAAGTTCATTTTCGAAGCAAAAAGTGTGCAGGAGCAGAAGGGAACCCCGCTCCTTTTCTCGACAGTGGTCAAACAATCGTTCAAAGTACCTCAGGTAGAAGTAGGCATTCAGACAGACCCATGTGGTCTTGAACCTCTGAAATGTCTCCCGACTTCAAGAACATTGCAAGACAAAACGGCCGTTGGTGGGGGCCATAAACCCACCAAAGGATGCACTTCCAGTGCATCCTCTAAGCCTGCAGCTGTGCGGGCTGCCCAGCAAGGGGTCGCCCCGAGACGGCCCCCAAGCCGAGACCTCCTCCCAAGGGAGGAGCCCCGACAGTGGCTTCAGGCAGGGTGGCGTTGTGGAGTGCAGGGGAAGGCGTCCACCAGCGACATCAAAACCATTGGGTTCTTCCCCTTCAGGGAAGAAGAAACATCAAATTCCACCAGACAGACTGAAAAAAGCGGAGCTGAAATTACAAAATACATTTGATGCTCTATATGACGAAGAGGAAGAGGACATAGACATGGATGATTAAGATCCTCATCCACAATGGATAGTCTCGCAATGGAACATCAGGGGACTGTTTTCCAATTTCGAAGAATTGCAGCTGTTGTGCCGTGAGGCTAGGCCCATGCTAGTTTCACTGCAAGAAACTCTTCTGAAGTCTGACAAAACTTTTTCACTTTCTGGCTACAGCTCTCTAAACCTACCTGCACAATCTGTTGAACATGGCGTTTCTGGTGGAGTAGCCTTGTTCATTCATAATTCTGTTCTGTACAGCCCAGTTGCTCTGCAGACTCCGCTTCAGGCAGTGGCAGCTCGGGTTACTCTCCACAAAACAGTTACTGTCTGTAGTTTGTATCTGTCTCCAAATATCTGCGTCACCAAACGGGACCTCATTTCGCTCTTGGAGCAGCTTCCCAGACCCTTCCTGCTGTTGGGGGATCTGAATGGCCACTCTCCTCTATGGGGAAGTGAGAGATCATCACCAAGGGGTCTGCTTTTAGAGGAAGTGTTTTCTGGGCTGGATCTGTGTGTCTTGAATGGGAAATCGCCAACTTACTTTCACTCCGCTAATGGCACCACATCTTGTCTGGATCTTTCTGTCTGTGACCCATCTTTGTTTTCGGATTTTGTCTGGGAGGTTGATGAGGACCTGCATGGTAGCGACCACTTTCCTGTGTTGCTTCGGTATACGAACGCAGAGAGTGAGTCTTTACCAGAACGCCTCAATTTCAACAAAGCAGATTGGGACCTCTTTGCCATTAAGTTTCTTATGGATCTGGAAGAGGACAAGATCCTGCAAAGTGAAGATCCGGCAGGAAGTCTTTCAGATTTCATACTGAATTGCGCAAAGTCAACCATCCACACATCTTCCAAGAAGCCCCTAATGCCAAAAGTTCCTTGGTTCAACTCTGAATGCAAGGAAATTAACAAAAACCCACAAAAGAGCTCAACGTCGGGTCTCTTGCAGACCGTCGATGCCCAACGTCCGAGCGCATCAGAGACTGAGGGCCAAATCCAAACGCATTTTAAGACCAGTAAACGTTTATCTTGGAGACAGTTTTGCTCAAGTCTAACATCCAAAACATCGAAGAAAAAAGTGTGGAAAATCATCAAGAAAATCAAAGGGAAGAACACCTGTCCCACTTGAACCATCTCAAGTTTTCTGACTCTTTAATAACAGAGAAAAAAGCAGTTGCTAATCTGCTTGCTTCAACCATTGAAAAGAATTCCTCGTCTTCTAACAATTCAGCCAGTTTTGTCAAAAACAAAGCCTTTAAAGAAAAATCACCCTGCAACTTTTCGTCAGACAACATGGAAGACTATAATCTTCTTTTCACTTTAAACGAACTGAAATCTGCCTTACTTTCCTGCAGTGATTCCTCTCCAGGTATAGATGAAATCCATTATAAACTTTTGAAACATCTTCCGCAAAAAGGTCTGAACATCCTTCTACATGTATACAACCATGTATGGACTACTGGTTTCCTTCCACCTTCTTGGCGAAAAGCCCTCATTATTCCCATTCCTAAACCTGGAAGAGATCTTTCTAACCCATCAAACTATCGTCCAATAGCTTTGACCAGCTGTGTCTGTAAATTGATGGAGAAAATGGTCAATGCTAGACTCATGTGGAAACTTGAAACCGATGGCCTTTTTGGCGAAAGAACAGTGTGGTTTCCGCAAACATCGAACCACAGTCGACCATTTGATCCATCTGGAATCTACGCTTCGGAACGCCTTTCTGAACAAACAACACGCAGTGGCTATTTTCTTTGACTTGGAGAAGGCCTACGATACCACCTGGAAATCTGGGATACTTCATGATCTCCATGATCTTGGTTTTCGGGGTCATCTTCCACTTTTCATTGAAAACTTTTTTGGCACAACGATAGTTTCAGGTCCGGATTGGCACTACTCTCTCTAATGTTCATGAGCAGGAGTTGGGTGTTCCACAAGGGAGCATACTATCTCCTGCCCTCTTTAGCATCAAGATTAATAACATTGTCAAATCAGTTCAGCAGGGTTCAGACTGCTCATTGTTTGTGGATGATTTTGCTGTTTACGCAACTGGAAGCCTGTACCCGAGTGTCCAGCGCAGGCTCCAGCTTTGTGTGGATAAAATTCATCAGTGGGCGGATGAAAACGGTTTCACCTTTTCTCCTACAAAGACACAGTGCATTCACTTCCATAATTTCCGTCAGTTTTTTTCCAGATCCTGTAATTCAAATAGGGAAATCTCCCATTCCAGCTGTCAAAGAGGCTAAATTCTTAGGAGTTATTTTTGACCAGAAACTCAACTTTCTCAGCCACATTAAAAACCTCAAAACTTCTTGCCAGAAAGCTCTGAATATTCTACGGGTTGTAGCACACACTGACTGGGGCGCTGATAAGAAAACGTTGCTGCACCTCTACAGAGCCTTGGTCCGCTCCAAACTGGACTATGGTTGTGCTGTGTACGGCTCTGCAAGACCGTCTTACCTAAAACTCTTGGACCCTATCCACCATCAAGGGCTTCGTCTCTGTCTTGGAGCATTCCGCACCACCCCTGTGTACAGCCTGTATGCAGAGGCAGGTGAACCCTCACTGTCCAACCGCAGGCTGAAACTGTCTTTGAATTATTATATCAGACTGTTCTCGGAACCAGAAAACCCTGCCTATGACTGTGTTTTTGACCCTCCATTCCAAAGTAAATTTGAAAACAACCCTAACTGTATTCTGCCGTTTGGTCTTCGTATGCAGCCTCACGTGCAGAATGCAGGTCTAGACCTAGGAGTTGTGTCCGATTTTTCCAAGTTTCCAGATCAGCCTCGTGGACCTTTTTCACACCAGAGATTTGTTTTGATCTTGCAGCTTTTCATAAAGAGTCTACCAGCTCTCTGGCATACAAGGAATTGTATGCTGACCTCTGTTCAAAATTTCCATCTTATCAGAAAATTTTCACTGACGGTTCCAAGTCTGAGGATGGAGTGGACTGTGCAGCCTATTGCCCTGGGGCTCCTTCTCAGATACTGTTAGAACATATACCTCCAGATGCTTCTGTCTATTCCGCTGAACTTACTGCTCTGGTTCTGGCATTGAAGATAATTTCACAATCTAAGAAGAGGGACTTTCTGGTTCTGTCAGATTCACTGTCAGCGTTGGAGGCCATAGCTGGCCGCAACCTTCAGCACCCAGAACTTTTACACTTTTTTGAACTTTTGACCAAGTTGAAAGCGGATGGTTACAACATTATTTTGGCTTGGATTCCTGGTCATGTTGGCATCGGAGGGAACGAAATGGTTGATCGTTTAGCCAAGAATGCCACAAGAGAGAAAATTGTCCAACATATATATCCCCTGTGCAGATCTGAAACCCAAAATTAACAATTATGTCAGAGACCTCTGGCAAGAGGACTGGAATACACAGACGGATAACAAACTCTTTCAGATCCGTCCAAACCTTAAGGAGTTCCTCTCATCTACGTCTGGTGGTCGTAAAGAAGAAGCAGTTCTGTGCCGGCTGCACACCGGCCATTCGTATTTTACCCATTCGTACCTTTTAAAGAGTGAAGAAGCTCCGTGGTGCATTCCATGTCATGTACCACTCACAATGAAACATATTCTTTTAGTGTTGGGACTTGCACGATGTGAGACACAAACATTTTACGGCAGATTCCATGAAAACCTTGTTCAGAGATGTCCCACCTGATGCCATCTTTGAGTTCTTGAAAGAGATTAACATTTTTCATCGGATCTGAGATTTTACAGTGGAAAGATTTTCAACAAACTTTCGGATGGTTTTTCGATGTATTTTAAAGAATTGTGTGAATGACTGACTTGTGAGTTGATTTTAACGTGGTGACAGCCCTGATGTGGCCCTTTGCGGTCGGCTGGGCTATAAGCAACATTAACTTATCTTATCTTTGTTTCAATTGTTTTTATTTGTGTTTGTCCAGTCTGCAGGAAACCCAGTAGGTAATTTGTTTGTTTCCTCATTTGGCGGCTCAGAGATTCCATTTTTGTTTTTAAGTTACAGTTTCTGCCTGCAGTCACCCCACCATGGAACCTATTTATGGGAAGAAAATGTACTGTTGCTGCAAGGTTTCTGTGCAATAAACCTATTTATGGGAAGAAAATATACTGTTGCTTCAAGGTTTCTGTGCAATAAACCTATTTATAGAAAGAAAATGTACTGTTGCTGCAAGGTATCTGCGCAATACAATACATCTAGTGTTTTTCTTTCTGGAGAAGGTCTTAGTTACATTCTTTGACATTGTATATGATTATTTGGTACTGCAAGTGGCTTAGCATTTATAGTTTGGACATGATCGCAACACGTACCGTCTTCAGTGGCGTTGTAATTTCAGAGAGAGAGAGAGAGAGAGAGAGAGAGAGAGAGAGAGTCTTTACATCCATGGCCCATGTACTGCTTGTGTTGATAATCCAATCCAGATATTAAATGGATGACGTCTCCAGAGAAGGTGAAGGATTGCCTTCACATCATCATCTGGTTTCAAACTGGCCAGCTGGGCTCCCCGTTCTTCACAGAGTTTGTCTGCCCCTTGCGGTGATAAAGAACTCTCCCACAGTAGAAAATAGCACTTGCCACCCACCTCAAATCCTTCCTAGATGGCATAGAAACAAAAATGCCACTGAACAAAACAGAAAATAAAGTATTCCAAAATAGTGTTAGACATATAATATCCTAAACAGACTGTCAGGGGTCGGGGGGCGGGGGAGGGGGGTCTCAAACTGGCTTTAGCATAAGAATTTCACAGAAGGGTATTCTGCAACTATTATCATGGTGGCTGTTCTCTATGAAAACCTCTCAGAAAGTTCTTGAAGCGGGAATTTTTTACGTCTTAGCTGCATGACTTTTCAACGTATACTTTGCATGACATGTCAGATATCTCACACGATTCGCATCTGATCCCATGATAACCAACCACATGCAGTCCATTGACAGTAGTGGGATGGTAGACTTCTGAGTCTCTTGGGATCTAGCATGTGGGTACGGGTAGTTGTGCATCAGTGGAGCGATGCAAGTGTATAAGTGTTGGCTCACGCGCGCGCGCGCGCGCGCACGCGCGCGTGCGCACGTGTGTGTGTGTGTGTGTGTGTGTGTGTGTGTGTGTGTGTGTGTGTGTGTGTGTGTGTGTGTGTGTACGTGTGTGTGTGTGCGTGCGTGCGCGCGCGCTTTATAACTCTTGGTTCAGACATTTTAAACTAGAAAACGTATTTGTAAGTACAAGGCTATTAAAACATGTTCAATTTTTGGACAAAACTAGAATACTATGGATTAGCTTTTGAGTTTAATCATTAAAATGCAAACTTGTGGATATATAAACTTCAAGCATAAAAATCATAGCCTTCCTGTGAAGCATAGATATTCAACTGAAGTGCATGGTGAGCTGATTTTCTATGATGAAACCATAATTGGTGGTAATGTACTTGGTAAAAACGACAAGCAGATAACACGGGAAAAGTAAGCTTTAAAATACCTCCTTGGAGCAATCAGTGAATTTATGATATAATATGAATCTAGAACAGATCCTAAATGTTGAATTGACTTTCGTCAGATTTAGTGGCCTGATGACCTTAATCTAGGAATATATTAGAAACAAAACTGAACTAGCTGTGAATGATTCCAGTGACCAGGCCATCAGGTTGCCCGGTACGTTTATTATGGCAGAATGTGCGTTGTGTTGAAAAGTAAAAAACATACTTGGAACTCACCTGGTGACACCTGGTGTAGCCACATTCCTCTTCGTCCCGTTCATCTGAACACTGCACTATGACATTACAGGCCAGATGAGGTTCTAGACCGTGCAGACCTTTCCAGTTGCTATCTGTGCAGTTCCATTTTCTTTCGGGGAGCCAGACTGGTTTTGACTTTTCCTGAAAACAAGGAACCCAACTGTAAGGGGGGCGTGTGTGTGTGTGAGCGTGCGTGAGTGCGTGCGTGCGTGCGTGCGTGCGTGCGTGCGTGTGTGTGTGTGTGTGTGTGTGTGTGTGTGTGTGTGCGTGTGTGTGTGTGTGCTTGCTTGCTTGCTTGTGTGTGTGTGTGTGTGTGTGTGTGTGTGTGTGTGTGTGTGTGTGTTGTGTGTGGTGTTGTGTGTGTGTGCGTTGCTGTGTGTGTGTGTGTGTGTGTGTGTGTTGTGTGTTGTGTGTGTGTGTGTGTGTTTAAATCTCTGTGTGTGTGTGTGTGTGTGTGTGTGTGTGTGTGTGTGTGTGTGTGTGTGTGTGTGTGTGTGTTTCGGAGTGTAAATTGCAAACTTTGTACCACCTGAACGAAGGCTGAGTGATAACAGTGTCCACTGCTCTTATGCCTTGTTAACCTCTCTTTTTGCTGACAGACGTGAAAGCTGGACATTTTGTCTTGCCATTGAATGCTAAAAGTCTCGTACAGGAAACGCTGCCTAACTCAATACAGTTGTAAATTGTGCCAACGGTAGTTAGTCCAGGTCCTCAAGAGCACTGAAGACTCTACCTTTGCATAGCAGAGTTGATGGATGATTCGATGCATTTACTTTCAAACAATCTCCATGTGAGGCTGCCAAAGGCAGCACTATCCTTCACAATTTGCAGAATAGAGGAGGTATGGGTAGTTCAAGAACAAGACAGAGAAAGAAAGTGGAACCCAGAATTTTACTAAAATCAATACCAAAGCCCCACATGAAGGAGTGATGTACAGAAAATACAACTCTTGTCATCTGCTATAAAGAGGTCACAGAATATTATATGCAATACAAAACAGAAAACAAATTGGCAGCATACACAACAGTTAAACACAATCTTTTGACGAAAAGTAATATTACAGTACGCTTAAGGCAAAGTCACTGCTCTCTCTCTCTCTCTCTCTCTCTCTCTCTCTCTCTCTCTTCTCTCTCTCTCTCTCTCTCTCTCTACGAATTTAAGGAAAATAGGTTAAAGAAACTAAAAGGTTCAGTCACTGATTCTGAAATGTTCTGGTCAGTCATAAGATCTGTAACTAAAAAGAGTTTTGTGTACAACTTAACCTCAGTTCAACAGAGGCATGATCATTTTGGGATTTCCTTCATAGTTTTGGTAGCAAAATCAAGGAATAAGAGGTCAGTTTGGTAGAACGGAATAAAAATGAGCTGTATTTTAATCATCCTGTATCCAGTGAAGAAGTCATTGCTGGTATTAACATTTAAAATAAAAAAAGGAGTGCAGGACCAGACAGAATCAGAGCAGAAAAATGTTGAAGAATGCTGTTACGGATGGAATGGGTGTGTTGCGGGTGTCTGACTGACTCTCACACAGAAATTATGGGTGCATGCACGACTTTTCCAATTCACATCCACATACCCACTCACCCGAACATTGACAGCCAGGCAACAGAACAACAGTTGTTTTTGTTGTTGTTGTTGTTTTATGCTGCCTGAGCCATCAGACAAACATATATAATAAATACAAGTTCATCAATAAGTTGTCACGCCAACCATAAGGCGTACACACAGAACTATATCTAAATATAATTGGCTATCTACTAGCGCTGCTGTTGCTGGCCGCGTCCGGTCCAACACAGTTCTCTGAATGGTGCAGGGTTCCAACGACGATGAGGAGGATGCTAAAGACGACGAAGACGACGAAGACGATGAAGACGTTGAAGACGACGTCTACAGAGTCAAGTCCAACATAGGACTAATAGAACATCATAGAGCTGTGGCTCAAAATCACTACCACACTGACAGCGTCTCTGCCAATGACAAGGCGAGAGTCTCACACAGGAGCTGTGGCTCACACAACAAACAAAACGCAGCGACGGCCTAGCCAACAGGTCGCTGGATCAAATCTCGGGAGCAGCGCTCTGGCTTGGCAGCAGCGGTGTCTCCGGCCCAACTGGCTCCCATTAAAATGATTAAGTCTAGCATATTATCTGCTTTTGTTTTCTCATCAGTGCCAAACAATATAAGCTCTACATTAAATGACAATCTTTCACAATGTGAACACTTACTTTTTAGAATATTTTCAAGTTCTTTCCAGAAAGTATGTGCAAATTCACATTCCCACAAGTGTGACTAATTGAATCTTTCTCTCTATTACATAAATTACACGTGTCACTATCCACAACCTGCATTCTTCAAAAAACTGTTAGTTACTAAAATTCTGTGACATATTTTAAGCTGGAACCATTTCAGTTTTATTTCTTTTATTTTCTTAATTCTTTTTAGTACGTCTGTCCAATTAATAGGTATATTAAGGCGCTGTTCCCATTTCATAAAAGAGCTGATGTTTAAAACTTCAATGTCTTCTACCATAATATCATAGTGAATGCGTGCCCCTTTAGTGGCGCTACAAATTTTTTTAACGCTAATGTTCTGTCATTACTGGTATTACTGTCGAGTTTTATTGACATTTTCTTTGCATAGTCTTTTATTGATTGTACGCAACTTATATAATTTAGAAAATTGACCTCAGATCCCAGCTTATCTGACAGTGTGTGATGGCTTATAAAGTTACCATTATCATCAAGTAAATGTTATATAGTTCTGCATCCATTTCTTGTAAAAGAACGGTTGATTTCCAACTTTGAACTTTTCGTTACAAAAAATAGGTTCAGTAGCTAGATCTTTGTTATTTTTTAATTCTGCACAGTTGCAAAAAATTGTATATGCCTGAAAAACATCTGTCCAAAATTTATTTATTTTGCTTTGTACAAATCTATCTGGTCCATATGAATCAAGGGCATCGATTTCAGGACATAATGAATGTAGTACTGCTTTCCATTTACAATTTTGCACGTATACTTTCCTAATCCAGGCGATTTTTAAGGATTGGCTATATATCTTAAGATTGGGTATACCTAGTCCTCCTTTCCAAATATTTTGCACAGAATATTTTCTTTTAATTTTATCATTTTTGTTGTTCCAAACAAACTTGAAACACATATTTTGCAACATATCTATCTGAGTCTGGAGGGTTGGGCAGGAGGATCCACAAATATACAAGTTTTGATAGCACTAATGATTTTAGCACTGCTATTCTACCTAGTGGTGTAATTACTCTTTTTGACCATATTTTAAATAGATTTTTAACTTCTAAAAATTTATCTGTCACATTGATTTGAGTCATATCTGTCAGATTATTCGTAAACCACACCCCTAGGATTTTAAATTTTAAAGGGTTCCATTCCATATTATATACAGGTAAGTAGTGTTCGACGAATTCTTTTTTTTATCCCTAACCAAACATTAAACGTTTTTTCATAGTTTAATTTAAGTCCGGATATTTGCTCAAATTCATAGAGATCTGTGAACAACTTTTCATATGATTTCATATCTCCTTCCAGACTGAAGGTGGTGTCATCTGCAAACTGATTTGTCTTGAATTCTGTAGTATTTCGGCACATAAAACGAACAAATAGGGAGATATAGGATCTCCTTGTCGGCATCCACTTCCAATAGAAAATCCTGAAGAAACCTTCCGTTCACTATAACATAAGACCTTATCTTTTCATAAAAGATGATATCTATTGCTGTATTCCTTTTCCGAAACTAAAAGCATGTAGAACCCTACTCATGTATGACCAGTCAACAGAGTCAAATGCTTCTTTCGAAATCGACAGATACCAATAACCCAGGCAAGCGGTTCACCTCTAATTAGTGAATTACATCATATATGGTTCTTAAACTGTCTCCTATGTATCTACTGGGAATGAAACCTGACTGGTCCTCATTTATGATTTTGGGTAAAACAGATTTTATTCTACCTGCAATGCAGGCAGAAGCAATTTTATAAATAACATTTAGAAGTGAAATTGGTCTCCAGTTCTTTAGGTATTCTCGTGGCTTATCTCCTTTTGGTAAACAAATTATTATCCCTTCTTTTTGTGTTATAGACATTTCGCCTTTATTGTATCCCTCGTTTAATGAACGGACAACAAAATCCCCCAATTGTCTCCAAAAGAATTTTAAAACATTTACTGTAACACCATCTGTCCCAGGACTTTTATCATTCTCCATGTTTTTTAAGACTTTAGTAGCTTCCTCTAAGGTAATTGGTCCCTCCAACTCGTCGGATTCTGCTTGAGTTAGTTTGGGTAGATTATTGGCATGTTTTTCAATTTCAATATCTTTTACTTTCTTTTCTGCATATAAGTTTTTAAAAATAATTCTTTGTTTCTTCTAACATAACGTCCGTCTCTGTTAGAGTAGTTCCTTTGTTCGTGACTAGTTTTAGCATTCTTTTGCTTACAAAGTTTCTTTTTTCCAGTGAGCAGAAGTATTTGTTTACTTTTTCCCCTTGTGACGCCCATCTTGCCCTAGACCTTACTATTATTCCTTCCATCTTTGTTTTCCTAATCTCATTCAGTTCATCTTTTTTCTTTTTCAGGGTCGCAACTTCCGCTTTCAATAAAGGAGTTTTGCTTTCCAAAGCTTGAATTTCTTTTTCAATGTGTTTTTCTTTCTCATTTATGTTTTTATTTTTATGAATGCTAAATGTTATTGTTTCTGCTCTTATTTCCATAATCAGAGTATCTAAGAATAAATGGTCTGAAACTGAGAACTGAATTTGATTGTTTGGGATTTTATCAAGAGAATTTCTACTGTATGGTAGTAGCGCATATTGTTCCTTAATTTCTTCAATCTTTTCATTAATAAGGTCTACATATATGTTATCTCTCAGAAGTGAAGAGTTAAATTTCCAAAAACCTTTATGTCTGTCTTCTTTTTTAAAAGCAATATTTATATATACCAAAGAGTGATCTGTTTTGTATCCAAACAAGATATCAGCATCTTCAATATCAGTGATTAACGTATCAGACACTAAAAAGAAATCTAGCCTGCTTTGTTGGAAGGGTTTTAGTCTTCTCCATGTATACCGTCTCGTGTCTGCATTCAACTCTCTCCATATATCAACTTGCTCTAGTTTTGTCATCATTTCAGTAACTACTTCCTGCGCATGTCTGTTATTGATATGTTTATAATTTTGATAGTCAATAATAGGGTTAAGAACCAAATTCCAGTCTCCAGCTATTATTATGTCGGCTATGTTTAATTCTTCTACTTTCAACTGTATGTTTTCAAAGAAGGAAGGATCATCTTTATTTGGTCCATAGATATTCACCAAATTTTTTTTCCCATTGTATTAATAACCAGTATTATGTAATTACCCTGAACATCTTTAATTAATTTCTTTATTTTGAATTCAAAGTTATTATTGAAGAGTATGGCCACGCCTCTTGATCTAGAATTGTTAGAAGCAAAAACACTCTCGTATCCCCATTTACTTCTTATTTGGCGTTCTAATTTCTGTGTGAAATGTGTGTCTTGTAGAAAATAAATAGAGTACTGTTTTTGTCTTAAAGACTGAAACACATCCTTTCTTTTTTGATACCCCCCAAAACCTTGGAAGTTCAAAGATGACATTGCAATAGAATCCATACCTGTTCAATTATAATTACTTTTTAGTATGACTTCTCATTCTCTAATGTGTGCCTTTGGTTTTCCGTTATGCTGAACACAACAACTGACAAATGAACAACTAAGATCAAAAACATGACCCAACATACTAACGTATGAAATCTCATACTAACTAAACATATAGGGTATATCCAACAATAAGTCAAAAATTGCTTGACCAACGCTAGGAAGTGGAAGGCACAAGAATACAACAAAACAAAATAATAATAATGATACAAATTGAACGAAGAAAACCATATAGCCGTCTACTTCAGTGACATCAGTTCACAACATTGACATCATGCGCAAGTGTCCCATGCTTGAAAATTACACTTTCACATGTTGATGTATTTATGCATAGAGGAATTCCAGCACGCGAGTGAGCACATGCGCGTGGGCGCGCCCGTGTGCATGTGTACGAGTGAGTGAGTGAGGGAGAGAGAGAGAGAGAGAGAGAGAGAGAGAGAGAGAGAGAGAGAGAGAGAGAAAGAGACAGGGAGAGAAAGAGAGAGAGAAAGAGAGAGAGAGAGAGAGAGAGAGGGTGTGTGTGTGTGTGTGTGTGTGTGTGTGTGTGTGTGTGTGTGTGTGTGTGTGTGTGTGTGTGTGTGTGATCGTGCAGTAAGGAATTGTGTACGCTCCAATGCATTTTGTTGTGAAGCACCCCCCTCCGCCCACCCCCCCCTCCCCCCCCCCCCCAACCCCAGCGCACACACGAGAAAAAAAAGCTATCTCTAAGTACATTTCAGCTCTTTACGAATTTACAGGACTTTTGTTTTAGAATGATGATACCTTCAAAACAACAGCATCCAACAACATAAACCATAACAATATACACAAAGTGGTCATGCACGCGCGCTCCCCCGCCCGGGCTGTGCTGGTGCCAAAAGCCACCTGACTACAGTTCAGCTGATGCATCTTCACAGAACGCGGTGGATCAGCCCAACAGAAGCAACTTATGCTTTTTCCCCCCCTCTCTCTCCCCCCCCCCCCCCCCCTTTACACACGTGCCCATTAATGTGTGCTTGTGAATGTGTGTGTGTGTGTGTGTGTATGCCGCGCGCGTGCACGCGCGCGCCGTCCGCGCCGCGCGCGCACGTACGTGAATGTCTGTGTACACAACGATCAAAACATACTAACGCACTACACATCATATTGTTAAACGTAGAGATTATATCTAACGACGTGTCAAAAACTGCCTGACCAACGCAAGGAAGTAGGATGTGCAAGAATGTAATTTCTTCCCCTCCCCCCCCCCCCCCCCCCCCCCCCCCAAAGTTGAACGATAGAGAGAGTGCAAAAGGACGTCATAAATGGCTATTGAGAGAAAAAAAAAAAAAAAAAAAGATTACCGATCATAGACACACGTAAAGTGTTCATGAACGAGCGCGTGCGCTCTTGCTTTAGCTGTGTTGGGTTCCAATTACCCCCTGAACACAGTTCAACCCATGCATCTTAACGTCACCCGGTGGACAAGCACACTGATGTGGGAGCGCGCCCGCGCACGCGCGCGCACAGTGCACGTGTGTCCGTGCACGCGCATGCGCACGCGCGATTGCCCAAAGCCGGTAGTGGGGTGGATGATGGGCGTCATATTGGCTTTTTCTTATCATGTTGGCTTTTACATATGTACGAAACAAGATCTAGCCAAGTTTATTCTTTTAATTCATGTCTAGATTTCACAAAGAGAGTAAATCTAAATTGACTTTGAGTGTTGTGAAATGTAGTTGCTATAAACGGATATCTTACATCTTCAGTTAATGGCAGGACAGCTGAGTACAAACAGTATTTTGTTTTCCTTAGCCATTCTACATAATGGACATTTTTGGCGCCACAACAGCACATTTTTGTTGTTGTTGTTGTGTATGTCAGAATGTCTCGCTAAATAATATAAACTGGACCAAAATCTTGACAATGTGTACTGCGTATATCTATCTATCTATCTATCTATCTTATATCTATATATATATATATATATATATATATATATACTTGTTTTCCCCCACTACTTAATTGTTCAGCTTATATATATATATATATATATATATATATATATATATATTCAATATAATTGATATGAGAGTTTTGGCTTTGCCATTTCCAATCAACAAGTCTTTGCTGAAACACACAAATACAGAAGGTACACAACGCAGTCTCTGATTTTCGGAAACAAAAAAATCATTTGCATCACTATGTCATGAATCTTTGATATCCGGTTTCCTTTGCCTTCTTCAGCAACATTAAGTAACCCTCTGCTTGCTTTACAAGGGGCTATATGCCCAGACACATGTTTCAGTTTTCAAGAGTATTTAATACAACAGATTGCAGAATTCTCAGTATGTGGAAATCTAAATCCAAACCTTCTAGTTCAGAACAAGTAAACACTCTATAGACGCTCTCTTTTCTACATACCATAGTATCTGCACCATACATCAGATTAGATTGACTCTGTACATAAGATATATTCAGTAGGAGCTTGAGATAATTATGATTGAGCGCATATACTTTAATTCAGCATACTAGGGGTACTTCTACTTGCTTGCTAATTCACGACTCTGTGAGGAGAAAGATTAGTACTACTTTGTCGCATGCACCTACAATTCGCATTTGAGAATTATCATAGTTCTATCTATCCATAGCTTAGGGAAGCCCGCCTTTTCTTAGCACGCTTACCCACATTGACTTTGAGCTATAAAATAGATGCGACCCTGAACTGCTTATTTTACTTTAAGCCTCTTACAATTTATGACAATAAAACCACATTTTCAGCAAACAAAACGATGAACTATTTCATTAAATGTGGATTAAAATTCGCAGTTTTGTTACCGTTACGAACTATCTTTCAGGTATGTTCGCTAATAAACGAAGGATAGCACTTCATACATCTCCGTTTCGCACAACCTCAACCTGTACATGTAATGCAATGACTGAATCATTTTCCACATCGCATTTTTGTATTAACTGATTATACTTGATGTTAATACATCAGTGTACTTTATCATTTATATCATTTCTCAATAATACACAGTAAAGGAGCTTGCGTGATGGGGAACTTTTTTTTTAATAATTTTAACGCGCTTGATATCTAAAAGCAACAGACAGTTTTCTATCGACATCAGTGTTTCCGAATGAAAGCTTATAATTCAGGTATGTGATATTCATATACGTGACCAATATTTATTGTTCTTTCTAATGCCATTTGGAGGTTCACTTGCAATGCTATGTCAGACAAAGAGACTGCCTTTCATGAACAAAGGAAGAAGAATGTATTCCACTTGACTATTTGGGTAAAAACCTGCACAAAGAAGCACGTTAAATATTTCCGGTAAAAAAAAATAGACATGCTATCATTAACCACGCCTTCATCTACATTTTGACACGTTCAGCGATAATGCCATCGGGCCCTGCTGCTTCCCTGCACTTTTC
Organism: Conus canariensis; assembly: GCA_033310375.1. Taxonomy (NCBI): domain Eukaryota; kingdom Metazoa; phylum Mollusca; class Gastropoda; order Neogastropoda; family Conidae; genus Conus; species Conus canariensis. Next base: position 6,460,111 of record CM065745.1, read on the forward strand.
TGATTATGATCAGTAGTCCCCCCCCCCCCCCCACCCCCTTGAAATAGGTCAATTATAAACTTCCCGGTAACTATCTTTGTTATCGCGGCCCTTTCTTCAGTTTTCGTCATCTTAACTATCAAAGTTAACAATATTCATATTTGCAGAGAGAGGGAGCAAAAGTTACCCTACTTGTTTACTGTTTATTCTTTACTGTTCCCTGCCTCACTTCTTTCTCAATTTCGTTTGGATTAAATCGAGGTTATTTGTATTCGTTTCTGTCCGTCTTTGTGTTTGTCTTTTGATCTCCCTTGCATCCTTGGGTGGATCCTCAAGCGTAGGCTCAAAGATTGTCCCCTACATCTTATACTGTTTGCATAATGTCTTTAGTCTTTCAGCAACTTTTTTTCCTCCCCACACTTTCGTTTGGTTTCATTTGCTACCCTTCACTGGCTGCTTTGGGGGTGCTGTTGGATTCTTTTTGAACCCTTGGTGGTGAGAACACCACGGTATTATGTACTGTGATGTGTCTCTATTTGACGCCAGGAGCACAGACACACCCAGCCGTGTCTCCCTGATGAGTTTCGATCCAGAGGACGAAAGGCCTCGGAGCAGGCAATACAAATAGATCTGCCTTCGAAAGGGATTTCGATGGTTCCCTCATGTTCCCAGTTTCTCCATCTTCAACACCCCCCCCCCCCCCCCACCCCCCCTTAAGTCCAAATCTTTGCCAAGTCATTACTATGAAGACAGTTCAGTTGTTGGCCTGCGCTTGTTTTTTCCCCCCACCATTAGATTGTTCGTCTATGTATTTGTCTGACTTTATTCAAGTTCAAAAGGCAGTGCCAGTCTTGAATAAAAGTTACTCTGTGTTAGGTTTTCTTATGGGAGCAAAAGTTACCCGACTTGTTTACTGTTCCCTGTCTCACTTCTTTCTCAATTTCAAAGTATGAGGTTTTGCCAAACCTGTACTGAAAGCATTTCCACCAGTTTAGACAACAAGAACAAAGTGACTGTTGATACTTGTTTTTTTACAAGCTCAATGCGCCATGAGTTAGGACAACCAGAAACCAGTATCTCAAAGTACTGGGTTTGGGGAAAAGTTGTACAGAAAGTATTTCCTCAGAATGTGATTACAAGAACATCGCATTTTGATGACTGGACTTTGTAGGTACATGAAAGGCGTCTCTTTTTAACAGATGGGACTGCCTAAATCGAGTGTTCCACTGGGATTTTGTAATCACCAATGCGCTGGTCAGACCTTGAGTGCCTACCTATAACATTGGCTGTGTCTTTTTTTTATAGACATGTGTGTGCACACGTGTGTGTATGGATGTAT
>CM065745.1:6466428-6471428 GCA_033310375.1 Conus canariensis
AAATTGTCAATGTAGTTAAGGGTTTTATATATAACTGGTGCTGATTGTTTCAGAATCGTTCCATCAATCCCGTCAAGTCCACGACTTCCTGTTTGCTTTCAATGACATAAAGCTGGGGAAACATCCACTAACTGTCATGGGCGGAACTGGTGGAGCTGATCGAATATTCTTAGCATTGACACACTTTTTCTTATTCGCCAATGTGCTCTGCAACTCTTGTAAAGTGTTTGTTGAGTTCATTTGGTGTTAAGCTAGTGATGGGACTTATTCCTGACCGAGACGTTTTATTCATAAGTATTTTTATTGCTTTCCATATGGACTTCGAGTTTTGTTTGCTGGATACAAGTCTACAAAGCAATTTCTTTTGGGCTGCACGTTTGAGTGAATTGACTTTATCATGTTGCCTATTAAATCCATCCAACTTTCCTTCTGTTTCAAGCAGATCTTCACGTAAGAAACAAGCATTGAATTTCATCAATCATCCACTTTGGCTGAGCACTATGTTGTACTCTACGCATTTGGAGTGGTGCATGCATGTCATAAGCACAATGAAATGTGTATGGCCAGAACGCGAGAGCTTTCTCTGGATTAGTGTGATTATAAACGTTTGTGAAGGGCGAGTTCATGAGGCCATTAAGAAAGTTCTATTTTTGGAATTGTTCAAACGATCTATAAGTGATATGTTTGTGGACGGCTTTAGAGATTTTGATTCCATTTCTTTTCCATGTCATGCATATTGGAAAGTGGTCGCTGCATCCATTCAAAGGCAGTCATTTCTCACTGACATTATGTGGTTCAGAGAGACAGATGTGGTTCATTCTTTTGCTAGTGGGTGTTATTCGGATGGGCATGTCTATTATTTTGGATAAGTTTTCCACTTCCCACGTAATGCATATTAGAAAGTGGTCGCTGCGTCCATTCAAAGGTACACATTTCTCAATGACATTATGCGGTTCGGAGAGACACATGTGGTCGATTAATGGAGAGACACATGTGGTCGATTAATGGAGAGACACATGTGGTCGATTAATGTTTCACTAGTGGGTGTCGCTCGGGTGGGCATGTCTATAATGTGGGATAAGTTGTACGAAGAAGTCCTTTCTGACCATGATGTTTGGCATTTCAAAAGATCAATGTTGAAATCACGTAAGAGGATTAGTTCTGTAACATCAAGCGATGCTGCATCCATCATGGCCATAAACTTGTCCATCCAATCAGCATTTTTCCTGGGTTTCAGTACACAAATCCGATTTGATGAGTTTCGTTCTCTTCAACTTGATAACTAACTAAATTGCTTCAATTCCAAAACGTTTAAGTTCACGTGAACGTTGAGCAATTAATGTTTCATGAAGGTTGATCAATAGGCCCAAAGATTTAGATGCAGTGGAATCATTGCGTACAATATCGTATTCAGAGATTCAGTAAAGGCAAATATATGAAAGGGTTTGTCTTGATTATACAGTATAGCAGGTACCTGATGTAATTTGCTTTGTATATGGTTTATATTGGCGTGTCCAATACGAACGTCCGTCTTCCTGTGGCCACACAGATGATGATTGCGTGATTTGTGCAAAATGAAACGAATATGGCGAGATAACACTTAAATGCAAAGACATACGTGTCCGTATAGTACACACACAAACAATAATCTTCAATGCAAAAGGATTTTGAATATGAAAAACAGGTAGAAGTTAATTCTAGAAACAGCTGGGAAACAAACACACAAAGCAACAATGCTGAGTGCAAAAGGATGATGAATATGAAAACCAGGCAGGAGTAGATTTTACAAATAACTAAGAAACAACACACAAAACAATAAACTTCAATGGAAAAAAGATACTGAATATGAAAAAAAGACAGATATTGAATTTACAAACGGTGTTGTGTAACACGCTTGTGACAAATCTTTAAAAAAATGTTAGCGAACCGCCAAGAGAAACGTGGACAAACGAGTCACAAGACAAAACACGACACATTTCGACCTCCCAGGTCTTCTTCAGGCAAGACACAAACAAATAGGACAATGCAAATCAACGACTTATCACTTAGCTTTGATCTCTTTAGTGCAAGGTAGGCGTTGAATTCAAACTAAGTGATAACTCGTTCATTTTCAATGTCCTATTTGTGTTTTGCCTTAAAAAGACCTGAGAGGTCGAAACGCGTCGTGTTTTGTCTTTTGACTCGTTTGTCTACATTTCTATTGGCGGTTCGCAAACATTTTATTTAAGATTTGTTTAGATTTCCGCCTGCAGTCGTCTCACTTTGCAAATAGATACACTTGTGACAAGTGTCACCGAAGCTTTATCTACACCCCATGACCTTTCTTAGCGTGTTCACATGCCACTAAGATACAATAAAGACTATGATGTAAAAATGGAGAGAAACAGACAGACAGACAGACAGACAGACAGACAGACAGACAGACAGAGAGAGAGAGAGAGAGAGAGAGAGAGAGAGAGAGAGAGAGAGAGTTGACGCGAAAATACTCCTCAGTCAGATATAATCTGATTAAAGAAAACTGTTGCAGTTACCACACCTGTTTTGTGATGCAAAATGTCTACTTTTCAATTTTTATACTTGCGAAGGTTTTTTTCTTGAGCTGCGTCGGCACAAGGTCCATGAGAATTGGAATGTCTTTACCCTTCTGTGTTTCTTCAACGCACCAAAGGCTGTGTCTTTTCTTACATCAACATTGTGTGCAACGTGGTCATAGTCTTCCAGCCCCCAACCTCCACCCCCTCCCTTGCACACAAATGTTAATATTTTCATGGACTTACACACGTGGGCATATAACATACTTGCATAACACATGCTGATGTTACACCACACTCATAAAACTTTAAACGCCTTCAAAACTGTTTTGCACAACTTCTGAAAGTTCTATGACTATAGCTTGTATATGATGGTCACTGCCAGAAACGATGAGGAAAAGGGAGATAATACATTGAATCAAATTGAGGAAACATTCTCCGAAATGGCATATAACGGTGCTATTCATTATCACGTGATGGTGACGGGTGTTTTGTATTAAATGAGGAGAGTGACAATAGGGATCTATGGTCATAGCTTAAATTTAATAGAGGTGCAAAATCATATAAATCCATATTGTTGATAGGAGAACGCAGGGAGGGGTGAAGCTTAGTAGAGAGAGAGAGAGAGAGAGAGAGAGAGAGAGAGAGAGAGAGAGAGAGAGAATAGTTCTTGCCTTGAAAATAGTGAAAAGAATACGAAATCCAGGCAGACGTCTTGTTAAAAAACCGCAGTAAAACACATACAGAGCCCCTTGTCCCACAAGCAGTGGCTGCCACTCTGCCAGTCCGCTGTCTATGAACATCCGTTGTCGTCTACCAGTAACGCCAGCCCACTGCAGCTTAAAGTCTGAGTATTGCACGATGACATGGTGGAGAGTGACCATTATTACATGCGTGGAGGGAATGTTGAGCACACGAAATACGACATTGCGGATCTCAGGATAGGTGATACCAGCATCTGGATGCCATCTTTGTGTCTGTAGCACGCCTTAAACATAAGTGATGTATGGTAAATGTTTTGAAAAATTGTTCAGCACATTGTTATTTTAGATTTCATGCAAACTGAAATACAGTCACGTGTGTTAATGATGCTAGTCACTGAAACGAAGGGCGTAGCTTACAACTAAGTATGCGTACATATTCTCATGCACATCAAAGCAGGAGACAAGAGGACAGAAAGCAAAGCCGAAAGGCCAGAGTGGGTTGTGAGTGTGTTCACGTTCTTGTTGCTGCAAGTGATCTTGGTGCTATTGCTGTAACGTGTGTTATTTTTTCACTTATTTTGTTGTTAGTTTCTTTGTTGTTTGCTTGCTTGTTGGTTTATGATTTCGTTCGGTTGATTTTACTTTATTTCAACACCACACAGGGAAACAGATTGTTACTGAGAGAGAGAGAGAGAGAGAGAAGGAGAGGAGAGAGAGAGAGAGAGAGAGAGATTTTTTTATTCCTATGTAAGCCTTGACCCCTTGTGAAGGTACATGATAATGACACAAAACCAAATCAAATTTCACACTAGGTCTGAACTCACAGCATTGTTTCTTCTGCGACATAAGCGTTTCTCTAAGTTTATATGTCTTATACACAAATAAGGAGAAATGTCGAAAAACGTCTGTGGAAGTTGAAGACATGAGCAAGCGTAAATATGAATAAAGTAGGCTGTCCGAAGTTTTTAGGATTAATACATACGTCACGTATTGTCTTGAGACATTGGCTTCAAAGACCAAAGTGGATCTCATCTCGCGATTTTTTAAATAATGGACAAATTAAATGTGTGTCACTGAAAGACATATATATAACGATCAATTGCAAAATTCCGATGTACCAAGTCCCTATTGCGTCGTTACAAACTTCAAATGTTTGTACATATCAAGCTTTAAACAAGGTGTGAGATCAGGATAACTGCAAATATTTCTATAAAACGTAAATCGTTCACAATTTTAAATGTGATCAGACTAGTTTTGCCAGCAGCATTCACTTAATCTCTGACGAAAAATATGGACAAAATCAACAACATTACCAACACTTGATTTAACCAAACAGAACCAAATCCATACTCAAACAAACGGAGCCATATTTTAGTTACCCATTTTTCCTTAACCCCCCCCCCCCTACCTAATCAAAGAGTATACACTGTATGCTTTGCCATGTATTCTGAATGTAAATGTATGTAATATAACAATGGATATAGTAAACTATTTCTGCAGATTAAAAGATAAATCACGGAATGGGTAGAGGAGAAGAACATAACAGGTAATTATGAAGCCATTTAATTATCTCTGTACAGGTACACATGAGGGACCTGTTACGTCACTATTCATCCATTAATTATCTCTGTACAGGTACACATGAGGGACCGTTAGACACTATTCATCCATTTAATTATCTCTGTACAGTACACATTAGGACCTGTTAAGTCACTATTCATCCATTTGATTATCTCTGTACAGGTACACACGAGGGACCTGTTAA
>CM065745.1:6476428-6504179 GCA_033310375.1 Conus canariensis
GAGTCTGACCATATTCCTCTGGGAATGCATCTTGGCACTTCACAAACTGTCGGTCCTGTTGTGAATAAGTACAAGGAGGCTCAGTATGTTGCGAAATTCAAAGGGAATGATGATAATGCACATTTTCGTAGTCTCATTAACAATGATGATATTCTGCAGATACTGAAAACAGCTATTAGTTTCATAGACGAAGATATTAATGTAGCTTTATGTATGTTTAATGATTGTATTATAAAGAAAGCGGAATGTATGAAAAAAAAGAATAAACCAAGGTGGAAGTTGAAAATAAAATGAGGCAGGAAACGGTAAACAATAAGCAATAAACAAGTAGGGTAAATCTTGCTCCCATAAGTAAACCTAACATAGAGTCAATTTTTATTCAAGACTGGCACAGCCTTTTAAACTTGAATAAAGTCAGACGAGTACAAAGACGAACAATCTAATAGTGGGGAAAAACAAGCACAGGCCAACAACCCCTCCGTCATCACAGTAATGACTTGGCAAAGATTTGAACTTAAGGGGGAGGGGGGGGGGGGGGGGGGAGGGGTTGAAGATAAAAAAAAAAACATAAAATTAAGAAAATATACCAGCCGCCGTGGCGAAGTGGTTAGCGTCGCGGACTCCCGGTTGGGAGGTCGTGGGTTCGAATCCCATCAGAAGTCATGTGGGTTTTTCTGCCCCGACCGGCTCCTACCCAGAGTTGAGTTGCTGCGGACTCAGTTGGGAAGACTGGGACCACACAGTCGAGTTTCATCAACTTAATGGATGCGTTTCTGAGAGTGTTGTTCAAATTTCCTGACCAACACTGCAGGTGCCTGTATCTCTCAGGCCTGGTTGACGCCGGGATATATTATGAAAGGAAGCGTAGAGTACAGCCCTGTCATGTAGTCTCAGACCGAAATGGAAATCCGTAGCATCATCTTAATCAACCTCATTCTCATCGATCAGCATATAAAAAAAAATGTCTCAAATTCTGTGGCCCTTCATGCCCTGCTCTCATGGTGACCTCAATTTCGATGTCATCTCCGCGTCTGTGGCCTTGGTTTGGTTCCGTCGGGGTCACCGGTATCGGCGAGTCCATGGGGGCTGTCGTTGGACGGACGTGGTGGCGCCCTCCGGAGGGACAGCTCACTCACGCCGGCTCCGCGACTAAGCAATTATTGTCGTCAGTAGGGGGCTTAGTAGGTGGTGTCCTGCGTATGTTAGATCAGAACAGGCGCCACTGAACACCACCGAAGTGACTCGGCAGCAGTGTAGTGACTCCTCCGGTGGGTTGCCTCTTGACGGCTTGACATTGACTGCTCCCTGTGGATTGCCGGTGCCGGGGCTGCGGCGGGGCCGACCGGGCTGTGGCTGTGGACGGGTGTCGGAATGAGCGGCGTGGGTGCACTGCCTCTGAGGTGGCGCAGAGATTGGGACAGCAAAAAAAAAAAAAAAAAAAAAAAAATTAAGAAAATATGTTATAATATGAAAACTCTTCACTAGCTGTATGAGAGAACCATTGTACTCCCTCTTGAAGGCAGATCTATTTGTATTGCCTGCTCCAAGGCCTTTCATCCGCTGGGTCGGACTCATCAGGGAGACACGGCTGATTGTGTCTGTGCTCCTGGCATCAAATAGAGACACACCACAGTCCATAATACTGTGGTGTTCTCACCACCAAGGGTTCAAAAAAGAATCCAACAGCACCCCCAAAGCAGCCAGCGAAGGGTAGTAAGGTGGAAAAAATGACTCATGGTTTGATCGAGAATTTAAAATGACCCAAATAAACACGAGAAAACTTTTAAGAGTGTATCGCAGAACCCTTGATAGTAAAGATCGCGTAAAATATTGTAAGGCTCGACGAAAATACAAAAATATGTTGCAGAGAAAGGAAAAAGATCACAAAAATCGTTACCTGATGATTTAATTAACTCAGTTCATTACCAGAAGGAATTTTGGAAAAACGTTCACAGTATTTTTGTGTCGGGGGGGGGGGGGGGGAGGGGGTTATCCTGACTGCGGTTCTGTAGCGGGCAGTGCAGCAGAGCAAACACCCCAACGCTCACACCATCAAACCACACGAGGCAAGAGTGACAACACACAACTTTACTTCACAAATATACATGCACTCATTCACGCGACCTGGTGGGGAAGGGCCCTAAGTCAGAAGAGTGAGTAGACTGACAGCATAGAAGGTCAGAGGGGACAAAGAAGAAGAAGATAGCAGTATCCAGAACTAACTGCCCCAGTGAACAAAAAAAAATATCCCTTGAGTGCCCTGGGAAACCACTGAGTTCCAACCTAGCCCACTTTTCAAAATACCCACTCTCCACAGAAGAGTAATAGAAGAAGAAACATCATAACATTCAATAACAGGATCTACACATCATAGAATTAGTTTTCCAGTCTTGATGAAAGAGAGAAAAAAACGAAAGAAAAAAAAAAACTTCTTTAAATCCACAAGAAAAAAAAACACGCATCCCAGACTTCCCAGCGCCTATGCCACTTCCACCCCACACAACCGACAGTTCCTTTAAAGGATTATCACACTTGAGCTGGTGGAACACTGGCTCCAGGGGTGGTCCAGGAGATCTGCTCAGGGCAGTGCTACTGGACTGTCGACTCGAGGCAGGGGTGAAGATTCTTCATGAGTTGCGCCAGATACTGGTGGCGTCTACTGGCCGCGCTCCAGCTCGTCTATGGTGACCCCACAGGCTGTTCCTAGGATACTGGATGCACGTAGACACAAACAAAAACTATGGCGGAGATCAATATCTTGTATTGCCATTTACCATATAGACTGTCCTTTGTCAGAGAAAGTGTGGGTGGGTGGGAGGGGGTGGTAGGCGTTGTAGTGGAAAAGTCAGTGGTAAGAGGTAACAGTCGGTTGGTCTAGACTATCCCGTAGTCAGAAAGCTTTGACAAAACAAACCCCCAAAATATACTGGTTCCTTAGCTACCGCTGGCATTAAAAGATGGCGCACATCCTTCTCTTTCTGTTTTGTAACATCTTTCAACTATTGTCAGGAGACAATCTACATTTGGGTGGCTCCATAGGGGGACATCAGTCAATATTTCACTCCAATTAACAACATACCTTTAATTAAACAAACTTTTTTATTTGCATAGTGAATAAACACTTTTTCATTAGTATAGAAAGTGATATGATAATGAGTATCTTGAGTCTGAATTTTTCCTTATTTTTTCTTCTTAAATAGGTGACGAAGAAACCAGCAATTTAAACTAACATAAATATAATTCTTCATTCACTCTCCTGGCACACAGACAAACAAACAAGTACCAGCCGAGTGGGGCCAGAAGGTAGGGGCACGACAGGAAGGACTCCTCACTCCCCGGCGTAAATATTGTGTGGTACACACGCTACCAACATTCCGCGACTCGACTCAATGACAGAGCTGGGGCCGGAATAGTTCAGTTGGTAGAGCATCAGACTCGTAATCTTGGGGTTGCGGGTTCGCATCTCCGCCGGGCCGTTTCGGTACAGGGGGATTTTTCCCTCGGAGTTAACATTGGTTCTGACTCCATTCCCCACACAGTACTTCGAGGTTCCGTGTGTGAACGCACGCACAACATCTTGCAGACACATAAAATCCCATCACCAACTTTCGGAAGAGAAGGCCAGTTTGGACGTTGGTATGGATGACACGTTACACATAGCATGCACCTTCCCCGAAGCTGGAGTATGGCTGCCTTAATGGCGGGATAAAAAAAAATGGTCATACCCACAAAAGTGTCCGAATAATCAACATGATGATTGTGGACACTAAAAGAAAGAAGAAGAAGAAGAAGAAAGCACAACATTAGCGGCAAAAAAGGGAGAGAAGTACGACCCAGCAGCCATAAAAAGCCTGGCTGTCTCCATTCAAAAACTGCTCAAAATGGCGAGTTTTATCTCCGACAACCCTGCTTTCTAATATAATCAGTGCGCGAAACTAATCACCCAAGGTAGGTAATAAAATATTGAGGAATGATAATTTGAAAGCTCGATGCCAACGAATAAATTATTTCGCATACAAAATGGTAGCAATTTCGATATGTTCGCAATGACAACGAAAAGTTGCAACCTCAATAACAAACACCTGTCGAAGTGCTATTTAAACGAAATATGACTTTTGAACCGCCTGTTCAAACACGGAAAGAAGTGAAAATTTATAAGTTTAAATCGGAAAATAAAGAAAAAGATAAAGTAGTTACCATAACGGCTTGTGGACTGGGGATGAAAAGCTTGGTCGTCGTTCCGGCCCAACAAAGGGTGGACGCCTACGACCACGACTGAAGCATCCCACAGTGAAGTGAAGACCAGGTCTGGGAGACCTAAGAGAAAATACCAGCTGGCAGATAAAGGAGTTTTCCCCACTCGGCAGTCAAGGTTCGAGTGACTGTATCTCCTCTTTTCCAGTTCCATGCCAGGTAGCACAACTCACCCATCGAAAGGTGACACATGACACTAGCCGCTGCACCACGTGCAAAACACATCCAGAGGATCTACACGAGATGGCCTTGCTCATGGAAGGTGAAGGGAAAAGAAAAAAAAGAAAGAAAAACCCCCAAAAGCTTACAGCGAACTGTTGGAGGATGGGAGGAGGAAAAAATCACGGACGACATGCGCTTCTTGTGTCTTAACAAACTTGAGGAACTGACATATAACCTAAAGGAGAGGAAAAATTCCACTTGGCCCCCCAAACAAATGTTTGTCCATGACATTCTGTAAAGACATCTCATAAACACGATAGCATTTCTACTGAAGAGTGGTACCAGCATTTCAAAAATCTGTTGGAAAACGATGTTTGCAATGAAGCAAACACAGAAGAAATTAATGAAACAAGCTACTTGGATAGTCCCATCTCAAAAGAGAACATTCTATTTGCTATGAAAAATAATAAAGAATGGAAAATCTGCGGGTCTGACGTTTGATTGGCGAACTATTTAAGAATGGTGGTGGTATTGCGATTGAGTTCTTTCTTAATTTTTTCAATACTCTTTTTGATAAAGGACTGTATCCTGAAAGCTGGTCTGAATCGATCATCATCCCACTATTTAAAGAAGGTACCGGAAATGATCCTGGCATTTACAGAGGCATTTACTGTCTGATGTAAGCAGCAAATTGTACAGCTCTATTATTAACAACAGATTACAAAAATGGATCGATCAAAATAGCATTATTGGTGAATATGAAGCTGGCTTCAAAAAGAATCATTCCCCTGTAGATCACATGTCACCCTTTTGGCTTTAGTTCAAAAGCAGTTTCATATAATCGTAAGCTAAATGTAGCTTTTATTGATTTTGAGAAAGCGTTCGACTCTGTTTCTAGAAAATTACTCTGGCCAATAGTGAAAAAGAATGCATCAATGGCAAATTATATCAATGTATTAAAAGTATGTACAATAATGTTAAAGCAAGAGTAAGATCTGGTGGGGAACTTAATGACTTATTTCATGTTCACAGGAGTAAAACAAGGTGATGCTTGTAGCCCTGTTCTTTTCTCATTGTTTATAAACGAATTAGTTTTAGAAATTATAGCAAAAGGAAGACATGGTGCAACACTAACTCTTGATTTTATTGAATTGTCTATTTTGTTACTTGCTGATGATATTGTCTTATTATCTGAGACTCCAGTTGGCCTCCAGACTCAGTTAACCAATGTGTGCCAGGCAGCTTCTAAACTTCAGTAAAAGTAAATATGAAAAAGAGTAATATTTTGGTGTTCGGAAAAGGAGATCGCTTGGCAGCAAGCGAAAGATGGTATTTTAATGGACAGAGGATGGCTGTTGTAAATTGTTATGAATACCTTGATATATATTTCTCTACACGCTTAAGCTTTACAGTCGCTTGTCAGGATCTAGCAAGCAGAGCGAAAAACGCCTTATTGTGCATCTTGAAGAAATTATACATGCTAAATAATAATTCCTTGATAGTGTTTCTTAAACACTTTGATGCTCAGGTTCAACTGGTTGCTCAGTATGGTGCTGAGATCTGGCGCCTAGATAAATCTGCTGTTCAGGTAGAAAGAGTTCATTTATTTGCTCTTATGAAATTTTCAGGGGTTCACATGAAGACACCTAATGAATGTGTTTATGGGAAACTAACCACTATCCAATCTGTGCAGTGCATCAGATACTGGCTAAAGATTGTTCAGATGGATGATGACAGATCACCACTAAAAGCATATAAGATGTTGCTGGGATTGGAATCGTGTGGTAAAAGATCGTGGTTGTCAGGTGTTCGAGACTTTCTGTTTCATAATGGATTTGGGTTTGTTTGGATGAATCAAGAGGTTGGAAATGTAAATGCGTTTTTGAAGCAACTTCAACAAAGACTGATTGATAATCGATGGCAAAATTGACATGAAAACATCCAGAACAGTGAGTGATATTCATTTTATAGAACTTTTAAGACATCTGTAAGATGTTAAAATGTCTCTCACTTAATATTGACAGGCATATTAGAAGTTATCAATCGTCTAGCAATTGGTCATTCACAATGACGTGAGATGTGATGCGCGCGCATCTAGCCAGTGATGCTTGTATCATGCCAGAGACAAGACACGTGCTTTTTCTGCCAAAAGAAATATCATCGTTTCATGAGGTCAGTCCATTCCTTTTTATTCTTTTTAACTTTGTTAGTTAAAGATAGCAAGGCTGAGCCCTTTCAGTGACTTTTTATCAGTCAGATTTCGTGTTGCTGCTCAGATCAACAATATCGTAATTGGCGGCTTTCAGCCAGGTACCAGTACCAAGTCTGGCACCATGGCCTCACATGATCAAGATGAAAGGCCGGCTGTTGAAGGTAAGGACTTGAGAGATTCCAAACTGGAGAAAAAATTAGAGGACAGGCTTCAAGATGCTGTGCAAAGTTTGGATGCGAAGTGGGAAAAGAGGTTTGATGAATTTGAAACTCTTTTGAGAACTTCGTTAAAACGTACACTCGATGCCGGAGACATGAGTGGAAACGATTCTGACGTCGAATAGGACGAACGCGATGTCCTTGTTTTACAAGAGGATCAAGAAGAGTTAGATTTACAGCAGTGTGAAAAGGCACTGATTGAGGGAAATGCCAGTACTTCTACCTCTAGCACATCTAAGAAAGACAGCGCTCAGTTGTTCGATGAAATCGAACAAGAGCTCAGTGGAAAAGAAATGCTAGGTTCAAAGGTCAGTGATGGCTTGGCAACAATAGTCAATACGCGTTTTAGCCGAAAGCTGAGCGAAAAGGTCCAGAAGGACAAATCTGAGACGCACAATCGACCGGAAAATTGTGAAAAATTAGTTGTGCCTTTGGTAAACAAGGAGGTATGGTCCAAACTTTCAACAGATCAACGCAAATCGGATCTGAAGATTGCACACGCCCAGCGCGCCATTATCAAGGCAACAACCGCGATTGCTCGCGTGGCAGACCAGAACGAGGCTTCGCGACAAAATGCAGAAGTAATACAGAACTGCACAGATGCAACTGCGTTGCTAAGGCACGCCACCCATGAGCTGTCTATGTTCCGTCGTCGAGCGGTGTGCCCACCGATCAATCCGCGCTTGTGCGACGAAACGATTGCCGTTACGGAACATTTGTTTGGCGACAATCTTGCATCCACCCTCAAAGATATAAACGAAATGGAGAAGATAGGCTACAAGGCCTTGTCTGCTGGGAAAAAGGGAAACAACCCCAAATTTAGTCGCTTTCAGTATGACGGAAATGGGGGCAACTGGAAAGAGTCTTTTTTAGGGGCCGTCTCGAACGAGCGTTTCCCAGCCAGACGTGGGGGCTATCAGTACCCAAAACCACAGACACAAGGGCATCGCTACAACAGCTTTCCCAAAGGGCGCAACCAGAGGAACAGCTTCTCTCAGTCTCAGTAACTGAGGTAAATGATTTTGATGCATAGTTAGACAGCATTGTTCAGTTGCTGACACTTGAAGTAGAAGAGTTTAAAGCAGGAAGATTGGCTAAATTTACAGAAAATTGGGTTAAGCTGACATCAGATCCCAACATCTTAAAATCAGTGACTGGGGCTGCAATTGAGACTGACTTTAATCTGGAAGATTTAGCTACTTTGTCATGTCCATCCTCATATTCATTCAGAATGAATGCGGCAGAAACAGCTGTTATTGATGAAGAAATTGACAAATTGATTAGGAAAAAAGTTATAACAGAGTGTGGGCACACTCATGGAGAAGTGTTGTCACCAATCTTCACTCGGCAGAAAAAAGATGGATCACAGAGAATGATCCTAAACCTAAAAAGTCTAAATGAAGAAATAACGTATCACCATTTTAAGATGGACACTTTGGCTACGGCCTTGGCTTTGGTTAGCAAAAACTGCTATATGGCATCATTGGACTTGAAAGATGCCTACTACTCTGTACCCATTTGCAAGGAACACAGAAAGCTGCTGAGATTTGAATGGAAAGGAAAAATTTTCGAATACAATGCACTCCCAAATGGATTGGCATTGGCACCGCGTTTGTTACACAAAAATAATGAAGCTAGTTTTTGCTACCTTGAGATTCAAAGGACATATCTCAACAGCTTTCTTGGATGATTCCTTGCTTATGGGCATTTCAAAGAGACAGTGCCAGGAAAATGTTATGGACACGCTGGACATATTACATAAGCTAGGATTTATTGTACATCCCACAAAGTCAGTTTTTCAACCAGCTACTGTGATTCAGTATTTAGGAGTGATCATTGACTCAGTCTCAATGACGGTCACTTTGACCTCAGAAAGGAAAGAGAAAATGCCTCTAAGCTGCAAGAACCTGCTGAAGGCAGCTGAGATATCCATAAGAGATGTGGCAAAAATCATTGGGTTAATGGTGGCCAGCTTTCCCGCTGTTAAATTTGGGCCCCTGCATTACAGGCAGTTGGAAAAAGATAAGTGTAGAGCTCTGAAGAAAAGCAAAGGACATTTTGACCAGGTGATGGAGATATCTAAAGCTGGAAAAAGGAGTTGACATGGTGGATTGACAATATTCCTGATGCTTTCAATGATGTCTGTTGCAGAGATCCAGACATTGTGATCTATTCTGATGCAAGCCTTCGTGGCTGGGGCTGTGTGTGTGCAGAAGTCTCTTCAGGAGGAGTGTGGTCACCAGCAGAAAGGAAATTTCATATAAATTACTTGGAATTAAAAGCTGCATTTTTTGCCTTAAAATCTTTTCAGGTACAGCTTCAAGGGAAACATGTAAGGCTCATGCTGGACAATACCACAGCCATAGCATGCTTAAACCACATGGGTACATCTCACTCTGACTCCTGTAATGATTTAACGTTTCAGATCTGGTCTTGGTGCATTGAACATAATATCTTTGTCAGTGCAGCCCACATACCAGGAGTGGAAAATGTGGTGGCTGATGCAGAATCCAGGAAGGTAAATCTGGACACTGAATGGAAGCTGAACAATGATCTCCTGCACGCTGCTCTTAGACAGCTGAATGCAGCACCTGACATAGATTTGTTTGCTTCTAGGCTGAATGCGCAAATGAAAAGATTCATCTCTTTCAGGCCTTTCAGCGTTGTCACCCGATTCCTCCAGAAGGTGCAGAGGGATCAGAGTTCGGGTGTGCTGGTGGTCAACTCAGCCGTGGTATCCAGTACTGTTGCGACTGTTGACTGCAGAGCCAGTGCGTCTGACCTGCAAAAAAACCCTGTTGCATCTCCCTAGTCACCCAGATGCAGTCCATCGCCTGATTCAGCAGAAGAGGCTTCACCTGCTAGTTTGCAGGATCTCAGGTGTTCTTTAACCAGCTCTGGTCTAAGCAGTGGGGCCGCTGATTTGGTTATGAGCTCTTGGAGAAACTCTACCCAGAAAGCGTATGACTCTTACATAAGAAGGTGGAAAACTTTTGTAGATAGCAAGGGAATAAAAACACCAATTTATGTCCATGTAATAAATTTTCTGGCAGAAATGTATGATTCTGGGGCTAGTCACAGTACAGTAAATTTAGCCCCGAGTGCAGTTTCAGCTTACTTGCACAGGCCAGGCACCGAGGCAGTAGGCAGTCACCCATTAGTGTGTCGCCTAGTGAAAAGGGTGTTTGAAGAAAGACCCTCCATTCCCAAATATCATGATACATGGAATGTGGATAGTATACTACAATACTTAGCTGGCTGGCCAGACGTAGGAAAGATGACTCTTAAGCAGTTGACCCTTAGACTGCTTATGTTGTTAGCCCTGCTGTCTGGTCAGAGGGGTCAAACAATCCACACATTAAAATGTGAGGATGTCAGATTTATAGATGACAAATGTGTCTTAGTGTTTAGTGCTGTGCTGAAGCAAACTAAACCAGGGACACATGTGCAGCCGTTAGAACTAGAGTCATTTGTAAATAAAAATTGTGTATTGTTACCCACCTTAGACAGTATTTAAGAGTGACAAAGACTCTGAGGAAAGGGAAACAACTCTTCATTTCATTTGTCAAACCCCACAGTGAAGTCTCAAGAGACACTATATCCAGGTGGATTAAAACTGTTCTGAGGTTAGCTGGGGTGGATATCAGCCGTTTTTCAGCTCACAGCACCAGAGCAGCTAGCACTTCAGCAGCATTCAGCAGAGATGTGCCTATTGACTGCATAATGAGAGCGGCTGGGTGGTCTAGAAGACCACTTTTACCAAGTTCTACTGCAAACCTGTGCTTCAAAAATCTTTGGGACAATCAGTTCTAGACAGTTTTGTAAATAAGAAGTAGAAATGCTGCAGGATCCACTTTTGACCCAGTGACTGACTGATGTTTCATGGTACAGTTTGACCCAGTGACTGATTGAAAGTGATTGCATGCCAAATTACAAATTGTTTTTGAATTACCAGAAACTTTACAGCTCTTGTGTAATTAAATATGGACAAACGAAATCCATCGACTTGTTTATATTGTTTTTATGATTGATTCAGTACTCATGACCTCTAACTCTGAAGTCTCACGTCATTGTGAATGACCAATCGCTAGACGATTGCTAATTAGTAAATTTAACGAGACGTACCTGTAAGTTCAGGTTAAATTGGAATTATCTAGAGTCTAGTGATGGGAATGAGCAATTACGTGCCCTCCCATCTCGGCTCTGGATGATTCTCGCTTACCCTCCCAGGTATTGTCTGTTGAATTTATTTTAGAGGTCATTCGTGTCTAAATACTGGCTAGATGCGCACGCATCACATCTCATGTAATTGCTCATTCCCATCACTAGACTCTAGGTAATTCCAATTTAACCTCTTTTTTTTCATTTTGTTTTGTAGTATACTTTTTTTTTTTAATTGAACAATTTTTCGTTTTTTACAAGACACATACAAAGCACAAATATGCACATATGAATAGAAAGAATAACCATGAAAGTAAAGGTGATAGTTAAGTAAAGGTATCTATTCCAGAAACAACATTGGACACATCACTTTGGTAATCAAGCATAGGTTCGACAATACTGTTAATAATAGTATTCAGCAACTAGTAGCGACTGAATCAGTAAATGTTATCATCATTCCTATGGGCAAAGTTGATTTATAACACTAGTTTACATAGGCATTATATTGATACAATGAGCAATGTATAGTAATTCCAATATTTATGACTTCAAAAAGAAATATAGACATTGATACATCAGACATTCACCCTGTCATTCTTTCTAATAATGACACCAAGTGATCTCTATGATGAGTGCACACACACACACACACACAAACACACACACACACACACACACACACATACAAATGCAGACACACACACACACACACACACACACACACACACATACATACATTGTGTATATAAGCACTACATAAACACCGGCAAGTGGTGTAAAGAAAGCAGTGCGAATCTAATGTGGAATTCCAATTTAACCTCAACTTACAGGTAAGTCTCGTTAAATTTACTAATTATGTGACAAGGTTTAGATTAGGAATTTCAGGCATCAAAACGCATCGATATCGTTATACCAATAAGGTTAGTATGCAATGTCCTTTATGCAAAAACGCAAATGAAGACGAATTGCATCGCCTACTTTGTTGTACTGTGCTGAAGGATTTACAGTATGGATGCATTCCCCGGAAATTCTTTGAAAACCCTTGCTTATTTCGAGCTGTTTTGCTCCTGAGGAAAATGAACAAATACTGAAGAGCGAATGTGTATATTTATACAAGGCCTTTAAGTGACGCGCAACTCTGGTCAGGAAATTGAACCCAACTGTCGTTTTCATTGTGTATAACTAGTGTGCTTATCTGTCAGCTTCTCATTGTTAAACTATATCATGTTACCTTACTGTATGGATTGTTATTGTTATGTTGTACCCCCATCGGAAGGGGCCATGGCGTGTACCGATTATTTTGTTTGTTTGTTCTCTCTCTCTCTCTCTCTCTCTCTCTCTCGCACGCGCAACTTTAAATGATTTATTTTATTAAAAAAAAAGACAAAAACAAACAAACAAAACAAAACAACAAACATTTGACAAACAAACAAAAAAAACATAACCGTGCATGGGATAGTCAATGAAAAATAATGTTTCAATCAATTATTGACCCACATGGCTGCACTAGTCATAAAAAGTAGTAAAGTTTTGCAATTCTTGGTTCCAGCGGTAGTTAAAAATACAACAACAAAAACAAAATATGAACGTAACCTTTATGCCATACTGACTACAATCGTTGACCACATTAAACGCATCCAGTTATTTCTTTTCTTAAAATATTTGTTTCAGATAGCAAAACGATCTTCGCAGAATCCAATGCGTCTGTAATTAATTTTTTTTTAATCAAATACATGTTATTCTACTTTGAGAGTTTTGAGCAAGTTTTCACGATTCAGCAGCACTTAGACAGGTGAACTTGAGAGAAGGATTTGGGCATTAAAGATGAGATTCTCTCGCAAGATTCTTGGCATGTCATACAAAGACCACATTACCATAGTAAGACATGTTGTCTTCAGTGAAAAGAAGGAAAATGAGATAGTATGGTCGTGTATCAAGATCAACAGGAATTGCCAAAACCATGCTACAAGTAACAGTGTGGATGGATCTTCCTCAGAACATTAAGGTGTTCTGACTAGGTGTACTTTCACCATAGAAAATCTGTGATAAAAAATGGGTACTTCTGAATCACAGAGATGGCCTGAACATGTACGCAATAAATTGCATGATGGCCTATTGTTGGTGTAAAAGGGATGATAGTTAAGAAGCTCAGATAGCAAGTTCATTTCTATCCAATGACATAAACTCATTCATTGTGCCAATCAAAATGCGTTGTATCCCTGTTTTGACAGTGCGTCCACTAAGGATCCACCCACTGTCCCCATCACATGCAAACCAAGCATGACAAAAACACAAACAGCACTGAGAATGACAACCCCCTTCTGGTCTAACAAGCATGACAAAAATGCAAACAGCATGGACGATGACAATCTGCAAAACACAAACAACAATGACGGTGACAATCCGCAAAACACAAACAACACTGACGGTGACAATCTGTAAAACACAAACAACACTGACAGTGACAATCTGCAAAACACAAACAGTACTGACAGTGACAATCTGTAAAACACAAACAGTTCTGACAGTGACAAAATCTGTAAAACACAAACAACACGGACAGTGACAATCTGTAAAACACAAACAGCATTGACAGTGACAATCTGTAAAATGCAAACAGCACTGGCAGTGACAATCTGTAAAGCACAAACAGCACGGACAGTGACAATCGGTAAAACACAAACAGCAGTGACAGTGACAATCTGTAAAATGCAAACAACACTGACAGTGACAATCTGTAGAACACAAACAACACTGACGGTGACAATCTGTAGAACACAAACAACACTGACGATGACAATCTGTAGAACATAAACAGCGCTGACAGTGACAATCTGAAGAACACAAGTGATACTGACTGGTACAAGCTGTAAAAAGGCAATACTGACAGTCTGTTGACTGACGCCCAGTTACAAAACGATGGAATGCGACGACTGGCTTCCTGGTGATTTATAGAAGAGTAGCCTGGAAGTTCCTGTGCCTGAAGCTGGCAGCTGGGATCTGCAGTGTCTTGAACAGAAGAAGAAGAAGAAGAAGAAGAAGAAGAAGAAACGATGTCATCTTTAACTTACTGCAACTGTCGTGACTGAAAACCACTGGCGATAACCGCAACAATCGTATCAATGTGTGATAGAATCCGTGTTGAACATATGGCATGGGTGTATACAAAAACGATTAGAGGAACTTTAGAATAAACAGGCACAAACAGATGCCATTCATGGAATAAAAATTGTGAACGTGGTAAGAGCATCATATTGGCTTTTTTTCCCAGAAACTTCCATTAGCATCCAAATATGAATGCCGTTTTGTTCACATTATCTTGAGAATACGCAGAGGTCATGATCTTGCAGCAACAGTAGGCCTACTGTGGCCTCCAATGGCTTCTTTGATAATTTTGTTCACTGAAGTAAAAGTTGTATTCTACATGTTTCACTCTCTTTTTCTGGCTATAGATTGATTATTAGGCGAGTGTCGTGTCTATTGTTTGGATCTTTCATGCTCTCCAGGAGTGTTGAAAAAGAATAGATCAATATCACGGATAGATTCTAGTACGCTTAGTTCCCTATCATTGT
This sequence comes from Conus canariensis, assembly GCA_033310375.1. NCBI lineage: Eukaryota > Metazoa > Mollusca > Gastropoda > Neogastropoda > Conidae > Conus > Conus canariensis. The sequence continues at coordinate 6,491,008 of CM065745.1, forward strand.
GGTCTCATTACAGCTGGGGATGTAGATAGTGTTTCAGTCTTTTTGAACATCTATGCCAGTTGGTATTGGCATTCCCGTCACTTTAAAAGATGCGAATGGCTTTCTAATCAACGTTGCTGATGGGCGTTCGGAACTGGGAGTAGAATTCTTCAATCTGGTTATCATGACCGTCGGATATAGGAGCATCTATTTGCACTACCTTGATGTTGGATGGTTTCGCTGGCATGAGGATTGCCATGATCCTGGTAGAAAAAGGGCATAATTTCAGTACAGTGCAGTGTTCCTGATGTTCTTGTCAATGAAAAACTCCACTGCATGTAAAATCATGTTTGTCTTCTTTCCTGCTGTAATACAAGACATGCCCATCTTATGTCATGTTTTTGTCTGTTGGTCTTCCGTCTGACTTCACAGAAGCTGGAATTCTGCACATCTCATGGGTCACGTGAGCATCTTTCTTTCTTTCTTCACCTCTTTTGTTGCATTTTATCCTTTACTTTCTTAACATTCCGACTTCTTGAACGATCCGGCAATACAGTTAGCGAATGTGACATTGTTGTCTCCATGGATACACTTTTCGTGATCATCATGGTTGGTGGTCGGTGGAGGGCGCGGCCATTGTTAGCACCACTACCACTGGAATAAGATTTGAAGCCCTCACAAACAATGCCAACCAACATGCAACGTAGAAGTAAGCAAATGGAAACTAAAATCATGGATGAAAAGTAATGTCTTGGGATGTTTTCCCTACACAAGACATAAAATTATCTCAAACAATACTAATAAGAAGAAATGATGCATTATAATCATGTGTGTATGGTGTGTGTGTGTGTGTGTGTGTGTGTGTGTGTGTGTGTGTGTGTGTTGTGTGTGTGTGTGTGTGTTAGAAAAAAAAGAACGGAAACAAAATAGAGACAACTTGAATTCAAAATGAAGAAACATAAGCCTGTACATAGAAGACTGTTGATATTGATGCTGGTAATGACATCAGTTTGGTGCTTTCTCCACACCTAAATCCCTTCATATTACATCAAACGTTTTCCCTTTGGTGAGTCACCCGATAATATTGAATTTCTTTGTACATATTTAAAACTCGTGCCACTTCTTATGCATTGACTAGGAAAAGGAGAAGATTGCCTCTGCACTTCTTTTCTTTTTGTGGGAGTCTGCAGACTGGGTTTTGAAACACGCAACCCACGGAAAAGGAATCAAGTGGACAGAAGGAAACAGCCTCTCAGATCTGGATTTTGCCGATGACATTGCCGCTCTTGCAAGCACCACTCAAGATCTGCAGGTGCTTGTAGATACTATCAGCAAGTTTGCAAGCAACATTGGTCTCATTATTAGTGACAAAAAGACTTTTAAAAAAAAGCATGCTGACCGGTAAACACCAAGTGCCAACAGACGTTTGTATCGACCAAAAACAAGTGGAAGAAGTAGAGAACTTCAGACACCTAAGCAGCTCCATCAACAACGTCAATGACCTCGACCATGAACTGAAGTGTCGTACTGGCAAGGTAACACCGGCATTCAATCAGCTGAACAAAATATGGAACAGCAGGAAATTCTCCCTTGGAATCAAGTTGAGGTTTTTATTGTATTCCCAGTTCTTACAGAACAGGGAGTACTTTACAATGGGAACGAAGAAATGCTCTGTGTGTGTGTGTGTGTGTGTGTGTGTGTGTGTGTGTGTGTGTGTGTGTGTGTGTGTGTGTGTGTGTGTGTGTGTGTGTGTGTGTGTGTGTGTGTGTGTGTGTGTCTGTCTGTCTGTCTGTCTGTCTGTCCGTCCGCGGTCAAAATGTGTTCCACTCGCTCCAGACAAAACTGCTGGACCGATCTTTCCGAAATTTTGTAGATATCTTCATTATGGGTCACGGATAATGCCCGATGTTTTATTTTACCAGAATAGCCGTTACTGATGGCAAGAATTGATACCTTTGTAATGTACAGTTTAAGCAATAACGGTTTATAAACTTAGGTGTAACCAGGTTGTCTGTGCTCCTCGGTCGTATAGTGGTTAGTATCCCCGCCTGTTACACGGGAGACCTGGAATCGTTTCCCCACCAGGGAGAGCAGCATTTTTTGTCTTTTGCTACATACAAAATTTCTACCACCAAAAAGGGAGAAAGTGCTATAGTGACTGATTTATGTATGTATGTATGTATGTATATATATATATATATATATATATATATATATATACATCCTGAAGATAGCAAGGCTTGAAACAAGCTTGTGGATTTTAATACTTCATTTTAAAAAATATTTTAACAGATGTTGCTCCCCAAGGGGTTGAGCACCTTCAGATTTTTTTAAGGACACTTTTATATTGTTCATAATATATATATATATATATATATATATATATATATATATATATATATTATTTTATGTACTACTGTACTGGGAGTACGTTTATATGCTTTGCATCTTGTGATTTTTACGCTGTTATATGGCTGTGAAACCTGACATCTGAAGACCGTCCAGGAGAAGAAATTCGACGCTTTTGACACCAAGTGCCTACGTAAGGTCTTGGGCATCAAATCATCAGACTTTGTACCAAATGAAGAGGTCAGGGAGAAGTTCAAACAGCTCTCCATGTCAACCATAATCTGCAGACGGCGCCTCCGCTGGCTGGGTCATGTCTGGAGATTACCCTCATCAAGACCTGCAAACCAGGCCATTAAGTGGACCCCAGCAGGCTAGAGAAAAAGACGACGACCCAGGATGAGTTGGCGACAGGCAGTGGAGAGAGACCTCAGACTCGTTGACAGAGGATGGAGTGACACCAGGAGACTGGCTGAGGACCGTACACGGTGGAGAGCCTTGACTGCCCCATGCGTCGAAAGACGCGGGAGCATCTAAGCTAAGTTAAGCAGAGGAAGCTTTCCGCACAAGAACGTCGTGATGTTCGGCCTGATGCGAACGAGTTATGTACTGTGTTCTTAACTCGTAACAGTCCGTTCTTGGTCAGTGAATTGATCTCTTGGGAATAAGTCCTTGTCGTGAAATGTCATTTGCTTGGGTGAATTTTGTAAAGCGTTTTGAAAGATTTTCATTTTTTTTTTCCTTTGTGAAGGAAGTATTGAAACTTGATACTGCCGAAGGCGTGTGTACAATCATAGTGGAAAGAAAAAACCAGAGCCCTGAAAGCAATGGCAGAAGCGGCAGAGATGTGTTCAAGCTGGATCTGGTCAAGGAGGAACAAAAGTGAACTTCATAAGGCTTAATTTCCCTACAAATATCAGGTGTCCCTGTGGCTCAGTGGTTAAAGCGCGAGTCATTAAGTGGAAAATGAGCATGTCCAGAGGGTCATGGGTTCGAATCCCAGCCATGGCTCGTCCCAAGATGGGAAAAAAAAGGGGCAGCAGAGGGACATCCGGAGTCATGAACCGGGTGTGGCCCAACCCCCCTAGAGTGTCAGGAGATAAGGGCCGAAACACTTGCTTGAAGGGGGCTTCTCTTCTGAGGACTCTCTGCTGCCACGCTCTCCACGAGTTTCTTTCTACCTATATATATATATTGACACTCTTTCAAATGACAAGACAAAACAAGCAAGTTGTCATCTCACGACATTTCGGCACTTGGCCTTCTTCAGGACACGCTTTATTACTGCACTGACTCACATAATAATAATATACTGCACTGACTCACATAATATACATATAATTGAATATTATAATTGAATATTTCTTGCAGTCATTGCAACACCAAGCTGCTCTGTAAGTTGCTGGAATGGTGCTCGTTTACTTATCCTTGGAATTTATTAGTCTATTATAATTTAGTCCCTTGTGAATTCATTCCAAGAACTGGCCCTCAGCACACTTGTGTCTTAAGAGGTTATCTTTTTATATTTTCTACTTTTCACAAGAAAATGTAGCTTGTTTTGCTCTATCATGATTTTCTTTTGCTTCGTAGGTGGCATCTTTGGTTGTTTTTTTTGAAAACTCAACAAACATACTACGGTATTGCATACCAGCCTTTTTCTGGGATAGCATTCTTCTTAAAACCGAAAAGGCAGAGGAGTCAAGTTACCACTTTCCGCGGTCACTGAGGAGAAACAATCAGGTTTCGAAATACCGGTATCTGACCAGGAGTTATATGTTAGTGAAGGGGGCTTCTCTTCTGAGGACTCTCTGCTGCCACGCTCTCTACGAGTGTCTTTCTACTGATGCATGGGTAAACCATTGACTTCCGGGAATAGGCCGGAGGACGTCCGGGAAAGACCAGAACCAAGGGCTCTGTGGGCTGGCTCCCCACTTTGCCTTCAACATGTGGCTACTAAGTACAAAAAGAAAAGATGCTCCCAGGATTCACCGAAAATGGGGAGAGAATGATGAATCCATCGGTGCTCAACCAATCACGACTGCAAATCCCAAACGGACTATGAACATGGACCAAATGGAATATCCATGTGTCTGTGGAAAGCGTTTCGCTACCACCCGTGGCATGAAGATCCACAGAACAAAGATGGGATGTGTGAAGACTCATCTGAATGAGCAGCAGCGCACTGCATCAGCAGATAAGACGTCGGAAGACCAAGGCCAGGATTTAAACCACAGTGCCAAGGACATCCACGCTGTTGGTTCGGATGAGGAATTTGCACAGGCCCTCGATGCCAGGCGCCTGAAACTCAACCTGCCACGAGCAAACGAAACTGAAGATTGGGAGAAACTGGATGCAAAAATCGTCCAAAGACTCGATGCACTGATAGGGAAAAGTACCCTGGAACACAAACTAGCCACATATGGGGACATTGTGTATGCCACATGTAGAGACGCCTATGGAGCAAAACTACCTAAAGAGAAAACACCTCCAAAGAAATCCAGACGCCAAGAAGAGATGGACAAGATCAGGGTCCAAAAGAAAAACCTCAAGAAGCAAATGAAGACCGCACTGCCAGCTGAAAAACAGGGCTTGGAAAAACTCTGGAAAGACCTGAAAGCAAAACAGAGCGCCCTCAGCAAAGCAGAATCTGCGAGGAAGAGGAAGAGCAAAAAGAAGAAGACACAAGAGCGCTTCTTCAGAGACCCCTTCCAGTTTGCCAGAACACTGTTTGAGCAGCCAAAATCTGGGACACTAAGTGTGGACAAAGGAGTTCTTGAGCAGGATCTGAGGAAAACATACTCTGACTCACAGAGCAAAGCACCACTCGACATTCAAGGTCTGGTGTGGCCAACCAACCCTGAGGAACAGTTCAATAACAAGCCTATAACGTTGGCGGAAATCAAGAAGGTGGTCGACAAAGCCAGAGCCAAATCATCACAAGGGCCAAATGGAATACCTTACCAACTGTACAAGAAATGTCCCAAGGTGCTGGAGTGGCTCCACAGGCTGCTGCGATCAGCTTGGAGAAACCAGAAGATCAGCGGCCAGTGGATGACGGCAGATGGTGTGTACATCCCCAAAGAGCAAAACTCAAGTGACATCAGCCAGTTCAGGCCAATATCACTACTGAACGTCGAAGGGAAAATCTTCTTCTCTGTCATGGCAGCAAGGCTGACCAAGTACCTCATGGAAACCAAGTACTTGGATGTGTCAGTCCAGAAAGGTGGCATCCCAGGCGTGGCTGGCTGTGTAGAACACGCCACAATGATCTGGGACGCAATCCAAAGAGCAAAAACAGAAAAGAGAGACCTGGACGTAGTGTGGCTTGATCTGGCAAACGCATATGGATCTGTACCCCATGAGATGATACAGTCGGCTCTTGAGATGTAACATGTGCCAAAGAACATCTGCGACATGCTCAGGAAGTACTTTTTTTTTTTTTTTTGTGGCATCAGTTATCGGATCAATGGAGCACCTAAGGCGGTGATTTTTTTTTTTTTTTTTTCCCTAAGGCCAAAATCCACCTCTTCATTTTTTGGTGCTTCACACTGTCCTCTTCATCTGCCAAAAAAACAAAAAGCGGAGAAAAAAAAATAAAAACAATTTCCACAACTAAGGTTTTTTTTGTTTTGTTTTGTTTTGTTTTTGTTTTTTTTCCAACAGTCTCTTACACACCATGCATAGTCTGTATGTTCTCTTACAAATGGACACAGTGTTGCAGATTTTAGTATTTTGGCGTTTGATACAAAGTGTCTGGGTTTGTTGATGTTCTAATGTGTGGTGAACTGGCACACTCACTCTGGTCATGTTTTGTACATACAAAGGAAACAGCATATATTAAACAAAAAATATAATCATTTTCGGTTTTTCATTTTGTTTTACACACACACACCCACAGAGAGAGAGAGAGAGAGAGAGAGAGAGAGAGAGAGAGAGAGAGAGAGAGAGAAAGAAAGCGAGAGACAGAGGGAGAGAGAGAAAGAGAGAGGGACAGAGGAAGGAAGAGAGACAGACAGCCAGACTGATCGGCCGTCAGGCAGACAGATGGACAGAGACGGCGTCTTTTAAATGAATTTAGGTGTTAGTTACATTAGAATGGTTGCTTCTGAATATGTATTTTCTTCTCATATTTAATTGTTGATCAAAAATGATTTGAAGCGAAGACAGTGCTTTTGTTTTCCGCGCTATACTTATACACATTTTGCCCAACAAAATGATATGATTAACTAACACAGACTCTTTTTGGTTCAGTTCCTTTTTACAAACACCAAATAAGACATCCAAAACCAATAATTTTACTGGTTTTCCAATTTCAAGCCATAAAAGTACTTCAATTTTTTTCCAAAATAGACTCACATTTGGGCATTCAAAAAAGAAATGCTCAATGAAGTCAATCTTATCACTACAGTAATCGCATTTGTTAGAGTCTGTTACTTTCATTTTTTCAAGAATGATATTTGTAGGATAGATATTATGGTTTATTTTCCATTGTAGTTCGTGTAACCGAACTTCTTTTGAAACTTTTCTCGGCAAGATCCAGAAACTGTCGTTGAGAACAAAATTGAATTTTCTTTGCCAGACTTCATAAGCGTGAGGTTTTAGATTGATTTCATCTCCCGCTTTTAATAATAAGGTCTTTATTTTCTTTGGTTTTACATTAAACTCACTTGCAATGCAGGACTCCACATGGATGTTTTCACGACTCATTTCGCCACGTTGAATCCAGTTCATCCATTGTCTTGGAATTGCGTTGCAAAGAGCGTTGTATTCAAAAATTACATTTGCTTTATTTTTATCTATTACAGTTGAAACTTCTTCTAAACTCAAGAGTCGGTTTTCATGTGCATGCACTATGTTTTGAACACATTCAAATCCATTTTCGAACCAATTTTGAAAATACAAAACTTTGCTCTTATATTGTACTAAAGTGTTATGAAATAGCATTTGACTAGGAACGTTCTTGCTGTCTACATCCTCTAATTTAATTTCTTTCTTATTATCTAGATATGCAATAATGACTTCTTTCCAAAAGTCGTTTTCTATTTCACTCACGTTTTGTAGCTGCTTTGATCTGCAGTTTATCCTGAAAATATTTTGTTCTGTAGCAAGTTTACCCAAATGCCATTTGGGTATAAAGGTCCAGTTCTCGTTAGTAGCACAAAGCAGCTTTCCAGCCCATTGTAAATACAAACATTTTTGAAATTCTAACATATTAATCATTTGAAGTCCTCCTTCACTATAGTCACTTTCCATTGTTTTTCTTTTCACCTTTTCGAAAGCTTTACGGTTGCTAAATTTTCTTTGCCAAATAAACCTATACAACAATGTGTTCACCTGCCTAAGAATTACTTCCGGGATACCTATACATTGCATAACGAATGTCAACTGGCTGACAATATAGGATTTAACTATAACAATTTTGCCATGTATACTGAGATCCCTTCTACTCCACTGTTTTATCAAATTATGGATTCTTTTAACTCGACTTTTCCAATTATCTTCAATATTTCTAGCCATTGTTTCTGTTTGGAAATAAATTCCCAGGATTTTTATTTTATCAACGATGGGAAACGGTAAATTCCGTTCTTCTCCTCCTTTACCTAGTCGTATTGCTTTGGTTTTGTGTAAATTCAGTTTAAGTCCTGAAAAGTTTTCAAACGAATTGAGTATGTTTAAAGACATTATCATATCCTCTCTATTTTCAAGAAATAGTGTCGTGTCGTCAGCTAATTGCTTTATTTTCAATACAGCGTTAACATTATTTTTTGGTGTCATAATACCTGAGATAGGACTGTTTCTTATCTTTATTGCCAAAATCTCTACCGCTAAAATACTTGGATGTGTCAGTCCAGAAAGGTGGCATCCCAGGTGTGGCTGGCTGCGTAGAACACGCCACAATGATCTGGGACGCAATCCAAAGAGCAAAAACAGAAAAGAGAGACCTGGACGTAGTGTGGCTTGATCTGGCAAACGCATATGGATCTGTACCCCATGAGATGATACAGTCGGCTCTTGAGATGTAACATGTGCCAAAGAACATCTGCGACATGCTCAGGAAGTACTTCAATGGCTTCTCAATGCGGTTCTCTACCAAGGAGTACACAACAGATTGGATCAACTTGGAAGTGGGCATTGCAATGGGCTGTGCAATTTCCCCAATACTGTTCGTGTTGGCAATGGAAGTCATCTTGAAAGCAGCAACAAGCAACGCAAGACAAACAGACCTTGGCGATGGATACAAGATGCCTCCTCTCAAGGCCTTCATGGATGACACTAAAGTGATTTCATCCAGAGAAGACGAGACACGTCATGTGCTGGAAAGGCTGGACGACATAGTTGCCTCATCCAGAATGAAGTTCAAGCCAAAGAAATCACGGAGTCTCTCACTGAGGAAAGGAAAAGTGGCCGAATCTGTGGTCTTCAGTGTTGCCAACCAGGCCATTCCAACAGTCACAGAAGAGCCAGTCAAGAGCCTTGGAAGGTGGTATGATGATACGCTGAAAGACACACAAAGAGCAAAAGAAACCAAACAGATGTCGGAAGAAGGCTTCGAAACCATTGACCAGTGTGGGATCCCTGGCAAATACAAGGTCTGGTGTCTGCAGTTCATGCTGATACCAAAGCTCCTATGGCCTCTGATGATATACGACATCTGCACCAGCATAGTGGAAGCAATGGAGGCCAAAATCAACAATTTCACAAGGAAATGGCTTGGTGTCCCACACTGTCTGACTGACATAGCGCTGTACTGTCGCCAAGCAAAGCTGAAACTACCACTGAAATCCATCCTGGAAGAATATAAAGCAGGGAAGATCAGACTTCAAAGCATGCTGGAGGACTCAGGAGACAAGGTGGTAGAAGCAATCAAGCCCCAGCTGAAGACAGGCAGAAAATGGAAAGTTCAAGAGGCGATGGATTCTGCAAAAGAAAGTCTCAAGATCAGAGAAATAACAGGACACACACAGACCAACAGACAAGGACTGGGGGTGACCAAAACTGAATGGTGGTCAAAGGCCAAAGGAAAAGCCAAAAGAGACATGATGATTCAGGAGATGAGAAAAGAAGAAGACCAAAAAAGACTCCAAAAAGCAGTCCAGCAGAGCCAGCAAGGGCAATGGACAACGTTGGAGAATGCACTCCAAAGAAATCTCACTTGGAATGACATTTGGCAAATGGCCCCTCTCGGGATCAGCTTCATTCTCAGATCTGCATATGACCTTCTGCACTCAAATGCAAACCTGGTGAAGTGGGGGAAAAACAGACGATCCTGCATGCCCCCTCTGCCATGAAAAACAAACAGTGGAGCATGTCCTAAGCTCATGTAAAGTAGCTCTGGCTCAAGGAAGGTACACATGGAGGCACAACCAAGTGCTCAAAGAGATTGTACAAGTAGTCTGGGCTAGTACCAACACCACAAAAGGGAAAATCAGGACTCCAAAAGCACCCGCAACATTCTTCACGACAGGAGGCGGCAAATCATGGCCAAAAACAACAGTGCCACTCGGAACATACAGGCAGAGTCTGCTGGACGGGGCAGATGACTGGGAGTGCACTGCAGACCTCCCAGAATGGAAGAGTCACCCAGAGATCATCAGCAAGACTGGCATGAGACCAGACATAGTAGTCCACTCTCAGTCAACCAAGCAGCTGATCATGATCGAGCTCACGGTGCCATATGAGAACACAATGGAGGCAGCTCAAATCTACAAGACTGAAAAGTATGCTGATCTGGCAGACAGCCTGAGGAGAGAAGGCTATCAGGTCAAAGTCCTCACTGCAGAAACTGGAGCTAGAGGGTTTGTAGGAACGTATGCATACAGCCTCATGAAACAGCTCTCAGTTGCAGGGAGGGAAAAAACAAGAGCCCTGAAAGCAATGGCAGAAGAGGCAGAGAGGTGTTCAAGCTGGATCTGGTCAAGGAGGAACAAAAGTGAACTTCATATGGCTTAAATTTCCTACAAATATCAGGTGTCCCTGTGGCTCAGTGGTTAGAGTGCGAGTCATTAAGTGGAAAATGAGCATGTCCAGAGGGTCATGGGTTCGAATCCCAGCCATGGCTCGTCCCAAGATGGGAAAAAAGGGGCAGCAGAGGGACATCCGGAGTCATGAACTGGGTGTGGCCCAACCCCCTAGAGTGTCAGGAGATAAGGGCCGAAACACTTGCTTGAAGGGGCTTCTCTTCTGAGGACTCTCTGCTGCCACGCTCTCTACGAGTTTCTTTCTACTCTACTAGTGAGTTTCTTCCCCTTTGGAGACTGTCTCCCCTTTAGAGACTATAAGCTTGCTGAAGGCTCATTTTGAGAAGCATTTGTTATTCCCCATTCACCCTCTCAAGCACATACTGTTAGTTAGGCAGAATTAACTACCACTGCAGATATGAATGCTTATTTCCCCCTATTTCTTCAATCTAAGACATAAGAGCAAGTTTTGTTTTATAATTGAATACACACACACATGTTATATATATGTTGTGCATATATATATATATATATATATATATATATATTTTGTTAAAAAATATTTTTAAAATGAAGTGGTAAAATCTACAAGCTTGTTTCTAGCTTTGCTATCTTCAGGATGTCTTTTGGAGCACGCCAACGGTCTTTTATGGCGTGCGGGACTTGATTTCAACTCTGTGTGTGCAGGCGGATCTCATTTGCTGCACGTGCGGCCTGTGGTTCTTATTGGGGCCTGTTCAGGTGGAATGTGCTAGCAAAGATTTCCACTTGTGCCTGCAATTGTTTACAATTTCTACTTTTGTGTTCAGAGTTGCTAAGTGTGGTTTGCATAATATTAACCATTTTTCTGTGGAGCATAGATTGCATCTTTTTGAAATATTGTTGTATGGTGCTGCTCTTTTTATGATTTTCCATGATATGTTGTAGTCTATTTTTTTATCTTTGAGTCTCCAGATGTATTTGCTCAGCTCTGTTTGATTTTTGTATTTTTCATTTTTGAATGACTGTTTATGGTTTGAGTATCTGGTTTTGAAAGTGTTTTCAGTAATCCCTACATATGTTTCTTCTTCATTTTCTGATGTTACCGTAGCTTGGTATACAATGTTGCTGTGAAGACATTTATTGCTCAGGGGGCACTGTTCTTTTTTAGTGCAGTTGCAAGATGTCCTTTCGGCACCCTTCTCTTTTATGTTGTTTTTCATTTTGTTAGATGAATCAATCATGTTTTTGAGGTTGGGCATACATGAGTATGACAGTTTAATGGTGTTTTTGTTGAATATTTTGGACAGTTTGTGTTCTTTTGGGAATGATGTTGCTAAGATTTTAAAGAATTCTTTTCCTACATTTGTTTTTACTTGTCCATCGTATGGTGGGTTGTACCATATGATCTTTCTTTTCCTATTTTTCTTAATTCTGTTCGTGTTGTTGTCTGGACTGTATTGTAGTTTGTAATTGTAACCACTTTTTTGTAATGCTTCTTGATATTCTGTTGCTGCATCATTGAATGCGTTTTCATTGCATGACAGGTTGGATAGTCTCTTGTTTATACCATTGGGTATTGTTTTTAGTATAGATGGTGGGTGGTTGCTTTTGATGTTTACGTAGACTGGTATGTCATTGGGTTTTTTGTATGGTTTGTACACATGGTCATTGAAGTCTAATGTTATGTCTAGGTAATTCACTACTTTTTTGTTTGCTTCTATTGTGATTTTTAAGTTGTGGTTTTTAAAGATTTTACATAATTCTTTTTTCTTGTTTTCAATGGTTCTTGGATTATTGTTTAATGCAGCGAGGCCGTCATCTCTGTATAAACCGGCCTGTTTTCCAAGTTGTTTTTGGATGTTGGATAGCATGAATAGTCCGACTAGTTCACATGTTTCGGCACCATCATACGATCCCATGGTTACATCAAATGTGGAGTTTTTGCTCGTTTTTTTAATCCAAGTTTCATTTCTGCTATGGAGTAAGGTTTTTTTGGTGTGGAAAATAATCTCCATTTCTGACTCTGTTATATTTGTGTATTTGTTGGCAAATTTCAAAGCTTTGTTGAGTAGTTCTTCATCTATGGATGGATAGAAGTCTACTATGTCAAATGTAATGAACATTGTATTTCTCTGTTTGTTGAGTTTCTTAAACCATTGTATGACTTCATAGCTGTTTTTCCAAAGGTTGTATTCGGTGTTTGATTTTATATCTTCTATAGCCTTTTCCAAAATTCTCTTGCTTATTTTGCCCAGTTCGGATTTAGATGGGTTTATTAGTCTACATGTTGGGTTGTTTTGGAAGTTAGGCTTGTGGTCTTTAAGTGTTATGAAGGCCTCCTTTGTTGCTGTTGTCTCTACCCTATCACTTAACTCCATGCGATGTGCAAGCTCTTTTTCTTTTTTGCGGATGTTGCTATGTGTAGTTTTATCAGCTTTCTTGTAGTTTTTCTGGATGTTTTTGTTTAAGAGTTGAGAGTATTCGTTTGGTTCCATTTTGTAAAAATTGCTCGTTTTGTCAGCCTTTACGAATATCTTTTTTTCATTTTGGATTTGTTTTATATCATTTGCTAGTGATGTTTGAAAGTTGTTATTTGATTTTTTGAATTTAATATTGGCTATCAGTCCCTTCATTTTGTCTTCAAAAGGTTTCATTTCATCTGACGGCCTCGCTGCATTAAACAATAATCCAAGAACCATTGAAAACAAGAAAAAAGAATTATGTAAAATCTTTAAAAACCACAACTTAAAAATCACAATAGAAGCAAACAAAAAAGTAGTGAATTACCTAGACATAACATTAGACTTCAATGACCATGTGTACAAACCATACAAAAAACCCAATGACATACCAGTCTACGTAAACATCAAAAGCAACCACCCACCATCTATACTAAAAACAATACCC
>CM065745.1:6504279-6531779 GCA_033310375.1 Conus canariensis
AATCCCACATGGCTCTGATGGGAATCAAACTCACGACCTCCCAGCTGGGAGTCCGCGACACTAACCACTTCACCATGGCGGCTGATTCTTCTTTAGCAGTTATTGTATCTATTTGCGCTTGCAATCTATTCAGAACTATTTGAGCATTACTTTGCTGCTGTGGCTATTCAAGCTTGTGATGCGATAGTTTTGGCATTGTTGGAGATTTCCTTTCTTGGGGAGGATGATGATTAGTGATTGAGTCCATAGTATGTGCCGCTCCCGAGTGTGCAATGCTTTGTGGCACATGACAGTCAGGGTATCAACTACAGCCTCTCTGCCATGTTTCAAGAGTTCTGCAGCGATGTTGTCAATGCCTGCAGCCTTTCCCCATGTTAGTAATGTCACTGCAGATATATCTTCTTCACTGAGTATAGGGAAGCCGTCCTCATTTTGATGAATCCTGTGCTGTTAGCACTTTTATATCTCCTGAAATCCTGTTCTCTGGTTACTGTAGAGTTCAAAACTGTTCCGTCCACCTTTTCATGATTTTTCTTCTAGTGTCAGATTGTTTGCAATTTCTGTCCTGAATGCTGCTGAGTTTACTTTGCTTTCATTTGGTCAGGTCTTTGACAATCTTTCGAGGTTTCTTTACGTCATTGTAGTCTAGTATTATTTTGCAGTTTCCTGATAATGATGTTCGAACCAGTTTTCTTTACGTTCTTCATGTCTTCATGATTCTCTGGTTTACCCCCTCAGTCTACTACAGTGGTTTTAAGCTCCTTCTATCGTCCCACATCTCCTAAATGTTACTTGAGATCAATAGTTTCGATTTCCATTTTGCTTATTCCTAAGACCCTTGCAGCTCTCCAAGTAAACACGTGGTTAAAACTGTTTGTGAGGGCAACAGGGTCCTTTTCTAGGCAAAGCAGTATGGCTAGTATTCCTCCAGTGGAGGATTACAATTGTTCAGAGATGTCTTGGGCCTTTTAGTTTGTCATGATTGAATTTAAATCAACTGTCTCACAATATCCGCACTACAATAAATGACAACGCATTAAAGATAACAAAAAACAGCTCATTAAGAAATAACAAGGCTGTGCATGCACTGCATATGCAACATAGCAATGGGTGGTATGATCGTGTAAAACTAGAAGTGAACGGAATAACAGAAAAAGCAGTTGCACTAGAAATACAGAAAGTATCATACTGTATTACACTATTGTGACAGACCGTTTCCCGTCCAGTCACAAATTTTCATGCAACCGTGCTAACAAGAAGCCGGTTGATGCATGGGTAAACCATTGACTTCCGGGAATAGGCCGGAGGACGTCCGGGAAAGACCGGAGGACACTGGGAAAGACCAGAACCAAGGGCTATGTGGGCTGGCTCCCCACTTTGCCTTAAACATGTGGCTACTAAAAATAAAAGGAAAAGATGCTCCCAGGATTCACCGAAAGGGGGAGAGAATGATGAATCCATCGGTGCTCAACCAATCATGACTGCAAATCCCAAACGGACTATGAACATGGACCAAATGGAATATCCATGTGTCTGTGGAAAGCGTTTCGCTACCACCCGTGGCATGAAGATCCACAGAACAAAGATGGGATGTGTGAAGACTCATCTGAATGAGCAGCAGCGCACTGCATCAGCAGATAAGACGTCGGAAGACCAAGGCCAGGATTTAAACCACAGTGCCAAGGACATCCACGCTGTTGGTTCGGATGAGGAATTTGCACAGGCCCTCGATGCCAGGCGCCTGAAACTCAACCTGCCACGAGCAAACGAAACTGAAGATTGGGAGAAACTGGATGCAAAAATCGTCCAAAGACTCGATGCACTGATAGGGAAAAGCACCCTGGAACACAAACTAGCCACATATGGGGACATTGTGTATGCCACATGTAGAGACGCCTATGGAGCAAAACTACCCAAAGAGAAAACACCTCCAAAGAAATCCAGACGCCAAGAAAAGATGGACAAGATCAGGGTCCAAAAGAAAAACCTCAAGATGCAAATGAAGACCGCACTGCCAGCTGAAAAACAAGGCTTGGAAAAACTGTGGAAAGACCTGAAAGAAAAACACAGCGCCCTCAGCAAAGCGGAATCTGCGAGGAAGAGGAAGAGCAAAAAGAAGAAGACACAAGAGCGCTTCTTCAGAGACCCCTTCCAGTTTGCCAGAACACTGTTTGAGCAGCCAAAATCTGGGACCCTAAGTGTGGACAAAGGAGTTCTTGAGCAGCATCTGAGGAAAACATACTCTGACCCACAGAGCAAAGCACCACTCGACATTCAAGGTCTGGTGTGGCCAACCAACCCTGAGGAACAGTTCAATGGCAAGCCTCCAACGTTGGCGGAAATCAAGAAGGTGGTCGACAAAGCCAGAGCCAAATCATCACCAGGGCCAAACGGAATACCTTACCAGCTTTACAAGAAATGTCCCAAGGTGCTGGAGTGGCTCCACAGGCTGCTGCGATCGGCTTGGAGAAACCAGAAGATCAGCGGCCAGTGGATGACGGCAGATGGTGTGTACATCCCCAAAGAGCAAAACTCAAGTGACATTAGCCAGTTCAGGCCAATATCACTACTGAACGTCGAAGGGAAAATCTTCTTCTCTGTCATGGCAGCAAGGCTGACCAAGTACCTGATGGAAAACAAGTACTTGGATGTGTCAGTCCAGAAAGGTGGCATCCCAGGCGTGGCTGGCTGTGTAGAACACGCCACAATGATCTGGGACGCAATCCAAAAAGCGAAAACAGAAAAGAGAGACCTGGACGTAGTGTGGCTTGATCTGGCAAACGCATATGGATCTGTGCCCCATGAGATGATACAGTTGGCTCTTGAGATGTACCATGTGCCAAAGAACATCCGCGACATGCTCAAGAAGTACTTCAATGGCTTCTCAATGCGGTTCTCTACCAAGGAGTACACAACAGACTGGATCAACTTGGAAGTGGGTATTGCAATGGGCTGTGCAATTTCCCCAATACTGTTCGTGCTGGCAATGGAACTCATCTTGAAAGCAGCAACAAACAACGCGAGACAAACAGACCTTGGTGATGGATACAAGATGCCTCCTCTCAAGGCCTTCATGGATGACACTACAGTGATTTCATCCAGAGAAGACGAGACACGTCATGTGCTGGAGAGGCTGGACGACATAGTTGCCTCATCCAGAATGAAGTTCAAGCCAAAGAAATCACGGAGTCTCTCACTGAGGAAAGGAAAAGTGGCCGGATCTGTGGTCTTCAGTGTTGCCAACCAGGCCATTCCAACAGTCACAGAAGAACCAGTCAAGAGCCTTGGAAGATGGTATGATGATACGCTGAAAGACACACAAAGAGCAAAAGAAACCAAGCAGATGGCGGAGGAAGGCTTGGAGACCATTGACCAGTGTGGGCTCCCTGGCAAATACAAGGTCTGGTGTCTGCAGTTCATGCTGATACCAAAGCTGCTATGGCCTCTGATGATATACGACATCTGCACCAGCATAGTGGAGGCAATGGAAGCCAAAATCAACAAGTTCACAAGGAAATGGCTTGGTGTCCCACCCTGTCTGACTGACATAGCGCTGTACTGTCGCCAAGCAAAGCTGAAACTACCCCTGAAATCCATCCTGGAGGAATACAAAGCAGGGAAGATCAGACTTCAAAGCATGCCCGGAGGACTCAGGAGACAAGGTGGTAGAAGCAATTAAGCCCCAGCTGAAGACAGGCAGAAAATGGAAAGTTCAAGAGGCGATGGATTCTGCAAAAGAAAGTCTCAAGATCAGAGAAATAACAGGACACACACAGACCAACAGACAGGGACTGGGGGTGACCAAAACTGAATGGTGGTCAAAGGCCAAAGGAAAAGCCAAAAGAGACATGATGATTCAGGAGATGAGAAAAGAAGAAGACCAAAAAAGACTCCAAAAAGCAGTCCAGCAGAGCCAGCAAGGGCAATGGACAACGTGGGAGAATGCACTCCAAAGAAGTCTCACTTGGAATGACATTTGGCACATGGCCCCTCTCAGGATCAGCTTCATTCTCAGATCTGCATATGACCTTCTGCCCTCAAATGCAAACCTGGTGAAGTGGGGGAAAACAGACGATCCTGCATGCCCCCTCTGCCATGAAAAACAAACAGTGGAGCATGTCCTAAGCTCATGTAAAGTAGCCCTGGCTCAAGGAAGGTACACATGGAGGCACAACCAAGTGCTCAAAGAAATTGTACAAGTAGTCTGGGCTAGTACCAACATCACAAAAGGGAAAATCAGGACTCCAAAAGCACCTGCAACATTCTTCACGGCAGGAGGCAGCAAATCATGGCCAAGAACAACAGTGCCACTCGAAACATGCAGGCAGAGTCTGCTGGACGGGGCAGATGACTGGGAGTGCACTGCAGACCTCCCAGAATGGAAGAGTCACCCAGAGATCATCAGCAAGAGTGGCATGAGACCAGACATAGTAGTCCACTCTAAGTCAACCAAGCAGCTGATCATGATCGAGCTCACGGTGCCATATGAGAACAGAATGGAGGCAGCTCAAATCTACAAGACTGAAAAGTATGCTGATCTGGCAAACAGCCTGAGGAGAGAAGGCTATCAGGTCAAAGTCCTCACTGCAGAAATTGGAGCTAGGGGGTTTGTAGGAACGTCTGCATACAGCCTCATGAAACAGCTCTCAGTTGCAGGGAAGGAAAAAACCAGAGCCCTGAAAGCAATGGCAGAAGCGGCAGAGAGGTGTTCAAGCTGGATCTGGTCAAGGAGGAACAAAAGTGAACTTCATAAGGCTTAATTTCCCTACAAATATCAGGTGTCCCTGTGGCTCAGTGGTTAAAACGCGAGTCATTAAGTGGAAAATGAGCATGTCCAGAGGGTCATGGGTTCGAATCCCAGCCATGGCTCGTTCCAAGATGGGAAAAAAAAAAGGGGCAGCAGAGGGACATCCGGAGTCATGAACTGGGTGTGGCCCAACCCCCCTAGAGTGTCAGGAGATAAGGGCCGAAACACTTGCTTGAAGGGGGCTTCTCTTCTGAGGACTCTCTGCTGCCACGCTCTCCACGAGTTTCTTTCTACTTACCTGACTCCTGCTCACCTACGCACTGTTAAAGTCGGGTGAGCTGAACCGGTTAGGCAGTCTCTGCAGTGATTCCAGCAACGCAACTACCCAGAAGCCTAAGAGGGACTCCCGTGTCTTTTTGGTGGCAGGGAGGTATTTATTCAGTGTTTATTTATTAGCAAACCGAAAGCGTATTCCCGTTTAGGAGCGACTGAAACTTCCTCAGCGCACTGTGAAGGTTTTGTTTGGAAAACAAAAGTATTTGGTGTGTTCTGTTATCCTATGACTTGATAGGGTAGCAAAACGAAATTGTTTCGGAAAACATGAATAGATGAAGTGAGTGTTAAAGGAAGTGGTCTTCAGAAGAAAAAAAAAGTTTATTCTGTGACTTTACTAGTTATGAACTTCATGATGAAAAAAAAATGTTTATTCCAATGTGGTTTGGGAGAAGAGGGGGAGTTTTGATGCTATGGATAATAAGCTCCCAAAGTGTGCGACATAGACTATATATGCTGTTTTGATGTTTGATGTGGATGAGTATTTAACTCACTCTTGATATGAATATTGAATAATTGTGTGTTGGTAAACAAGAGTGTTGTGGAAATCTCTCCCTTACATATATTGAAGTAGATGAATCGTTTGAAAAAAGAAACCTTTTTAAAATCTGGTGATTATATGAAATGAAATGAACATTCTTGTCGTGTAACAAGAAAAAGAAATGAACATTTGTGACATGACGAAAGACATTCATAGTTTAATGGAAAGTAATCATTAATTGTGTGTAATGATTCTAATCATGGTTTATTGAAGAGGGTCTAGGTGGAAATCCTTTCCCCAATTTGGAAAACTAGATTCTGAAAGGTTTATACTGAAATCCTTTCCTGTGTAGTGCTATGATTCCGGAAAAGGGAATGTTGTAGTGTTATGATTCCGGAAAAAGGAATGTTGTATTGTTATGATTCCGGAAAAGGGAATGTTGTAGTGTTGAAGAAAGAATATGCTGATGTTTGTCCCAAGTTCTAGTGGAGTGTGATGTGACTAATGAATATGAATGTAGTTATGATAGTAATGAATAGTAGCCATGATAATCAAGGTAGTTAATTAGTTTCCCCAGGTAGAAGTGTACCCTCGTCTAAAGGGGACTGGCTGCCATTTACTGAGCCCCTTGTTCTCTGCCTTGTGTCGGCCTGGAGAGGCTGGCCTGAGTGCCGACAACTGCCCTGCCTGCCACTGCGCCTGGGACCGACTATCCACTGAGCCAGTTGGGCTGGAGACGCGCTGCTGCCAAGCCAGAACGCCGCTCCCGAGTTTTGAACCAGCGACCTGTTGGCTAGGCCGTCGCTGCGTTCTGTGTCTTGTGTGTGAGCCACAGCTCCTGTGTGAGACTGTCGCCTTGTCGTCGGCAGAGACGACGTGAGTGTGGTAGTGATTTTGAGCCACAGCTCTGTGAAGTTCTTTAAGTCCTGTGTCGGACTTGACGCTGTAGTCGTCGTCTTCAACGTCTTCAATGTTTTCGTCGTCTGCGCCATCTTCGTCGTCTTCGTCCTCTTCATCGTTTCGTCGTCGTCATCGTCTACGTCGTCGTGGGAACCAGCAGCGCTTGTAGATAACCAGTAAAATATAGATATATTTTGTGTGTACGCCTTATGGTTGGCGTGCCGACCTACTGATGTCCTTGCATTTATCATATATGTTTGTCTGATGGCTCGGGCAGCATAAAACAAAAAAAAGGTGTTGTTCTGTTGCCTGGCTGTCAATGTTTGGGTGAGTGGGTGTGTGTATGTGCATTGGAAAAGTCGTGCATGCATCCATAATTTCTGTGTGTGAGTCAGACAGTCAGACACCCGCAGACACGACCCATTCTATCCGTAACATCTGGTGACCCGGTAGAACGTTTGATATTTACCTTCGAAATTGTGCTAGGGTCAGGATTTCTTTTGTGCCCCCTTTGTAGTGTCCCCAGTTCTTAAGTTAGGGCACGTTTACCGACTTTCCTTTTGAGAGAATCGATTGTTTTGTGTTGTTGAATGACTGTTTCTGGTTAAGTTGATTTCCTGTCTCCAGCGTAACGGGGTATCTCTTTTGTATAGTTTCTGGAGATACGAGGGCCTAATTCGTTATCTTCTGTGGGCTTTAGTTTGATTCTCTTTTGTTACCCTTCTGATTGTTTCTATTTCTATCTTTTCACTTCGGGATTGTGTTGCTCCTATAGCGTTCTGAGGATTTCTCTCTTGAATGAATGTGTGTATGGTTGGCTGCCTGGGCCATTTAAAAAAAAAAACCCCCCCCTTCCCTCCCTAAAAAAAGAAAATTTGATTGATATATGCATATGTGTATTGATCATTGATTGATTTATGCACATGTTTATTCATTGTTGATTGGTTTCTGCATATGTGCATTCATTATTGCTGTTGTTGACTGATGCATTTGTTTATCACTTATTGATTGTTAATTGCGTTTCCCATACCCCTAAACTTCTGTTTATTAATTATTACTGTCGTTTCATTGGGTTTAATGATATTCAATACTTTATAAGTGTGATAGATATAAATGTTTGTGTGGAAAAAAATAACAATAACCCTCTTTGAACTATATTTCAGTGGACATAGTGTCCAAATTTTCTTTTGATTGTATTTTGTCCACGAAATAAGTTTTTCAACATGTCCTCTGTGGACGAAGATAAAATTTTCACTAAGTACTTACAACGTGGTAAGGCATTTGGTATTGAAGGACAGGCTTTATTAGACTATGTTGATAGATGTATTACGCAAGATTTAGAAAGAGAAGAAAGAATGAACGTAAAGCGAATGCAGGAAGAAGAGGAAACCAAAAGAGCAAAAGAGATGGAGGAAACTAAAAGAGCACAAGAGCTAGAAGAAACTAAAAGATTTCAACAAAAAGAGATTGAAGAAACTAAAAGAATACAGTTAGAAATTTCTCGTCAAGGAGTAATTTCAGGTGAGGACAGTCACAGTCAAAGTACTAGCGAACCCAGGTCTAACGCCCCTCGTCCTACCTTTCCCAAATTGCCTCCCTTTAAATAAAGAACAGATGACATTGATAGTTATCTTTTCATGTTCGAAACCCATGCTCGCTCTCTAGGCTGGTCAGAAAGTCTATGGGTCATTTATCTCTCTGCATTACTTGAAGGTTCAGCTCTCACACTTTATCACAGTTTGGCAGATGATAACGTGGTTTCTTATGAGCTGTTGAAAGAAAGTTTGTTGAAGAAATTTCAGTGTACTCCAGATGGGTTTCGTAAGCGTTTTCGTGAGTCAAAGCCTAGTACAGATGAACCCTTTGAAACCTTTTCAGTGGAACTTAGATGCCTTCTTGATCGTTGGATTTCGTTGTCCAAGACTGAGAAATCTTTTCAGGGTCTTGTTGATCTTATTCTGAGAGAGCAGTTTTTAGAATGTGTTTCTAAGGATTTGGCTACTTTCCTGTGTGAAAAAGATGAAAAAACATTTGATGCTATGATCAAGTCTGCTGAGTCATACAGGCGTGCCCATCCCACTAAGCTCCTTTCCAGAAAGGCTGATGTAAATATTTTTGCCTCTGTTCCCCATAATACTTCTGGACAGTCAGATAGACCCCCATTCCATGGTCAGTCAGATAGAGGTCGCAGGTATTTTGCCCCTCATCCTGTTCAGAATCCCAGCATCCCAGCTAATCGAGGCGGTGGTAACCGTTACCGTGGTCGTGGCACTCGCCCCTATTCAGTCAGTAGAGGTTCATCAGGAAATACATTTTCCCAGTCTCCCAGTGTTGTCTCTTTTCTTTGTAAAAAGACAGGGCATGTGGCTTCCAAATGTTCTTGGAAGTCAGGTAGAAACCCAAGCAAGATTTGTACTCTTAGTCATCCGGATAAGTGCCCCTTTGTGACTGACAGTTCAACTGTTGTCGACAAGTCAGCTGACAAACATTCTACTGCTGCTTGTTCGATTATTCGCTCCCCATTCGCTTGTTTAGCTGCAGGTAAATTCACAGGGAAGTTGAACTTGGAAGCTGGTTCTGTCAATGGCACTCTAAGTTCTGTATTGCGTGACACTGGTGCTACCATCTGTGGTGTTCGCAAGTGACTAGTTTCCGATAGCCAGATGCTAGGTACTACAGTGAGCTGTGTTTCTTTTGGAGGACGTGTGGATGAATTCCCACTAGCTACAGTTCCTGTCAGTTGTCCCTACTTTGAGGGCGATCTAACCTGCTGTGTCCTAGACAGTCCTGTCGCAGATCTCATCATAGGCAATGTTCCTTGTGTCTGTGAAGGCAGTGCTTCCAGTGATGTGAGTGATGAACCCTTCTCTTTAGCTGCCGTTACCAGGGTTAGAGCTAAACATGTGGTAGAGAAGCAACCTCTGTGTCAGATCCCTGATGACTTGAATATTTCTCGTTCTGATCTGATTCCAAAACAAAAGGAGGATGAGTCGTTGAAGACATGTTTTCAGTTAGCGTCTTCTGGTGAAGTGAAGAAGTCAGGTACAGCTACCTTCTACTACTATTTGTCAGACGGTGTTCTGTGCAGGCATTTAAAGAAAAATGACATTCCTTTTGATCAGGTTGTTGTTCCCTCTGACCTCCGACCTACAGTGCTATCTGTAGCACACGATCGTATTCTGTCAGGTCATTGCGGTTCTCGTCGAACTCTGGCAAGAGTCCTCAACAAGTTCTTTTGGCCTGGTGTAACTGTAGATGTGGCCAAGTATGTAGTTTCATGTGACGTTTGTCAGAAGACAGTACCTGAGAGAAAAAGTTTGTCCAGTACCCCTTTCTACTGTTCCATTAATTGGTACTCCATTTGACCGTGTGGCTGTTGACCTTGTGGGTCCGCTGTCTCCTCCTTCGGAGCAAGGTCATAGATATATTCTTACCTTGATTGATATAGCCACCCGTTTCCCAGAGGCTGTTCCCTTGAAGGATATCTCTTCTGTCAGTGTAGCAGAAGCACTATTGGGAATCTTTTCTCGTCTAGGATTCCAAAAAGAGATTCTTTCGGATCAAGGCACCCAGTTTAATTCTGACCTCATGAAACAGTTTCATGTGTTATATGGTACCAAGGTCATTCGCACATCGCCATACCATCCTCAGGCAAATGGTCATGTTGAGCGTTTTCATGGCACTCTGAAATCGATGCTGAAGAAAACTGTGCGTTCTTACCCAAAGGCATGGCATCGATATCTACCTGCACTGCTAGTTGCATGCAGAGTTGCCTTCAGAAAGTACAGGTTTTTCCCCATTTCAGTTGTTGTTTGGTCGACAAGTTCGTGGCCCTATCGCTCTATTGCAGGAGTCTTGGACCCAGTCTGATGGTCATGATGCTGAAGCAAAACCCCTTTATGCCTACTTGTTCGAGCTTAAAAATGTCATTGCTGACTCATGCAAGTTGGCTATGGAGCATTCTGTCGATTCCTCTGCTAAGGGAAAAAAAGCATTTTGATCGTAAGGCTAGAGAACGTCATTTCCAGGTTGACGACGAAGTCCTTGTTCTCCTCCCTACGGATTCAAACAAGTTACTCGCTAGTTGGTCAGGACCATTCCCAGTTACCAAGGTCTTGCATCCTGACTACAAAGTTCTCATCAAAGGGAAAGAAAAGGTTTTTCATGCCAATATGTTGAAGAGGTACATTCGCCGTTCTACTGTGTCTGTGTCTCAGAGTACCCCAACAGTTACCTCACAGGGACAGTCAGTACCATGGTCAGAGATAGCGCCTCTCAGTCAGTTCTTCAGTTTAACGTCTATTCAGTATAAGTATTATTAGACGGGGAAAAAAACAAACAACACACACACACACACACACACACACACACACACACACACACACACACACACACACACACACAGAGACACACACACACACACACACACAACAAAACAACCATATGAATGTGTGTGTGCGTGTACGTGTGTGTGTGTGTGTGTGTGTGTGTGTGTGTGTGTGTGTGTGTGTGTGAGTGTGAGTGTGTGTTTCTCTGTGTGTGTGTGTGTGTGTGTGTGCGTGTGTGTGTGTGTGTGTGTGTGTGCATGCGCGCGCGCGTGAGTGTGTGTGTGTGTGTGTGTGTGTGTGTGTGTGTGTGTGTGTGTGTGTGTGTGTGTGCCTGAGTGTGTGTGTGGGGAGGGGGGTGCAAGAGAGAGAGAGGACTGTGTTAGGGACAAGAGGGGAAAGTTGGGATGGGTGGTAAGATAGGTAGATATTTACGTATCTAGCCTTTAGTGTATGCTGATCGGGGGAATTAAAGTATATCAAATGAAACAAGTTTAGTAGAATTGCAGCATAATGCAGGGGGATGGGTGGAGAAGGAGAAAGTTTGCGGGTGGGGATGGGGGGCATCAGGGTGGAAAGGAGGACGGAATAGAGGAAGGGAGTGGGAGGGTGGGGGTGGGGGATAACCATACATATCATATAATCGTAACTCTTTTATATCAATGTCGTACAACACAACAGTTTTATTTAAAGTGCATCAGAGATAGATACCAAGTGGACCGGAATTAAAAATTTCAGAGAACACGCAAAGAAATGAGTGATTATTTAAGATATTTTCAGTGGATACTGGTGCACTGGCTGACAACTGATCTGCTAACTTTATCTTAGGAACAAAGTGCCTAACTCCTGGGCAGTGAAGAAGTAGGTGGTTTACAGTTATTTGTTTGCCACATATGCAATGTATATTTTTAGAGTACTTTGTTCTTAAAGCATTTAATCGGAACCTATACATCAAACTAGTAACATGTCTGGAATGCATTACAGATAAATTGTTTAAAAAGGATTTCGGATTCGCTGCATTCTTTACTTGTACACAGTGCTGGTAATACTGACTATTTGTTTTCTTGTGCAGTTCAGCAACCTGATTTTGAGACACTTTTTCTATGCGCTGGTTAAATTCATGCAGATCTAGTCGAATGTGGAGATGCTGTGACCCTTTTTAATTTTTTGCTGCCCTTTTAGCCGCATGATCTGCCCACTCGTTTGGGGTGATTCCGGAGTGAGAAGGAATCCAGCAAAAGGTAATACTGGTACCCTTTAGAGACAACTCATGAATAATATGTTTTATTTTAATAGTCATTTCTAGTCGTTTTTTATGCCTCGGGATTTAATGGCGTGTAAAACAGACTTTGAGTCCACACAGAATAAGATTTTGCATGTATCCGTCGAACGATCCTCTCAGTTCTGGCAAGAAAGATGTTTCGTTCGAGAGTTCTCCAGGAAATGTTCCTTGTTCAAACCTCGCTCCAAATTCTTGTGATCCTGTAGTCGCGTACACGGTCGGTGTTGTTCAAGACTGCGATGACGCACTACCAATACACACTTTACCTGTTCCCATGGCATCTTCTATGCCAGATGAAGATATCGATTCAGCACAGTTTGATAGTACTTTGTCTGACAACAATGCTAATGAGTTACGAAGAGTCTTTGAGGATTTTCAGGATATTCTTACTCCGAAACCAGGCTCCTTTTCTGGCAGCTACTATTAGGGATTCCTTTAACAACAGATGTTCCAGTTAGAAAAAGGTGTTATGACATCCCCTTCTCTGCTAGAGAGGTTGTTGAGAGAGAAGTTGGCATCATGTTGGAACTCGGTATCATTGAACCTTCAAATAGTCCCTATGCCTCACCAGTTGTTCTCGTCAGCAAAAAAGATGGTACCTGTCGCTTTTGCATTGATTTCCGTTCTCTGAATAAGATTACCGTCTTCGATGCTGAGCCCATTCCCGACGTGGAAAGTTTATTTACAAGATTATCTGATGAAAAGTTCTTTACAAAGATAGATCTTGCAAAGGGATATTGGCAGATAGTTGTTAAGCCCGAGGACCGTCAAAAGACAGCTTTTACAACGCATATGGGTCTTTTTCAGTTTGTAAGGATGCCCTTCAGTCTTGTGTCAGCACCTGCTGTTTTCGCACGCATGATGCGCATGCTAGCTTTGGATCAGTTCTCAGCTGTCAGTTTCTTTGATGATATTCTGGTTCATAGTGTTCCATGGGATGCACATATTCGTCATGTGAAAGATGTTCTTTCGTGTCTGAGGTCTTTCAACCTCATAGCTTGTCCCTCGAAAATCGAGGCAGGTTTCCATTCTCTGGAATTTCTCGGACATATCGTGGGAGGTGGTACTATGCGTCCTGAACAGAAATATATAGATAAGATTCTGAGAAATCCCACCCCTACTGCCAGAATGCAAGTCAGATCTTTGCTAGGTTTGCTTAGCTTCTACAGGAGATATGTTC
The DNA here is from genome assembly GCA_033310375.1 of Conus canariensis. NCBI lineage: Eukaryota > Metazoa > Mollusca > Gastropoda > Neogastropoda > Conidae > Conus > Conus canariensis. The sequence continues at coordinate 6,517,528 of CM065745.1, forward strand.
CCAGTTTTTCCACTTTGGGTGCTCCACTCTCTGATTTAATCAAGGATGTTGGTCGAGCTGGAAGATCTATTTCTTGGACCCCTGAATGTGCAGTAGCGTTACAGAAGATTCAGAGTATTTTGTCATCAGCACCTGTATTACTGTTACCAGTTAGGTAAGCCCTTTGTTCTTAGAACGGATGCTAGTTCTGTTGGGCTAGGTGCTGTACTACTGCAGGAGGATGATGATGTATTTCACCCAGATGTGTTTGGGAGTCGCAAGTTGTTGGATCGTGAAAAATCATACAGTACCATCGAACGAGAATGTTTAGCCATTGTTTGGGCTGTTCAGAAGTTCGTTCGATACCTTTGGGGTGTCAGGTTTATCCTACAAACAGATCATCGACCTTTGACGTACCTTCGAACGTCAAATTTTAAGAATTCCCAAATTATGCGTTGGGCATTGTCTCTGCAGGAATTCTCGTTCGAAGTGGAACCAGTTCCAGGATCATCGAATATTTTCGCTGATCTTCTTTCACGTTCTTTTGAGAACCAGTCTGTTCCTTAGACATTGGTTTGTGTACATCCCAGTTTTGATGTCCTTTTCATGTATTTTTTTCTTGAATTTTGTGACCTGTAGTTGTTTACTTCCTCTTAGTAAAAACAATTCGGACATTGTTTTTGTTTAGGAGGGGGAGTATTCTGATGGACCGTTTCCCGTCCAGTCACAAATTTTCATGCAACCGTGCTAACCGGAAGGTAGTCGTCCGGAAGCCGGTTGAAAAGTTTACCTGACTGCTGCTCACCTGCACACTGTTAAAGTCGGGTGAGCTGAACCGGTTAGGCAGTCTCTGCAGTGATTCCGGCAACGCAACTACCCAGAAGCCTAAGAGGGACTCCCGTGTCTTTTTGGTGGCAGGGAGGTATTTATTCAGTGTTTATTTATTAGCAAACCGAAAGCGTATTCCCGTTTAGGAGCGACTGAAACTTCCTCAGCGCACTGTAAAGGTTTTGTTTGGAAAACAAAAGTATTTGGTATGTTCTGTTATCCTATGACTTGATAGGGTAGCAAGACGAAATTATTTCGGAAAACATGAATAGATGAAGTGAGTGTTAAAGGAAGTGGTCTTCAGAAAAAAAAGTTTATTCTGTGACTTAACTAGTTATGAACTTCATGATGAAAAAAAGGTGTTTATTCCAATGTGGTTTGGGAGAAAAGGGAGAGTTTTGATGCTATGGATAATAAGCTCCCAAAGTGTGCGACATAGACTATATATGCTGTTTTGATTTTTGATGTGGATGAGTATTTAACTCACTCTTGATATGAATATTGAATAATTGTGTGTTGGTAAACAAGAGTGTTGTGGAAATCTCTCCCTTACATATACTGAAGTAGATGAATCGTTTGAAAAAAGAAACCTTTTTAAAATCTGGTGATTATATGAAATGAAATGAACATTCTTGTCGTGTTACAAGAAAAAGAAATGAACATTTGTGACATGACGAAAGACATTCATAGTTTGATGGAAAGTAATCATTAATTGTGTGCAATGATTGCATTCATGGTTTATTGAAGAGGGTCTAGGTGGAAATCCTTTCCCCAATTTGGAAAACTAGATTCTGAAAGGTTTATACTGAAATCCTTTCCTGTGTAGTGCTATGATTCCGGAAAAGGGAATGTTGTAGTGTTATGATTCCGGAAAAAGGAATATTGTATTGTTATGATTCCGGAAAAGGGAATGTTGTAGTGTTGAAGAAAGAATATGCTGATGTTTGTCCCAAGTTCTAGTGGAGTGTGATGTGGCTAATGAATATGAATGTAGTCGTGATTATAATGAATAGTAGCCATGATAATCAAGGTAGTTAATTAGTTTCCCCAGGTAGAAGTGTACCCTCGTCTAAAGGGGACTGGCTGCCATTTACTGAGCGTCGGGGCCGTAGCTGTTCTACCCCCTTGTTCCCCGCCTTGTGTCGGCGTGAAGAGGCCGGCCTGAGTGCCAACAAGTACCCTACCTGCCACTGCACCCAGGACCGACTATCTGCTGAGCCAGTTGGGCTGGAAACGCCACTGCTGCCAAGCCAGAGCGCCGCTCCCGAGTTTTGAATCAGCGAACTGTTGGCTAGGCCATCACTGCATTCTGTGTCTTGTGTGTGAGCCACAGCTCCTGTGTGAGACTGTTGCCTTGTCGTCGGCAGAGACGACGCGAGTGTGGTAGTGATTTTGAGCCACAGCTCTGTGAAGTTCTTTAAGTCCTGTGTCGGACTTGACGCTGTAGTCGTCGTCTTCAACGTCTTCAATGTTTTCGTCGTCTGCGTCATCTTCGTCGTCTTCGTCCTCTTCATCGTTTCGTCGTCGTCATCGTCTACGTCGTCGTGGGAACCAGCAGCGCTTGTAGATAACCAGTAAAATATAGATATATTTTGTGTGTACGCCTTATGGTTGGCGTGCCGACCTATTGATGTCCTTGCATTTATTATATATGTTTGTTTGATGGCTCGGGCAGCATAAAACAAAAAAAGGTGTTGTTCTGTTGCCTGGCTGTCAATGTTTGGGTGAGTGGGTGTGTGTATGTGCATTGGAAAAGTCGTGCATGCATCCATAATTTCTGTGTGTGAGTCAGACAGTCCGACACCCGCAGACACGACCCATTCCATCCATAACAACTATGTATTCTGTATCCATGCCATTGTTTCCAGTCACACTAATCGGATAAAAGACAGAACCAATATTCATCTACCCTGAGAATAAAAAATGTAAAAGTTTTCCTGGAGCAGCAATAGGTTATTGACTCGTACAAATAAAACAATAAGAGAAAATAGATGGCGGTACAGAAAAGAAAAAATGGAAAATTAAAATAAGTATGAACAGACGGAAAAGGTGACACCACATGTGTAGCTAGAGGAGATCGGTATCATAAGCCAGAATTACTAGACTGTTGACAGTGTGGTGATAGTGAGAATGACTCGTCTTATTCCAGGGTATGTGCAGCCTGTGGGATACAACCCAGAGTCTGCGTCTGCAGGGTCTCACAGGAGTTCCAGCCCGAAAATATCCCTGACACTCCAGGTCAGACAGCCCATCATGATCAGCCTTCGCCACATGTACCTACAGTGTGCAGCCTATGACCACTTAACAGTGTACACAGTGAGAGACGGACAGACACAGAAGCTTTGGAGACATTGTGGAACATTACCTCCCTTGCCAGTGGTGTTGGTTCACATGGAGAAAGTGATCATTGAGATGGAAAGGAACAAATTTCGTTTTCCGCGGTTTTTGAGCTCATATGGAATATATACCCCGAACAGAATAAGGGGGTTTCGGATGCTTTACAGCTTGCATCCGGTGACAGTATAATCTCTGTGCATCTATCTGTCTGTCTGTCTGTGTGTCTGTCTCTGTCTCTCTCACTCTCTGTCTGTCTGTCGGGGTCACTTCCGGCACGCAGAATATAAACATTAACAGGCTAGAGCTCCGTAACCAAAGTGAAATTGTGAGGTCTACAGACATTCTAATGAAGCGTTCTTGTACATTCACCATCATGTCTTCAATACCATTTTCCATCCATGCTGCATGTGCTGGATTTGTGACTGTATTTCTTTCTTTCATACATCGGCCTGTTTAGAAAAAGGCTGCCTTATTCTCTAGGACATCGATAATCCATACGTGGCAGATGTGTTAGCATAGGTTTGGTCCTCTCTCTCTCTCTAGAACTACGGACTTTTACTCCAGCACTGTGGTAACATTGATCAGAACCCCGACCTGCTCCTGGCAACAAAGCTGACAGCCTGAGACAGACCAGACTCAGAAGCTCCAGCAGGGCTCACCAGCATCCAGCCTCTCCACCTCTCGGATAGCTACAGAGCCCAGTCTCAATGGTGTCAGGTTTTCCATTTAGGACCATAGCTGCAAGTTTCCTTAACTGAAGGCTAACATGAGGGACATACATATCAGCCTTCAATTCATGAAACTTGCAGCTATGCTGGACTGCATGATGACATTATATTTTTGAAAAGGGACGTCGTTGATCTTAGGCGTAAAAATGAAAACCTTACGGCACAAAATGACAGACTGAATGGAAAACGTATTGAAACTTGAACGACAGACCAAGGATTTAGAATGTCGTATATGCAATATTTCATGGCATTGCCAGGAGAGAACAGGAAACCAGGCAGGATTGTGAGGGCCTCGCGTATTATTTGTTAGCTGAGAAATTAGAACTGTCGAGGGAAATACAGTTTGACAAGATCTACAGTTTGAATGGGCAAACAGACTTTTCAATCGTTGGTTTTCGTATTTTTTAAGGCCCAGAAATCAATTCTGGGTGCTAGGCATAGGCTGGGAGGTACTAATGTATTTGTCGGAGAAGACTTCACCTAGTGGGTGAGAGAAACATGGGGAAAACACCCCTTGTTTCTCATCCGAGAGTCCCCAGAAAAGAAATAAAAAAAGAGCCATTGATCTTTGATCAGCTGGTCATTGAGGTAAAAACTGTTACTTAGGCCAGGAGAGTAAACTGAAAATGTCCACTTAGATATATGGCGGACCTGTTACAGAAATATCAGAACAACTTGATTCATTAAATCTGTGCCTAAATCAAAACATGGAGGGGAATGGGAAAAGGTAAGGATGGCACATCACGTGCAACTCGGGTTGGCACGGGTGACACAGCTGTGTCAACGCTCCCTATTAACTATAAAGTTCACGATAGAGATTGCTCGTGCAACATGTCATTAACGCTAAGATGTTTAGATGTTTTAAGGTTGGTTGATAAACATGTACCTGATGACACACGGTATGCAGTACATGCGCATAATGAAGGAATGGATGAAAGTGTGTTTCCTGTCGTGTTTGATGAATTCGGTTCTCCTAAATTATGAGTGCGTAATGTAAGAGTAGTTGAAAACGTTATGTGCCATAACATAATGAAAGACTTGTGGGAAATGCTTTATCTCCTTTAGAAAAAATTGTTATTATTCTGCTGTACAAATGGGACGAACAAATTACAAGAGAAAACTTGACGCGTTTTGACCTCTTTGGTCTTAGTCAAGCAAGGTAAACAGCATTCAGGACAATAAAAACGAACAATGAGCAATCACCGATCTTCTCAGACTGGGCGCAGAATGGACGTTAAATGTCAAAGAAAGCTGCTAGGAAGGAGACAATGCGAGTTGAAATAATAATGGTGATAATGATAATAATGATGATACTACTACTACTACTACTTTTGGTAATGATAATAATATATACAGTAAACAGAGGACTACTACCATTTTTAGTAATGATATGGCGATAGTAGTTGCAGTATAAGTCCATATCTGTTTCAAAGTTTTGTCCCAGTTTTGATTTTCATGTAATATCCAACTCAAATCGGTCAAATTAAAACGATTCAGTGAAAAGATCTTTCTTTAAAAGGGCATTTTTTAAACTAAGAGGCGCACCCCTGTCATGTACACTGGGAGTGAATGGCACCAGTAACTTTTTTGTGAAGTGCACCCCCATGGGTGCACTGGTAGTGAAAGAGACCATATACTTTCACACATATACCAAGCAAAAAACATCTTCTTTCAATTTTTTTCCCAACAAATAAAGTGGGGCACGTGGGGTAGGGACAGGTGGCGCAGAAACAGGTGGGGCAGAAACAGGTGGGGCAGAAACAGGTGGGGCAGGGACAGTTGGAACAGGCTGGGCAGGAACAGGTGGGACATGAACAGGTGGATCAGGTTGGGCACGAACAGATGGGACAGGAACAAGTGGAACAGGTGGGGCAGGAAAGGGTGGAACAGGTGGGGCAGGAACAGGTGGGACAAGAACAGGTAGGGCAGGAACAGGTGAAACAGGTGGGGCAGGAACAGGTGGGACAAGAACAGGTAGGGCAGGAACAGGTGAAACAGGTGGGGCAGGAACAGATGGGGCAGGAACAGGTGGAACAGGTAGGGCAGGAACAGGTGTGGCAGGAACAGGTGGGGAAGGAACAGGTGGGTAAGGAAGAGGTGGGGCAGGAACAGGTGGAACAGGTGGGGCAGGAACAGATGGAACAGGTGGGACAGGAACAGGTGGGGAATGAACAGGTGGGGCAGAAACAGGTAGGGAAGGAACAGGTGGGGCAGAAAGAGATGGAAAAGGTGGGGCAGGAGCAGGTGCGGCAGGAACAAGTGGGGCAGGAACAGGTGGGGAAGGAACATGTAGGGCAAGAACAGGTGGGGCAGGAACAGGTGGGACAGGTGGGACAGAAACAGGTGGAACAAGTGAAACAGGTGGGGCAAGAACAGGTGGGGAAGGAACAGGTGGGGCAAGAAAAGGCGAGAAGGAACAGGTAGAGAAGGAACAGATGCGGAAGAAACAGGTGGGGCAGGAACAGGTGGAACATGTGGGCATGAACAGGTGGGAAAGGAACAGGAGGGGCAGGAACAGGTGGGTAAGGAACAGTTGGGACAGTCACAGGTGGGACAGTCACAGGTGGGACAGGAACAGGTTGGGAAGGAACAGGTGGGGCAGTCACAGGTGGGACAGGAACAGGTGGGGAAGGAACAGGTGGGGCAGGAACAGGTGGAACAGTTGGGGAAGGAACAGGTGGGGCAGGAACAGGTGGGGCAGGTGGGACAGGAACAGATGGGGAGGGAACAGGTGGAACAGGTGGGAAAGGAACAGGTTGGGAAGGAACAGGTGGGGCAGGAACAGGTGGAACAGGTGGAGAAGGAACAAAGGGGGCGGGAACCGGTGGGGCAGGTGGGGCAGGAACAGGCAGGGAAACAACAGGTGGGGAAGGAACACGTGCGGCAGGAACAGATGGAACAGGTGGGGCAGGAACAGGTGGGACAGGATCAGGTGGGGCAGGAACAGGTGAGGAAGGGACAGGTGGGGCAGGAACAGGTGGAAAAGGTGGGGCAGGAACAGGTGGGAAAGGAACAGGTTGGGAATGAACAGGTGGGGCAGGAACAGGTGGAACAGGTGAAGCAGCAACAGGTTGGGCAGGAAATGGTGAAGCAGGAACAGGTGGTGCAAGAACAGGTGAGGCAGGAACAGGTGGTGCAGGAACAGGTTGTAAAAGGTGGGACAGGAACAGATGGTGCAGGTGGGGCAGGAACAGGTGAGGAAGGAATAGGTGGAACAGGTGGAAAAGGTGGGGCAGGAACAGATGGGGCAGGAACAAGTGGGGCAGGAACAGGTGGGGATGGAACATGTAGTTCAAGAACAGGTGGGGCAGGAACAGGTGGAACAGACGGGGCAAGAACAGGTGGGACAAGAACAGGTGGGGAAGGAACAAGTGGAACAGGTGGAATAGGTTGAACAGATGTAGATGGAACAGATGAGGCAGGAACAGGTGAGGCAGAAACAGGAGGAACAGGTGTGGCAGGAACAGGAGGAACAGGTGAGGCAGGAACAAGAGGAACAGGTAGGACAGTAACAGGTGGGGCAGGAACAGGTGGGGAAGGAACAGGTGGAACAGGTGGGGCAGGAACAGGTAGGGCAGGAACAGGTGGAACAGGTGGGGCAGGAACAGATGTGGCAGGAACAGGTGGAACAGGTGAGGCTTGGACAAATGGGGCAGGAACAGGTGGGGCCTTAACAGATGGGGCAGGAACAGATGGGGCAGGAACAGGTGGAACAGGTAGGGCTGGAACAGATGGGGTAGGAATCGGTGGTGAAGGAACAGGTGGGGCAGGAACAGGTGGGACAGGTGGGGCAGGAACCTGTGGGACAGGAACAGGATCGACAGGAACAGGTGGATCAAGAACAGGTGGATCAGGTGGGGCGGGAATAGGTCGAACAGCTGGGGCAGGAACAGGTGGAACAGGTTGGACGGGAACATGTGGGACAGAAACAGGTGGAACAGGTGGGCCAGGAACAGGTGGGGCAGGAACATGTGGAACAGGTTGGCCAGGAACAGGTGGGACATGAACAGGTAGAACAGGTGTGACAGGAATAGGTGGGGCAAGAACAGGTGGGGCAGAAACAGGTGGGGCAGGAACAGGTGGGACAGGTGGGCCAGGAGCAGGTGGGGCAGGAACAGGTGAAACAGGTGGGCCTGGAACAGGTGGGGCAGGAACAGGGGAAACAGGTGGGACAAAGACAGGTGAGGCAGGAACAGGTGGGACAGGAACAGATGGAACAGGTGGGGCAGGAACAGGTGCGGCAGGAACAGGTGGAACAGGTGGGACAGGAACAGGTGGGACAGGAACAGGTGGGACAGGAACATGTGGGGCAGGAACAGGTGGGGCAGGAACAGGTGGAACTGTGGAGCATGAACAGGTGGGCAGAAGCAGGTGAAGAAGGAACTGCTGGGGCAGAACAGATGGGGCAAAAACAGGTGGGACAGGAACAGATGGCACAGGAAAATGTGGGGCAGGAACAGGTGGGCAGGAACAGATGGAACAGGTGGGCAGGAACAGGTTGTGGCAGAAACAGGTGGGAGAAGGAACAGGTGGCGCAGGAACAGGTGGGACAGGAACAGGTGATGCAGGAACATGTGGGACAGGAACAGGTGGGGAAGGAAACACGTGGAACTGGTTGGGAAGGAACAGGTGGAACAGATGGTGCAGGAACAGATGGGGCAGGAACAGGTGAGGAAGAAACAGGGGGAACTAGTTGGGAAGGAACAGGTGAAACAGGTGGTGCAGGAACAGGTGGGAAGGAACACGTGGAACAGGTGGGGCAGGAACAGGTGGGACAAAAAGAGGTGGGGAAGGAACACGTGGAACTGGTTGAAAAGGACCAGGTGGAACAGGTGGGCAGGAACAAGTGGGGCAGGAACAGATGGAAACAAGTGGTGCAGGAACAGATGGGGCAGGAACAGGTGAGGAAGAAACAGGGGGGAACTAGTTGGGAAGGAACACGTGGAACAGGTGGTGCAGGAACTGGTGGGGCAGGAACAGGTGGGGAAGGAACACGTGGAACAGGTGGTGCAGGAACAGGTGGGACAGAAACAGGTGGGGAAGGAACACGTGGAACTGGTTGAAAAGGACCAGGTGGAACAGGTGGGGCAGGAACAAGTGGGGCAGGAACAGATGGAACAGGTGGAGCAGGAACAGGTGGGGCAGGAACAGGTGGGGCAGGAACAGGTGGGGCAGGAACAGGTGGGACAGGAAAAGGTGGGGTAAGAACAGGTGGGGCAGGAAAAAATGAGGCAGGAACAGGTGGGGCAGGAACGAGGAACGGGACGAGGAACAGCAGGGGCAGGAACAGGTGGAATGGTTTGGGCAGGAATAGGTGGGAGGAACAGGTGGAACAGGTGGAGGCAGGGAACAGGTGGAGCTGGAACAAATGGGGCAGGAACAGGTGGAAACAGGTGGGGTTTGAACAGATGGGGAAGGAACAGGTGGGGCAGGAACAGGTGGAGCAGGAACATGTGGTGCAGGAACAGTCAGGGAAGCAACAGGTGCGGAAGGAACACGTGGGGCAGGAACAGATGGAGCAGGTGGGGCAGGAACAGGTTGGACAGGAACAGGTGGGGCAGGAAACAGGTGAGGAAGGGACAGGTGGGGCAGGCACAGGTGGAAAAGGTGGGCCTGGAACAGGTGGGATAGGGACAGGTGGGACAGGAATAGGTGGGGAAGGAACAGGTGGGGTAGGAGCAGGTGGAAAAAGTGGGGCAGGAACAGGTGGGGCGAGGCAGGAAATGGTGGGACAGGAACAGGTGGGGCAGAAACAGGTGGACAGGCGAAGCAGGAACAGGTTGAGCAGGAACAGGTGAAGCAGGAACAGGTGGGTGCAGGCACAGGTGGGGCAGGAACAGGAGGAAAAGGTGGGACAGGAACAGTTGGTGCAGGGTGGGGCAGAAACAGGTGGGGAAGGAAAAGGTGGAACATATGTGGCAGGAACAGGTGGGGCAGGAACAGGTGGAACAGATGTGGCAGGAACAGGTAGGACAAGAACACGTGGGGTAGGAACAAGTGGAACAGGTGATATAGGTTGTACAGATGGAGCTGGAACAGATGGGGCAGGTACAGGTGAGACAGAAACAGGTGGAAGAGGTGTGGCAGGAACAGGTGGAACAGGTGGGGCAAGAACAGGTGGAACAGATAGGGAAGGAACGGGTGGGTCAGGAACAGGTGGAGCAGGAACAGGTGGGGCAGGAACAGGTGGAACAGGTGGGGCATGAAACACGTAGGGCAGGAACAGGCGGAACAGGTGGGGCTGAGGCAAATGGGGCAGGAACAGGTGGGGCAGGAACAGATGGGGCAGAGAACAGATGAGGCAAGAACAGGTGGAACAGGTGGGGCTGGAACAGATGGGGTAGGAACCGGTGGTGCAGGAACAGGTGGTGCAGGAACAGGTGGGGCAGGAACAGGTGGGACAGGTGGCGCAGGAACACGTGGGGCAGGAACAGGATCGACAGGAACAGGTGGATCAGGAACAGGTGGATCAGGTGGGGCAGGAACAGGTGGGACAGTAACAGGTGGGACAGGAACAGGTGGAACAGGTGGAGCAGGAACAGGGGGGGGGGGCAGGAACAGGTGGGGCAGGAACAGGTGGAACAGGTGGGGCAGGAGCAGGTGGGACAGGTGGGCCAGGAGCAGGTGTGGCAGGAACAGGTGGAACTGGTGGGCGTGGAACAGGTGGCGCAGGAACAGGGGAAACAGGTGGGACAAAGACAGGTGAGGCAGGAACAGGTGGGACAGGAACAGATGGAACAGGTGGGGCAGGAACAGGTGCGGCAGGAACAGGTGGGGAACAGGTGGGACAGGAACAGGTGGGCAGGAACAGGTGGGGCAGGAACAGGTGGGGCAGGAACAGGTGGAACTGGTGGGGCACGAACAGGTGGGCAGGAGCAGGTGAAGAAGGAACCGTTGGGGCAGGAACAGATGGGGCAAAAAACAGGTGGGACAGGAACAGGTGGCACAGGAAGATGTGGGGCAGGAACAGGTGGGGCAGGAAACAGATGGAACAGGTGGGGCAGGAACAGGTGTGGCAGAAACAGGTGGAGAAGGAACAGGTGGCGCAGGAACAGGTGGGACAGGAACAGGTGATGCAGGAACATGTGGGACAGGAACAGGTGGGACAGGAACAGGTGATGCAGGAACATGTGGGACAGGAACAGGTGGGGAAGGAACACGTGGAACTGGTTGGGAAGGAACAGGTGGAACAGGTGGTGCAGGAACAGATGGGGCAAGAACAGGTGAGGAAGAAACAGGGGGAACTAGTTGGGAAGGAACAGGTGAACAGGTGGTGCAGGAACAGGTGGGGCAGGAAACAGGTGGGGCAGGAACAGGTGGGGAAGGAACACTGGAACAGGTAAGGCAGGAACAGTGGGCAAAAAGAGGTGGGGAAGGAACACGTGAACTGGTTGGGAAGGAACAGGTGGAACAGCTGGGCAGGAACGGTGGTCGGAACATGTGTTGAAAACAGAGGACAGGTGGGGCAGGAACAGGTGGACAGGAAAAAGTTGGGTAAGAACAGATGGGGCAGGAAAAATGAGACAGGAACAGGTGGGACAGGAAAAGATGGAACAGGTGGGAGAAAAAATGAGACAGGAACAGGTGTGACAGGAAAAGGGGGGTAAGAACAGGCGAGGCAGAAAAAAATGAGAAGGAACAGGTGGGGCGGAACAGGAACAGCAGGGGCAGAAAGGTGGAAAAGGTTGGGCAGAACAGATGGGGAGGAACAGAGGAACAGTGAAGTGAGAAATGGGGCAGAACAGGTGCAACATTGGGGTTGGAACAGAGGGGCAGGAACAGGTGGGCGACAGAGGGGCAGGAACAGGTGGGGCAGGAACAGGGTGCGGCAGGAACAGGTGGGACAGGAACAGTGATGCAGGCTGGGGCAGGAACAGTGGCAGGAACAGGATGGAACAGGTGGGACAGGAACAGGTGGGGCAGGAACAGTGGAACGGTGGGAGGAACAGGTGGAACGGTGGGGCAGAACAGTGGGCAGAACAGTGGGAAGAAAAGGGAACGTTGGGAGGAACAGGGGAACAGGTGGGCAGGAACAGGTGGGCAGGAAAGGTGGGGCAGGAACAGGTGGGGAGGAACAGTGGAACAGGTGAGGCAGGAACAGTGGGCAAAAAGGTGGGAAGGAACAGGTGGACTGGCGTGGGAACAGGAACAGTGTGCAGGAACAGTGGGACAGGAACAGGTGGACAGGAACAGGTGGCAGGAACAGGTGGGACAGGAAAAGTTGGGTAAGAACAGTGGGCAGGTTGAAGGAACAGGAACAGGTGGGCAGAACAGATGGGCAAGAACAGGTGGGCAGAAAAAGGAGGAACAGTGGAAGAAAAGGTGGGTAGAACAGGGGGCAGGAAAAATGGAGCAGGAACAGGTGGGGCAGGAAAGTGAACAGGTAAGGCATGGAACAGGTGGGCAGAACAGATGGGGGAAGGAACAGGTGGAAGCTGGATGGGCAGAAAGTGAACAGTGGGTTGGAACAGATGTGGCAGGAACAGGTGGGCAGGAACAGGTGTTGAGGAACAGAGGAACAGTGGGGCAGGAACAGGTGGGGAAGGAACAGTGGAAACAGGGATGGAACAATGGACAGAACAGGTGGGCAGGAAAAGGAGGTAACAGTGGCAGATGAGGAGCAGTGGAAGGAGACGGTGGGGCAGAACAGTGGAGGACAGGTGAACAATGGAAGGAACTGATGGGGCAGGAACAGGAACACAGTGGGCAGGAACAGGTGGGCAGGAACAGGTGGGGCAGGAACAGGAGTGGAACATGGTGGGGAGAAACAGTGGACAGGTGGGACAGGAACAGGTGGGGCAGGAACATGGCAGAGGCAGGAACAGGTGGGGCAGGAACAGGTGGAACAGGTGGGGAGGAACAGGTGGAGAACAGGTGAGTGGACAGATAGGGCAGTAACAGGTGGCAGGAAAAGGTGGGGCAGGAACAGGTGGACAGAGGAGTGGAGCGAGGGGGTAGGGGGGGGGAGAACCAGTGGTAGGAACAGGTGGGAGGAGTTAATGTGGGGCAGGAAAACAGGTGGGAACAAGTGGGCAGGAACAGGTGAGTGGGGCAGAACAGGAGGGGCATGGAACAGGTGGAAAGTGCAGGAACATGTGGAACAGTGGTGCAAGAACAGGGAAGGTAACAGTGGGGTACAAGGAACATGAAGTGAGGAACAGGTGGGGCAGGAACATCAACAGTGGAGGGGGGGCAGGAACAGTGAGGAAACAGGTGGGGCAGGACAGGCAGGAGCTGTGGAACAGTGGTGCAAGAACAGATGTGGCAGGACAGGGGAACAGTGGCATGAACAGGAGGGCAGGACAGGGAGGCAGGAAGTGACGTGGTGCAAGAACAGATGTGCAGAACAGTGAACGGTGGGCATGAACAGGAGGGGCAGGAACAGGGAACAGGTGGGGCAGACGGAGGGCGGAACAGGTGGCAGGAACAGTTGGGCAGGAACAGGTGGGGCAGGAGACAGATGGAATATGTGGGGCAGGAACAAGTAGGGCTGGAACAGTTGCCACAGGAGCAGTTTTGTCAGGTGTGGTAAGCAATGGCTATGACTGCTCTGTTTCTTCGGGTCCAAGAACATATATTTCACCAGCAAGGTTTCTTGTTGCCAGCTGGGCTTCTGCTAGTATCTACCTACACACACACACACACACACACACACACACACACACACACACACACACACCACACACACACACACACACACATCACTGTATACAGCTGTTGGACAAAATACAATAAACATTGTATAAAACTGTTTTTTAAGAGTAAACAAGCATTATGTTCAAGAGGAAACCTGGTCTCTCTCGTTCCCGTTACACCCCTGCGGGATGCATGCATACTTTGAAACACTGGGGCCACCTGCGACCAATGCACCCTGGTAGGGTGCAGTACTATTCCATCAAAAACTGTATGGAACATTTTCATTTCTGATAAATCTGATTTTTCTATCTCGTTCAGCAGACAATTTTCAAGTAGAACCACTGCACTGGAATAGAAAACAAAGTTAGCTTTGATTGAAAGATATTACTTACTGGTTTCTGCTTGATTGTGTAGCAATTTGTTACAGCTTTGATCTTTTAAACTTCGTTTCACAAGAGCTCAGCAGGGGTCACCACTTTGCCATCTCTTTGTAAGAGTGGGCAACTACTTTCAGAACTACTGTGCACGAAAATCCGTGCAACTTCCCTGCATACGCTTTTCCCAGATCATTTAAAATGGTTCACCCTCAGGGGATTGCGATGGTAGAAAATGTTGGTTTTTTTTGTGGTGCTATACAGTAAGAAAGGGAGAGAACATGGACTTTAGAGGATTGTCGAACTGGGTGGTTGTAGTGGCAACAGTGCTAATGGCGATGATCATGGTAATAATGATGGTAAAGATGAT
>CM065745.1:6541779-6546173 GCA_033310375.1 Conus canariensis
ACATTCTTGGCAGAGAAGAGAGATTGTGCGTTTGAGTCACAAAGGTAAAATGGTTGAGAAACAGACCAGTGGAACAAGCTTCTCTTCAAGCATACAAATTAGGAAAGCTGGTTTAACACTGTTCCGTATGGTTTTGATATTGTCTCTAAAATATTGCAGAAAATGGTATGGACGCTACATAAATAGGGACATCGTGAGAAGGGCCACTTTTGTCTATTTGTTTGTTTTCGTTTTATAATTTTTCTTTTCTTCAGAGTGACGACTCTACTTTTTGAATGGTGAAAAAACGTTTTGCTGTCTTATTGTGATATGGTCTTTTAGGTTCTCCAATAACTTGTGTGGCCTTTTTTCCACATGGTCTTTAGGTAATTTATTGCTCATGAACTCACAAACTAGATTTGCGCATCATTCTTTCTATTTCGTGTTTATACATCTTGGTACCTTGGACTTACTCAGCACCTGTATCATACCAGGGGTCACACCTAGCTGCTAAGACTTTGTGTCTGGTGACTAGGGTCGTGGTCGTTCAGTAAAGTGCTCAAGGTTGAATCCAAAGCTGCAGCATTGTGGGTTGAGGATGCCAGCCAGGAGAGTCAGATAGTCAGGGCCTGTCTCAGATTTAGGGTCTTCAGATCGTGTGCCATGAAGCGTGGAAGGCTGATGTCACAGTGGCTGATGACAAAGAAGTGAATAAAGCAATGCCATGAAACACCACTGTGTTTTTCACCCAGCTAAAGTCCCTCCAATCACCAACCAGCCTTGATTAAGTTAAGAGCGTTCAAGAGTTCCTGTAGGCTAGCAATTGAAGGGTGATTGTTTAAGCAGATGCTGAATACGGCGACTTTGTATCAGAGACAAGGATCAGGGTCACAGCTTTCCAACGTAATCTGAAGTTGATCAAGGACATTCTTGTCTGATAGTTCTGGCAGTGTGGTGGAGGTTGGTACGTAGAGAAAACGCGAACAGTCAGAAGAGGCCAAGAAAGGAGGGCACAGCAAGCTCTAAAGCAGAGTGTTTGGAATAGAAACAAATGTTAAAGGAGGTTTAATATGAGCAGCATTCATAGTAAATGGCCACGAACATACCATTTCTAAAAGGAATGGATACAGATTTAATGGTGTGGCCTTAAAGGATGAAAACGGAACATTTGTCTTTTTCACAAGTTTATTTTACTAAATTTTCAGTCAGAAGCATAATGTAAAATTCATTATTCGTAATAAAAATGCAATCTTTATTCATTTTCCTTAGTCAGGTAAAGAATGTGCATCCAAAATTGCTCTCATGAACTGACAGAGAGCCTTGCAGCATATCTAACCTGGCTTCACACAGACTGCCCAGCTCTTTGGGTTAGAGGTGAGCTTGAAGAAGATGGAGGTTCTCCACCAGCCTGCATCTTAGGAACATCAACATTGAAGAGACTGAATGGAAAACATCCATTAGTTCACCTAGCTGGGATCAAAAAGGAAATCGATAACACACACACACACACACACACACACACACACACACACACACACACACACACACACACACACACATACACGCGCGCGCACGCACGCACGCACGCAATCACGTATTCACACACGCACAGACACATACATAAACACACACACACACACACACACACACACATACACACACACACGCACGCACGCACGCACGCACGCACACACGCACATAAGCACACGCACAGTCACACACACGCATGCACACACACAGACACATAGACACACAGACACACAGACACAGACACAGACACAGACACACACACACACACACACACACACACACACACACACACACACACACACACACACACACACAAGCACGCACCCACCCACCCACACCCACCCACCCACCCACACACTTCCTATCCACTGTCACTGAACAAACCTGGCACTCATTTGAGCTTCTTTCCGATCTTCTCCGCCTCTTTTTCATATCAATAAGTAAAACTTAAACGTAGAATATGTTCTCTCACTTCTCTGCCTGTCATGATGAATAAAGACTTCTTACAAGATGCATAGGTGGTTGGTAGAGCATCCATAATTCTATCAACCGCTGAAGTGAAGCATACAATGAAAATAATGTCTTTGTTGTGTTCATTGATTGATTGACTGATTCATTCATTTATTTTTCATATACTCTGCAACAATGAAAGAAATTGTAGTGTTTCAGGGACACCCAATGGTGTAGAACGTTTGGCCCTCAGTGCAAGAACTCTGTGGACATGGCTGGATGCGTAAATGATTTTGGGGAAACTTACAGTCTAAACTTTCCCTTATCGTCAATCCGTGACGGTAGCAGACTGCCATCGCTGATTAATTTAGAAGGAAACTATTATCACAAAGCCATGCGCCGTGTTTATTACGAGCCAGACACTCTGTGTCCCCCAACCCATTTTGAATGTCTGCTGGTGGCCTACCGTTTACCAGTGTATGTACGATGTAATGGCGTCTATGACTGTCCTCACAGAGAGGATGAGACAGACTGTGAGACCTACACATGTCCTGGGTACTTTCGTTGTCGTCAGTCCCAGGTATGTCTACATCCAGATCATGTATGTGACGGTGATGTCCATTGCCCTCAGCATGATGACGAATGGCACTGCTCCATGAATTGTCCTGACCAGTGCTCCTGTCAGGGATTGGAGTTTGTGTGTGACCATGTGTTTCCTGTAGTGGATTACCCTGATGTTCGTTATTTAGATGCCTCTGATACCGGTATGAAAGCAGACAGCCTGTTCAAAAATAAAATGCTGATATATCTGAGCCTGAGGAAATGTTTTCTGTCTGAACTTCTTCTTCCCGATCTTCCCAACCTCAAGATTCTTGATGTCAGCCATAACCAGCTAAACACTGTTATCTTGGAGACACTGGGAAACATCAGTAATCTGAATGACTTGATCCTGGCAAACAACCCATTGGCAGCTCTCTTTCCGAACCAGTCCGTTGTGGTGAAAACCTTTCCAAGACTTACTAGCCTGGACCTGAATTTTGTAGAACTGGTGTACCTGGATTTCCATAGACTGAGGCCCTTCACTAGACTCACCAACCTGAACATGTCCAGCAGTAACATGGAAAGGGTTCTAGGAGGGGACCTGGTCAATTTTAATCTTAAAAAGCTAGACCTCCGAGGTAATGACATATCACGATTTTCCAACACTTTACTGAAGAATCTCACCAGTCTTCAGGAGCTGTATGCTGATAGTTTCCAGCTGTGTTGTGTTCACACCCTGCCTGACAACTTCAACATTAAGAACTGCCATGCACCTTCACCTGTATTTTCCACCTGTGACCATCTTTTGGGAGGAAAGGGGCAGCGTACTTTACTTTACTTTCTCGTGTCCTTCATCTTACTGGGGAATGGCTTAGTTTTAGGGCATTTTTCTCGAGCACGCAGAGAAAGAACATCCACCAAAGTATTTACTTTTCACCAATGCATGTCTAAATTTGTGTTGGGGTTGTACATCTGTGTACTGTCTGTGGCAGACTACATGTACAATGGTTGTTACTTGTGGGTGGACAGAGCCTGGAAATCAAGCAACGTGTGCACAATGGCAGCATTCCTCTTTCTCCTCTCCTGCCAGGTAAATGTCTGAAAGTTCTGACAGCACGTAGTATGTGACAATGTATGTGTGTCTACATAAACCCATACACCATGCCAGTATGTTTATACTAAACTCAGCTACAGCAGATTCATTCGACAACATCTCACAATGGATGCAGACATTGAGTCAGTCATACATAGTAACGGGTCACCTCATGCTAGTGAAGTGTTTCACCCAACTTTTTGCTGACACGGGGGATATTGGCAATCTCATATGCAAATGAGTGTGGTTGGGAGACTAACCCAACCCCATCTAAACCATAATGAGTTTACCCGCTCATGGGGTTCAGCAACAGTGTGTTTTGGCGCAATTTCACTAGCCTTGGGTACTCTCAACAGGAGAATGTATTGGTCCTTCTACATATGTCACATTTGATGAGTGTTTGAGTGGCCTCACTTCACAAATCCTGCACACGTGTACCAAGAGGTTCAATTTAGGCAAGAAATCCAGGCCAAACGTTCCAAGCAAAACACAAAAGTTTTATGGACATGATTTGACAACCAATGATAGCCCAACAAACCAGTTTGCATTCCCTTTAGTTTCAGGCTAGACCAGTTGATAGCAAGTTTGGTATTTGGACAGAACGTTCTCGTATATCCAAACAGCAGAGGAACAGACTGCTGTTTTGGTGTATGTGACCAGCGGTGGGACAGACTGCTGTTTTGCTGTATGTGACAACATACGGGCTAAAACATTTTACTACCACGAGGCGACCCATTACTAGTATGGACTGACCTAATGTCTGCTTCCGCGCATTAACAAAGCTGTGGGGGACCGTGACCAG
>CM065745.1:6546273-6581273 GCA_033310375.1 Conus canariensis
TAGTTCATTGCAGAATTTAAAGACAGGCTTATTTGTTCTTTTAAACATAATTGGTTCTCAGATATGGAAAGTAATTTTTTTTAAGTCACATTTTTTCTCATTTAAACATGTGTTTAATTCTGAAAAATTTCTCAATGTTATAACAGATAGATGGCACAGAATAAATCACGCAAGGTTCAGGTTCAAAACTTTAGGTTTTAATGCGAACAAAACATGGTTTGAATGTGGAACATCCACAGAATCTCCTTGTCCTGCCTGTAGACACATTATTGAAGATGAAGAACACTTTCTGTTCCACTGCACGGCTATAATGACGTGCGGACAAATTGTTCATTTTTCCAGTTAGATATAGCTAAAAGACAAACTGTTGCTGTCGTGTTATCATCAGATGACGAACTTGTAATTAAATCTGTTGCGAAATTCATCGTGGAAGCCTTGAAAATTAGATGAAGGATAGTCAGATTTAAGATCATGCATTATAAGAGACATGTAAATGACTAATATCGTTTATCGCATCAGGAGGAGGTCAGAAGATACAATGTCGTCATTTGATTGAGTGGATGGTCAAGTCACTCTTACAATTTCTTTTTTTGGTTTTGTTTGTTTGTTTCTTTCTTTCTTTCTTTAACGTTATTGTATTACTCCTGTGTGCGAGGACATAAGGAGATGTTACGATTTCATTTGTTTTTGTTACCCATTGATCGGATACACACATAGAATAAACGTGTACTTTTGGTTTGCAAAGAAAGGAAGAGGTAAATGTTATTGTTCTGTTACCCTCTCCTCCCTTGCCAAAAGACCTCTTTGATAATGACATAAAATATCAGTGTCAATGTGTCAAGTCTCTCTCTCTCTCTCTCTCTCTCTCTCTCTCTCTCTCTCTCTCTCTCTCTCTCTCTCATGGGGGTGACATGACGTGAGCAGAAGCAACAGGATGCACACTGATTCGTCTGCGGTAATTTTGACGAAATTCATCGCAAACATGCCAGTTTCTGGACTGCCAATAGCTGTGGAGACGACCCTGAACGCCCTGCTAATGGACAATAACGTCACAAGCTGGAAAGTTTCAGGAGAAAGTGCAAACACTGTGGTTGTTTTGCGCCTAAAGCCGGCCACTTTCCAGGTGTCAATAAGCATGGTGGATCCTGTCCCGAACCGCAACACACAGGTTCAGTATTACAGGAAGAAACCTTCCAGCCAGATCCGACGTGACCAGCAGGAGAGCCCGACAGCAGCAAAAGAGGTAGGCAAGTGGACAACGTGAATAAGTCACTGTAACTGTTTTGAACACTCCGTCTTTGACCGACGCAAGACTTGAAAACCTGTGTGAACATGACCCGGAAATGGAGCACACCGTGGCGACACACTCGTGTCATGCGGTTAGCTTGGATGATCCCGTAAGATTGCAGAATGATAACTTGTGCCTGACTGATAGTGCTGAAACTGGACGTACATGTGAGTACATCGACGCGATAGTTCTGTCCTCTCTCCTCCAACTGACATGGACATCGAACCCGTCTATGAAAGCCTCGTGGCAGGATTTAGCACAAATATTGTTAAAAGTTATGTTGCCAATCTGAGCGACAAATCTGTTCAGATATAACTGAGAGACAAGAGCAGAAACAAAGTCATTTAGAAAAGTTGCTCTCAATCGTTCAAGTCAATCGGACATGTTACTCTGTGAATTGGACGATCTGGTGTTGGAGTTTCCGTGTGCACCTGATGACAGTGATTGTTCATTCTGGTTTTTCAAACAAGATGACAGGCACATGCTGACAGAAGAACGGACAAAACTGGCCAGTCTCCGCTGAAGAAAAGTGCTGACAGAACACAACACGTTGACACCCAAGCACGTGCTGCACGGACGCTGGAGACGCTACACGGCCTGATCCTGTTCTACCTGGGATGACAGCCTTGGCTCAAGACCCACGCCGCAAACAGAATGTCAGAACTGTGTTTGGAAAAAGGGCAATTTTTGTTATGGTTTCCATGTCAGCCAAACACGTATCGAGTTCATTTTTATAATGGTTGATCGAAATGTATTGCAGGAAGCTGTGCCGCTTTAAAGCTATAAAAGAGAACTATAAAATAGGCATTCTGGCTCGCCCAGCTCCAACCGGCTTCAGCCGGTTTCGCTGTTGCTCCGCCGGCTTACCCAGAGTGCCTATTTTATAGTTCTCTAATAGTAAACACTTTACAAACATACATAATGTGTAGGATTATCTGTTTTTAACACTAATTTAGAAAACTTTTCAGATTTTAATTTTTGCTTAATCCTTCGTTTTTCTTGATCAATAACATCATTTTCCCGCATACATTCATCAAATGTGAAATAAATTTCTGCAAAACTCTTCACATCTGGCCGCATTACTGATCACCTCTGGATCTCACTTGAGACCCTATGGCGCCCTAGGGCCCCAAGCCAGACCCAGAGGGTCACATATAACACGGCCAGATGTGAAGGGTTTTGAGAATATGCCTCCAACAGTAGTATACTTTTATACTTGTTTGCCTGCTTTCTATTTGTCTAATTTGGGCAATCCCCTCACCCCCTTTTAGTGACTCTTCCAGATTTGGGTTTACGGGCGTTTATAGCCGCGCCAGTGACCCAGACAACACAACACATGTGGTTTACGGGCGTTTATAGCCAAACGAAACACGAAATGGGAAGAGTCACTAGAGAGCAGGGAAGAGGGCAAATTTAGACTTTTGCAATACCATGACAACCAAGTATTTAAAACTACTGCAGGCATATCCCCAATGTTGTTATCTTCAAGATTTATATATATACTGTACACAAACAAACGCTTACAATTACATGGTGTCTACTTGCCTAGAGTAAAGTTGTTTTTTATTTTGTTAAAACAACACCAAAAGCTAATTAACAAAGTGCATCTTACCTTACTTTTTAGTCACTACTTTTTAATAAAATTTATTTTAAATACTTTATTAGATTGAATATAAAAATGCTGCTTTTAATACATAAAATTGGGAAAAGATTATTTTGGGGTGGGGAATTTAGCTGCCTAAATTTATACAATGCCGCGTGACAGCTAACGCCTGCACTAAACGACGCCGGTGGGGAATTTAGCCGTCTAAATTTATACAATGCTGCGTGGCGGCCTGTAGTAAACGACGCCCCAACTCCGTTATGTGTAACTCGACACGAACCCGGAAACAGTGCGACGCTTTGACTCGGCAATTATGCAGTTGAGTAAGCCGTGGCCAGACATGTCTGACCTAGATACTACATAAAGGCAGCAAACCCTTCAGAAGTGAAGAGGAGTTGTCTCCCCGGAAAAGAATGTAACAATTAATTGTGTTTTATGAAAAAATCGTCATTAAGTCGTTCTAGGTTCTTATTCAAGTCGGCATCACGTTCTTATTCAAGTTCTTATTTAAGTTTTTAACAAGTTTTTATTTAAGTTCTTATTTAAGTTCTTAACAAGTCAACATCAAGTTCTTAACAAGTCATCATCAAGTTCTTAACAAGTTCTTATTCAAGTACTTATTCAAGTACTTATTCAAGTTCTTAACAAGTCGTCATCAAGTCGTCATTAAGTTCTTATCAAGTCATCATTAAGTTCTTATCAAGTCGTCATCAAGTTCTTATCATGTTCTTATTTAAGTTTTCATCAAGTCGTCATCAAGTCGTTATCAAGTTCTTATTCAAGTCACTTATAATTATTTATTAAGTTCTTAACATATTATTGCATATCAAATGGATCAAAATGAGATTTTGTTGTTGGCAGTTCTGGCATGCTTTTTTGTTCGGCTTCTGTATTTAGTGGCTGAGATTTTTTGGACTGCTTTGGTTTTTGCTGGCGTTGTTTATATATTTTATAAACGTAATAACCACCCCCAGCAGCAATGCCGCCAAAAATGACAATTGTTTTAAGTTCAATATTCCATAAAGACTTTGGTGTTGCAGGCCTTGAATCAACTTGTTCTGGTGTTTTTATAGCTGGCATTGAAACAACTGTTGGCGTTGGCGGTGTTATGTTTTCATTATGAGTTATATTCTGTGATTGCAACATTAATTTTTTTTGTTTGTTCCACTCTGCTAATTTTTTTCCTGCTGCAACGCGCCCAGGATGAGGAGGCTTTTTACTGGTCACTTTCTCCACCTGATTCAATGTTTTCTGATTCTGCTGATTTTCTGGCTCGGTCATTTTGAAGGGAAACAAAATCTATATGATTAAAAGTAATTAATCCCATGATTAATGGCGATAACAATGTTCCAAATCTGTAATATAGATCACATCCTAGAGACTCTAATGACTTTGTTAAAACTGGATCCTGCGTTAAATCATACATAAAATCTTGTTCAGAATCAATGGGAGCAAATCTACTAACTAGTTTAGTGTACAAACTAAGAACCGTTTGCCCAACACTTTTTACCATTCTTGACCCCAGTTGCGCTTCATACCTATTGTGATACTTTACAATGTCTTGTGGTGACATTTGTTGAATCTGTTCTATGCTGAATTCATTTCCAAGGTACTGTTTTGTTTTTCCACATGCTGCTAAAGAATACAGCCTTTCTTTTTGGCGCATAATAGCTTGGTCATCAACTTGATTATTTGTAATCATAAGTTCAGGAAGTAAATCATCGCAGTTCATGTTTTATTAATAATAAATTTTATTTTATTTTTAAAAAATGAGCACCGAAAAAACTGTTGCCAACCTCGTATACCATTCTGCTGTTATTGGAGGTCTAAGTGTAGGATACACAATGCTTGGTAAAAGCTTGTTAAGAATAAAACCAGCAGATCTTGGCAAACTAGACTTTGAAGACTCAGCAAAGCTGATTGCTGTTATTACAGCTTCATTTGCTACGAAAGATTTTCTAGTTAAGCAAGGAATAATTCCAGACAGTATCAATATGTAAAATTAAAAAAATACATTTATAAAAATGGCTTCACTCGTAATGATGATTGGTGGCGCTGTGGTTAATGCGCTTGCTTTTAGCGGAAGTAATTATGCATTTAGTAAACTACGGGATGATGGCGAGAGAAAAAGACATAACAAAGCTATGGAGCAACTAGCCGCAGCACAAGCTGCGTATGAAAAGCAGAGAATTGAGCAGTTAGATTTTATTAACGATGAACTGAAAAAACAGGGACATGCAGCTTACACATTTAAAGATGTTGATCAAGCAATAAAAGAATATTATCTTGTAACAGGCAAGCCAATCGAGACATTGCCTCCACCAAAATTCAGCGATTTTTATCAACCATCAGAAAAACAAAAGATGCAAGAAATATTGTTTATTGCCTTTGGTATGACCGTTGTGTATTTTGTTGCACATAATATTGGCTGAATAAAAAATGAACAAGATCTATTATTCACCAAAAGGATATTGGAAGGGAATCATGGCAATTAAAAAGCTAAGCCAAGCAGCTGGAGTCAGTGAACAAACAGCAAAGGAATGGTTATCTAAACAAGCGATTTGGCAAATTTATTTACCAGCGCCTAAACGAATACAAAGACCACACTTTGTCAACACAATACCGAACGACACCCATCAAATGGATCTTTTATATTTACCCCATGATACGATTAGACGAAAAAGATTTAAGTACGCACTTACAGTCATTGACATAGCTTCAAGATACAAAGATGCTGAACCATTAACACAAAAGAGTGCTTCTGCTGTTGCTGTCGCTATACAACTGATATATCAACGGGGCCCCTTAACTTATCCTCGCATGATTCAAGTCGATGATGGAAAAGAATTTAAAGGTCAAGTGAATCAATTATTGTTAAAACATAGAGTTACCATTAAAAGAGGCATTCCAGGAGTTCACAGATCACAGGCTTTGGTTGAAAACTTTAACAAACAGTTATCTGAAAGACTTTTCTCCTACCAGTATCACAGAGAGCTGATTGACAATTCTCGCAACACAGAATGGGTTAGAAGACTGCCCTCAGTTCTACGTGCAATGAATAATGAAGAATTTAAAGGTCTAAAACCAGTACAAGCAATCAAAAAACAAAAAATAAATGTTGTTGAAGGAGACGCCAGTTCATCAAGCAAACTATTACCATTTGGTTTGAAAGTAAGGTACCTTTATTTACCGGGAGAAGCAGAAGGGGACACCCGCATCAGGGCAACAGATCCAGTTTGGAGTGTTGACTCATATGAAATAAAAAGAATTGTAAAGATGAATCCGCCCGTGTATTATTTACGAGAAACTGACACAACAAAACGACCAGCCCCTCAAAGATCTTTTGTGAAAGAAGAACTGCAGATAATCCCCCAGACACAGTTCCGCTTTAACTGATTTACGTAAATATATTTGAGTTAAAATGGAAGCTCAAAAAAAATTATTTGCGTATAGATTTATTATTAAAACAATGATAAAGAATAAACTACCCATTGATCCTAATATTTATGAAAAAATCAAAAATCTTGAAACAACAACCACAAATAATCCAGCTATACTGGATAAAGAAATTACTGAGTATCTAATTGCGCTTGACCAAATGTCCTCCAGTGCCCAATTGCATATGAATACTCTGGATTAACAAATACTCTTTTTGTGTTAGTGCGGTCAAGAGACCGTTTTGTTACAACTGTTGTGTTAATCTCATGCAGATTAGATCGCAGCTTGTAATTGTCATGATGAAAAGTCTTTTTATTGAACAATGCTTCTTTGTAGTTAT
This sequence comes from Conus canariensis, assembly GCA_033310375.1. Taxonomy (NCBI): domain Eukaryota; kingdom Metazoa; phylum Mollusca; class Gastropoda; order Neogastropoda; family Conidae; genus Conus; species Conus canariensis. Next base: position 6,552,943 of record CM065745.1, read on the forward strand.
CATGCGATATGTTTGACTGCACAACACTGCGAGATATTCCCTTTGCTTTTTTAACAGTTTTTGTTTGGCTAGCAAGACTGTACATTTTCGACCTTAAACCAATAAACTCCTTGATCACACCTCCAGATAATTCATCCTTCATCTTACCTAAAACCTTCTTATTAATAACTGAATGCAAAGGTGAATCTTTAGGGTAATCAGATGTGTCGTACCATCCAGCATGCTCTTTTGCTACTTCTAATTCCATGTCTTTGTAAAAATCTTCAGTAGGGATATCTATAACAAAGGAATCTGTATCTGCGTACAGAACTCTGGACTCTGGATACAAGGGTTTAAAGTAGTCGTAAAGAAATTCTAACATCAAAAGCTTCGACAGCTCTAAAACAGTAAACCCAATAAAAACAGGTTTGTCCAATTTGACTTTCTTTTTTTTCATCATTATGCCAAAAAGCTGATCATGAAATCTTCTGAAGTCTTGATAATTTGGTTTTGAAGTCAACTTAATTGCATCGTTTTCTCTAGTGACCAATCTGACATCTTTACGCTTGTGCGGATTCTCCATAGTCTTTCCAAAACAGCTGTTGTTCATCAGCTTGAAAAAGTCTTTTTCTGAAGCATCTGTGGATTTAGTTCTGAGATCAGTGTTCTTCATTATGTATGGTTTCATGAACTGTTCTTGATCAAAAGCAATTATACGATGAACAGCTGTCAACTTCAAACCATGTCTTAAATAAAATTGTAGAAGCCTGTAATGGCAGACATAATTTTTTTTGCCTCGAAGATTAGGCACAAGTTTAGGTGGTTCTGTTTTTGCCATCTTTAGACTTTCTGCTGCTAATGGATAGTCATTATGCAGGTCATGGAGTTCCTGAGGATACTCTAAGTCAACTTCTAGAATGAAACCACGCTGTTGATCTGGCGTCAAACTGCCCAACCACTTTAATGCTTTTTGAATATTATCCGTATCTGTGTACATTTTAAAGTTACGTAATGGAAGTGATTGCGCCATTGCCCATCCATACAGATTGTTTGCATCTAAATACATGAGATAGTTAGACCTTTTACTTGGATCATAGTCGTCCAAGTATTTGTTGTTTGCTTTACAGTAATGGTGCGACGCCATACTGATTCCCCCACGCAATCCGTTTTCAATCATCTGAAGCATTGGCAGGTCAGACAATAAATCAATTTGTACTCCAGTAAATTTTAAGAAAGCGTCCCAGCTCATCCCAGGCGCAGAAATATAATGCACAGGATCCAGGCTGTAATGTTTCATGCAGGTCTTCCTATAATTTTCAAAGACGTCCGCCAACAAACAGGTATCCGCCATTAAATAGGAATCATGATAGTCTCCCATCGTTTTACACTCTAACTTCTGCCACGCATCTTGAGCATGCTGGTAATCAGAATCACTGATGTCCTTTCCTCTGAGACTAGAAAAGAACGCGCCTTTAGGCGGAAGTGTATCTTCGTCAAACCTTTGCCAACTGTTCATGTACTCATAAGGGTAAACGCCCTTTCTAACAAGAGTTGGGTCAAAATATTCTTCTGTTATTGGGCAGGACTTTAAGGACATAGCCAGTGACTCTAATGAACCCATCATGTGTTGCATAGAGTCGTAGAAAGACATGTTATTTAAAGTGAAACACATGTACTTTTCTGATGACTGCGCAATGCATGACACCCTGAAGTCGCTGGTTACTGCTTGCATTATAAGGTGAGAGTCGTAACCTCGCAAGTTGTGAAAGAATATAGGCAGCTTCCATGTCTTTGGTTCAAACTTTAGTTGAAGATTGCATTTACTGTGTGCTGCTCCTCTAAACTTTCCACTAATGTGATCATGGTCTCTTACTGTTGGATTCTCTGCGGCGGCAACCAAGGCCGCCCCACAAATCCAACAGTGAGTGGCTGAGTCATACTGTTGTTGGTCTTCAGGCGTCATTATGATTTCAGATAAATTCAGATTATTAGAACAGGCATTACGCACTTGCTGCATGCGTTTTAAGAAGTATTTTGCAGCATTTGGTCCTCTGTATAATTCTGGCTTTGAATGGGCGCCATCCGACCTAACAATGATGAAGGCAAATGAGCAAATCTGATGATTACTCATTAAGACTGTTTTAGGAAGTTTCTGTGGGGTTGGTCCTTCATAAGGAACAATGAGTGATTCGAAGTCTGCGTAAACAACATATGGACTAGTTTGCAACCGTTTCCAGTTCTTAAAACTAACTTTACTGCCTTCTCCGGGCGTAATTAGTTCTGTATCACAGTCAACTGGGCTAATACAATGTTTTACATGTTCGCTTGCTGCTTTAACAGATGGAATTCTTGTTAAACATTTTCTACAGAATTCTTGTTTGCTATGTTGTTTTGTAGTATGCACTAGTAATCTACTCATTGTTCGTATCAATGTGTAATGCGGTAGCCCTGTTGGTGAAAACATCAGTAGTAAGTCAACATGATTTTTGTCTGGTTCGCCAATCGTTGGACTGTTCTTGGACACTTTAATCGGCTGTAGATTTGTTTCCTCATCCCATATGTAGATATTAACAGTTATTGGTTTGTTTTGTTCTTCAAACTGATCAATCTGATTTACACTAACAGGAAAGGATATTCCTCTAAAGTTAAGATCATTGATGTAAGGTTCATAGTTAGACACTCTCTCTGCGTTTTTGTGGACAGGATGCAGCCTAGCAAGAACGCACCACATGAAACATTTGTTGTCTGTATTCTTTATGTTTAGAACTGCTCGTTTTGCAACTAATGATGGAGGTAGTGGAATGTAAGCCTTGCCAACAATCGGCTCATACTTAGCCTGTTTTAATCTGATCTCTAAGACTTTACCCTCTGACCAGCCAGAGCCTCTCATTTTGGCTTCTTCAGCGGCCACATCAAACTGTGTAAGCAGCTGGTCTGCCCAACCAGGTGTTAAGTCATTAGAGGAAAGAATAGTCTGCTGTTTAGTTGAGACCCAGACTTCTAGATTTTCTTCATTTATTGTTTATATAATCGATTAAAACAACTAACCTTACTTTAACTGGAGGGTTTATTGTTAGTTTACTTGGAACTTGAGAAATAGCGTGTACAACGCTTTCCCGCACGTTTTTTTGGATTAATAACTTCTAAATCAATCTCATTTAGTGCTCTTGACAAACGCTCTTTCTCGAGCATTGCTTCAAACAATTCATCTGAACCTTCATATATCTTATCCATGCTGAGTTTCTTTTCTAACTCAAAATATTTATTTAAATTAAAAAAAAAATACTTAATCAGAATCAATATCAACGGTCTTTTTGTGCTTGGACTCATAAACTAAAGTATAAACGCCCTTTGGGGTTGTTAATGTGAGCTGTTTAGAACAGAGTTTAATGTCTCGTTTACTTTTTTTAAACATTCCTTTTTTATCTGGTCGGTGTCTGGTTGTTGAGAAAAAGTTGCCCGCGCCTTTCTTTGAAGATCAAACTTTTGTCTTTTGTAGTCCTCAAAATCAGCCTGTAGGCGACTAAATTCTTCATCCGTGATGTTCGAGTCGGCAAGTGCTTTATTTATTGTCAGTTTGAAGGAACTAAGTTTAGCTGTTATTAGTTGAACCATAGCTGTGTGCTTTTGGAGTTTAGCTTTTATTTTTTTGCTGACAGCACTTACAGCCAATGAACACAGGCCAAGAGTTAAAGACAAACCACCTAGAGGTAAAGCTGCCGGTGCACCTACGCCTGTTGCTAAGAGACCTACACTTGTTCCTGCTGATAGAGCACTAGTGATCGATGCTCCAGTATTAACATATGTAACAGCATTAAAGGCAGCAGAATACCTTCGTTTGGTTTTACTGTATTTTGAAAGGTCCTGCTCTAGTTGGGTTTGCATTTGTGTTATGTTTGTTAATCTGAAAGTTTTTATGTCTACAGCAACAGAGTTCTCTTCTTTGGGCACTTTTGGATAAACCTGAACAGACATGCTTTTTAAAAATAAAAATAATTTAGTATTGGATATCTTTTAATCTGTTATCTTGAATATTCAGCTGCGCATCATATATTAAAAACAAATGTACATTAAGCGGTTTATCACTCTCTTTTTCTTTATCAATTTGAATGTTTATTACGTCTTTAACTGTTCTCCCACTCCCATGCAACTGATTATCCTCTGTTGACCTTAGGTCAATCCATAAACCGTTTTTCGTTGTTAAATATTCATCAAGTCTAACACTGTGAAGGTGTAGATCTTTAGACACAAGGTCTACTGTTGGACTTCTAGTCCTCCCGCCTCCAAACAATTTTCTTATTTCATCAAAATGATGATAAGGTTTAAGCCCGCTACCGTAGACTTGGTTAGGACTACCCTCAATTGAACATTGTACTTTCGTTATTTTAGGATTAATAAATTTTTCACTTTGTCTTTTGAATGGTTCTTCATCTTCACACAGCAATAAAATACCTTTAAGGGATCTTGCTGCGGCACTAAAACTAAAGTTCCATATAGTGTCTGCCCTGCTTTTAGGATATTTTGAATGATGAATCACTCTTTCGTAATATATTGCTAATTTTGACTGATATTGTTGCTCAATCAGCCTTGCTAAGTTAGGGTTGCTAACAATGTCAAACTCTAACGAGATGTCGAAAATGCTGTACTTGGAATCAGTGTCTGTAGATTTAATGACACGTTTGTATTCATTAAAAGTTAGTTCATATGACAATCTGTCTTTTAATGCTCCTTGAAAGTATGGCGCATGCGCTTTTAACAACTCAAAATCTAAGGGTATGGAAAAGCGATTTCCATAAGCAAAACTTACAGCTTCATACTTGTTGCCGGCTTTAGCATCTTCGGCGTCTATTCTGTGTTTTAGTGCTTCGTTATTTTCGATTCCTTGAAACGCAAGATCGGCCCTTTCATTATCGGTTAGCCATAGATCAGAATAGATTAGAAATATGTCTGCATTGTGTAAAGAAAATATTTCTTGCCCCTCAAGTTTTATAGAAATTTTCTTAACGATTGCCCGTCCCAAATTCTGTACAACTGTCCTGTTTACGTCTGTTGCTGAATCAAGTTCTATTTTGAAAGTAAGCCGTGCAGATCCCGGCACAATCACTTCATCTGCTCCTAGGTCTGGAAATTTAACAGTAAGAATTTGATCTGAATCAATAGTAGATGGATTATTTGGAACAATAATATTCTGTTTATTTCCCTTCACGCCAAAGGGCTCTTTCAGTCTTCTATGCGGGTCAAGAATCGAGCCATATGCTTGTGACATTTTTTATAAAACAAAATAAAAAGTTAATTATTTAAAAACATGGCAGGCATTGAAGGTGAAGAAGATTATGATGTTTTTGATCCTGGAGACGACATGAGTGAAATGACTCCTTTGACACAACCATCGCGCTCAGTGCAGCGTGAATTAACAGAAGAAAGGGCTGAAGCATTTTACAAAAGTTTAGGCCTAGAACCTCCCGAATTTATAGACCCTGATTTTGAATTAAAAGATGGCAATTTGTTTGTAAAAAGCGGCCCCGACCGAGAACAACTTGTTCAGCTTACAGATAAACGAGACAAATTTAAGTTTATAGGCATGAATACAATCACACAAAGACTTAGGGTGGAAGATCAAAAACGCCTTGGCATTGTTAAACCAAAATTAGATAGCGAAGCAGTTGCTAAACTTCAAAACACACTACAAAAACTCCCAACAGAAAACCAAATTCAAAACATACCCCTTAAAGATTTAAGCCCAACAGCAGACGAAATAATACAAGCAGAAACCAGTTTTTCAGAAGAAACAGCATTAAAAACTATAAACGATCCGCCGCTACCTATGAGAGAAATAACGGCCCTTGATCATGCTTTGAGAAGCATCAGAGGCGAATTAACAAACAATTTAGCAAAACTGGGTGAACTAGATGAGCATATAAAAAGAGAAAAAGAAAAACTAGTTGAGGCTGATGACCACAACTTAGGACCTGGTGTTAAAGAAAGAATAACACAAAGACTAAAAGATCTTGAACAAGAGAGATCAGCAAGACTAGAAGTGTTGTCTAATAACCGAGAACAATTACGAACTCAAGTGAGCAGAATAAGAGAAACTATCCAAAGAATTTTATATGAAGACACAACGTTAGCAGAACGAATAAGAACACTGTTTAGAGAGCAAGGTGTCACATTAGCAAGTGTTATAACAGCCTTAGGATTTGCAATAAGTACACTGGTGTTGGCTATTACAGGCGGCGGTGGGCAAGGGTTAGTGCCTCCGCCACCATCACCACCATCAGATAAATCATGGGTAAAAAAACAACTTGATCATCTTGCAAGTTTATTAAAAAAATTAGCCAGTAAGGCAATAGACTCTTTGCCTGGTATAATAGGAGGGATCGTTAGCTGGCTTTTGTCTGCCGCAAGTAAAGTAGTTGGCTTTATGGCTGAGCACTTATGGACATTAGTTGTCTTAATAGTTGGGTTACTTTATAGTAAGATAAAGACCAAGTAATCCTAGGGCAGTTAATCCAATAACAAGTGCCGTCTTTTCATATTCATGGTCATCACGAACAAAGTCCGCGTCTTCAATGGCCTTTGGGCTTTGGGCCTTGGGGATTGGATGGGGTTTTGAGGGGGCCACGGGGATTGGGACTTCTTTTTTTATTGCTATTGCTGGCTTAGAATTTATGTCGTTTTTTCCGACCTTCTCTTCATTGCCAGCCACAAGGATTTCATTATTATAGTTTATTATTGTTCCTATCTGAAGTCTGAGGTCAGAAGGCAGCATGTATAAACCAGTGCCGACAGCAAAGTCTACTTTCGATCTTGCGTATTGCAAAACATTTTGGTACCTTTTAATACTTGAAGGCAAATCAATTGCAGAATTAATAGAATCCTCTAAATTTGCTAAATACTGTTTTTGGGCGTCAAAGCCAGTAGAAGGATCAATTATGTTTGATCTCGTTTGTGCTTGCGAACCTAGCAAACACCAAACATAAGTACGAATAGAGTCGTTTATTCGTTCTATTCCCGCTTTTGTTAGGCCCTTAGAAGTATCCAAAATAAATGTTGTCCATGCTGTTTTATGCTCTTGCTCTATGGACCCGAGGTGAACAGTTGTGCCTGAAGAGAAAGATGTGTAAGGAGGATTCCAATCATAGTTATACTTTCTGTGCACGCCCCAAAAATAAAGGGTGCCTAAACCATGATTAAGATCCAACTTTTGTCTAAAGTCTGTCTTTGGGTCAATATCAAATTCGTTACAGATCCTTTCAAAAGCCTTGTAATCTATTCTGTTGCTGAATGGATTAAACGTTTTGTCATTTGGTAATGGTGCTTGCAGTTCAGATAAAATACGTCTGAAGGTGTAATAAAAATGAAATCTATACACTGACCTCACCAAAGGATCAGGATGATTTAAATGATCAGCATACGACACTCCACACCCAGTTGATGCACAAAACACAGCAAAGTTTAACTGGTTCTGATAAAACTGCATCGGATGACTAAACCACACTTTCGGGATGTAGTCGTTTTTAATAGGAGGGTTAAGATATCTGTTCAATGGAGTACTAACCTTTACTTGAAAGGCGTCAGACTGAGTCACAGAAATGTCAAGGGTATCAGTTGTTATATCTTTAGGACTGTAGAGCGGCCCAACAGAATATTTTGCATTAGTATATTTGAATGCACTCATTTTTAAATTTGTTTTAAAAATGTTTGTAACAATAACAACACAAGACAGTCCTTCGTTTTTAGAGTATGCTATTGATAATGAATGCGGAACCCGAAGGGTTGCACTCCATGAAATATTCTACAAAGTCGTATGGTTTAATATAACTGAATCCAAGAAGAATAATAAGATTGTAAAATTTGATAATAGTAACTTAGCTAGACAGTTAACCATACCTGATGGTTATTACGGGTTTTGCTCGCTAAAAGAAGCAATGAGTATCTTCGACATTACTCTCAAACTTAACAATGCAAATTTGAAAATAATGTTGACATTCAAACCTGAAGAAGAAGAAGAAGTAGAATACCTTTTTGATGGAGAGCTAGCTAAAATGTTAGGCTTTGCAACTGACAATCAAGCCATTCATAGATTTATAGTTACACCAGACAAAACTACTTATGAGGGAGAATATCCGCTCGATCTTGCATTACATTCATTACTCTATGTTCATTTGGACGAGCTGAGCACTGATGAAAACTTATATGATGGAAGGCCCTCAACTGTTTTAAGAGCTCTTCCATCAGGGAAAGCTGCATATTGCGATTATGAAATTATACAATTCCCTAATTTACAGTTTAAAAGATTAGCTTGTGGGAGGGTCAGATCATTTAATATAAAGATCACAGATAAAACAGGGAAAGTCGTGAAATGTGATAACCTGCACATTGTTTTAGAAATAAAATAATAAGGTGTACTAAAAAATAATGTCTCGTGGGCCAGAAGAATCAGGAGTTACATTAGCGCCTGAGAGGTGTGTAACTTTAGAATTAAAAGACCTTGCAGACGTTGAGGACTTTGAACAAAACGGTGAGATAGGCACTTTGTATGGTTTTGAGTACACTAAAGATGGTTATTATAAACGCAAAGAAGTTGACGACAACAAAAGGTTTCCTAAACTAGAACAACTACGCAATGTAGAAGCAAATAATGCGGGTCAGTATGAATATAAAATAGTTCGAAAAACTGACAACAAATGGCACTTAGAACCATATTTAGAATGGGACATAAAATTTGAATTCTTAAGCCCATTTACATTTTTTGACCGTCAAAAAAGTTTCAGAAAAGCATTGAACTCTGGCCCTTTACATGTAAGTCTTATGCCAGAGGACAACAGTCGGAAAGAGATCGAAATAAAGCCGTTTGGGGACAAACAGTACATCCTCCACAGAAGAGAATCGGTTTTAAAGAAAGCTTCTACAAAATTACAGTTCATTCCACGCACAAAATTAGGAGACACGTTCACAATGATATTTAAAATTTCTGTCTTAAAAGATGAGGCGAGAAATGGAGCTCTGGGCGTCAGTGACAATCTTATGAAAGGAATTCTTATTAGCTGGCAAAACTTAGACGTTGACAAACTTAAAGTTACTGTCGTCGTTCTTTACAATGGCGAGGATATTAAGGTCATAACAAGCAACAAAATTGATATTAGTCTAAATAGAAACGATCTTACAGAACTAAACTGGATTAATCTTACACATTTAGACCTTATATGTTTTTATTATACTAAACAAGTTTTGACAGAGAGTATGATAAAAACAATAACTGGATTAGATTAAATTCTGTTTTAAAACTATGGAGCAGACAACTTTGGTGTCAATGCCAATGTTAAACTTTATGACAAAAACCCCTCATTGTTCATTGATTTGTGGACAGACTGGTTGTGGAAAAACAATATTTGTCCTCGACCTATTACAAACAGTTTATAGTTATAATTTTGATCATATTGTAATTTTCTGTCCAACATTAAAGTGGAACAAAGCATATCACGACAGAAGGTTTATATGGACGGATGATGAAATCTATTTGATTGATCCCAGCAATAAACTTAGCGAGTGCTTAGAACACTTTTATAGACAGTTTGAGGGAACGCAGACACTATTTATTATAGATGACTGTTCGGCAGAAAGAGACATAGTTAGAAAAAGAAATACTTTATCAAAACTAGCTTTCAGTGGAAGACATGCTGGGATAAGTGTGTGGATTTTATGTCAAAAATATAACTCAGTTTTAAAAGACTTTAGAGAACAATTAAAGACAGTGGTTTTATTTCATATGAAAGATAGAGACGCATTTGATGAATGTATGCGTGAAAATGATGTTATTGAAAACGATCAAGAAAAACGAAGGATTACGCAAAAACTTAAGTCTCAAAAGTTTTCTAAATTAGTGTTAAAAACAGATAATCCTACACATTATGTATGTTTGTAAAGTGTTTACTATTAGAGAACTATAAAATAGGCACTCTGGGTAAGCCGGCGGAGCAACAGCGAAACCGGCTGAAGCCGGTTGGAGCTGGGCGGAGCTGGGTGAGCCAGAGTGCCTATTTTATAGTTCTCTATAAATCATTTCGTTCGTTCGTTTTCTCTCTCTCTCTCTCTCTCTCTCTCTCTCTCTCTCTCTCTCTCTCCATGCTTTATAATAATAATAATAATAATAATAATAATGAATACTTATATAGCGCATATTCTCGGCTAGAGACCAAACTCTAAGCGCTTTACAATCAACACTCGTTTACACAACGGGCTGCCTACCTGGGTAGTGCCGACTGAAGAGCTGCCAGCTGGCGCTTCATTCAGTCGTTTCCCGTGTCATCCAGTCAGTATCGTTCAATATCGATCACTCATTTTCCTTACTCCCTTCATTCTTTCCATTTCTCACGCAGGGTGCATGCTATGTGTAACGTGTCATCCATACCAACGGCCAAACTGGCCTTCTCTTCCGAAAGTTGGTGATGGGATTTTACGTGTGTGTAAGATGTTATGCGTGCGTTCACACACGGAACCTCGGTTTATAGTCTCATTCGAAGGACTGTATGGGAAATGGAGTCAGAACCAATGTTAACCCCGAGGGAAAAATCCCCCTGAACCGAAACGCCTGGCGCAAGTTCGAACCCGCAACCCCAGGATCACCAAGATTACGAGTCCGGTGCTCTACCAACCGAGCTATTCTGGCTTTGTACAAGATTTAACCAAGTTTATTGTTTTAATTCATGTCTACATTTCAAAAGGACTGTAAATCTAAACTGACTTTGAGTGTTGTGAAATGTAGGTGCTATAAATGGATATCTTACATCTTCAGTTAAGGGCAGGACAGCTGAATAAATGGTATTTTGTTTTCCTTAGCCATTCTACAGAATGGACATTTCTTTGCGCCACAACAGCACTTTTTTCGTTTTATTTATGTCCGAATGTCCCGCTAAATATACATACTGCAACAAAATCTTGACAATGTGTACTGTGTATATGTACCTATACTTAACAGATATAGACCAATATTGTGATTCGTCTTAAACTGCTCGTATTCGAAGAAAAAAATCTATATTGATATATGAGAGTTTCGGGTTTGCCATTTCCAATCAACAAGTGTTGAAACACACAAATACAGAAGGTACACAACGCAGTCTTTGATTTTCGGAAACAAAAAAATCATTTGCATCACTATGTCATGAATCTTTGATATCCGGTTTCCTTTGCCTTCTTCAGCAACATTAAGTAACGCTCTACTTGCTTTACAATGGGCTATATGCCCAGATATTTATTTTCAGTTTTCAAGAGTATTTAATACAACAGATTGCAGAATTCTCAGTCTGTGGAAATCTAAATCCAAACCTTTTGTTTCAGAACAAGTAAACACTCTATACACGCTCTCTTTTCTACATACCATAGTATCTGCACCATACATCAGATTAGATTGAGTCTGTACATAAGATATATTCAGTAAGAGCTTGAGAGAATTATGATTGAGCGCATATCATTTAATTCAGCATACTAGGGGTACTTCTCATTGCTTGCTAATTCACGACTCTGTGAGGAGAAAGATTAGTACTACTTTGTCGCATGCACCTACAATTTTCACTTAAGAATTATCATAGTTTCATCTATCCATAGCTTAGGGAAGTCTGCATTTTCTTACCACACTTACCCACATTGAACATTGACTTTGAGTTATAAAATAGATGCCACCCTGAACTGCCTATTTTGCTAATACTTTAAGCCTCTTACAGATATATCAATAAAACCACATTTTCAGCAAACAAAACGATGAACTATTGAATTAAATGTGGATTAAAATTTGCAGCTTTGTTACCGTTATGAACTATCTTTCAGGTATGTTCGCTAATAAACAAAGGATAGGACTTTATACATCTCCCTGTTTCGCACAACCTCAACCTGTACATGTAATGCAATGACTGAATCATTTTCCACATCGCAGTTTTACATCAACTGATTATACATGATGTTAATACATCAGTATACTTTATCATTTATGTTATTTCTCAATAATACACAGTAAACGAGTTTGCATGATGTGGAACTTTTTTTTTAGTTTAAACGCGCTTTATATCTAAAAGCAACAGACAGTTTTCTATCGACATCAGTGTTTCTGAATGAAAGCTAATAATTCAGGTATACGTGACCAATATTTATTGTTCTTTCTAATGCTGTTTGGAAGTTCACTTGCAATGCTATGTCAGACAAAGAAACTGCCTTTCATGAACAAAGGAAGAAGAATGTATTCCATTTGACTATCTGGGTAGAAACCTGCACAAAAAAGCACGTTAAATATTTCAGTAACAAATAAATAAATAAATAAAAGAACCATGCTATCATTAACCACGCCATCATCTACATTTTGACACGTTCAGCGATAATGCCATCGTGCCTTGCTGCTTCCCTGCACTTTTCTGATTATGATCAGTAGCCCCCCCCCCCCCCCCCCCCCCTTGAAAAAAGTCAATTTTAAACTTTCCAGTAATTATCTTTGTTATCTTTGTTATCATGGCCCTTTCTTCAGTTTTCGTCATCTTAACTACCAAAGTTAACAATATTTATATTTGCAGAGAGAGAGAGAGAGAGAGAGAGAGAGAGAGAGAGAGAGAGAGAACAGAACAGAACAGAACAGAATTTTATTCAGTAAGGCCAAAGCCCCATTTGAAGGGGTGTGAACATTGATAGTAGACATAATAAGACAAATTCGAATTATACTATCAATCCATCATCTGCTTGAAGCTAATTAAAAAAACAAAAACAAAACAAAGACGAAAATGAAAACAACATTGCACCAGTTCGTACATGGTATCATACACTAAATTGACGCCAATTGACTAGTAAAATTGGTAATTCAGGACATTGCTATTTCTCTTTTCTTAAAGGCTTTATATAGATATATAGCAAAATTACTGATGACCTGTGCGCTTTGTGATGCTAAAAGTAACGTTAATCTGAAGTTACTGGGATTGTTATAATATTTTGGATGGATTAAACTGTGTCTTAAATCATCAAAAGCAGAAAACAAGTTGGGTATTTTTTGCTCCCATAAGAAAACCTAACACAGAGTAACTTGTATTCAAGACCGGCACAGCCTTTTAAACTTGAATATAAAGTCAGACAAATACATAGACGAACAATCTAATAGTGGGGGAAAAAACAAGCGCAGGCCAACAACTGAACTATCTTCATAGTAATGACTTGGCAAAGATTTGGACTTAAGGAGGGGGAGGGGGGAGGGGCGGAATTTGAAGATGGAGAAACTATTTGCGTAATGTCTCTAGTTTTTCAGCAACTTCCCTCCCCCCCACACCCCCGCCCAGCCTCGCTCACCACCCCTCGCTGGCCGCCTTGGGGGGTGCCACCGGATTCCCCCTCGCACCCCTGGTGGCGAGAACACCACAGCACTATGGACCGCGGTGCGCCTCCACCCGACGCCAGGAGCGCAGACACAACCAGCCGCGCCTCCCCGACGAGCCCGACCCAGCGGACGAAAGGCCCCGGAGCAGGCAATACAAACACATCTGCCCCAAAAGGGACCGCGATGGCTCCCCCATGCAGCCAGCGAAGAGCCCCCACATCTGCAACACACCTTCCCAATTCCACGCTCCCAGCCTCTCCACCCTCAAACTCCACCCCGCAGGCAGGGGGGAGTCCAGTAGCGCCCCCCAGGGCGGCCAGCGGGGAGTGGTGGGCGGAGCTGGGCGGGGGTGTGGGGGGGGGGAAGTTGCTGAGGGGCTGGAGACATTGCGCAGGTGGTTTGGGGTGTAAGGGGCGATTTTTGGGCCTGCGCCTGGGGATCCGCCCGGGCATGCGGGGGAGATCGGGGGACGGGCGCACGGACGGACAGAAGCAAGTGCAGGTGGCCTCAATTTGGTCAAAGCAAGGTCGGAGGTGGGGTGGGGCGGGGAGCAGTGGACGATGAGCAGTGGACGGGTTGGGTGTTTTTTGCTCCCATAAGGGGGCCTAACACGGAGTAGCTTGTATTCGGGACCGGCACAGCCTTTTGAACTTGAATAGGGTCGGACAGGTGCATGGACGGGCGGTCTAGTGGTGGGGGGGGGGAGCAGGCGCTGGCCAGCGGCTGAGCTGTCTTCGTGGTGGTGGCTTGGCGGGGATTTGGACTTGGGGAGGGGGAGGGGGGGGGGGGCGGAGTTTGAGGGTGGAGAGGCTGGGAGCGTGGAATTGGGAAGGTGTGTTGCAGATGTGGGGGCTCTTCGCTGGCTGCATGGGGGAGCCATCGCGGTCCCTTTTGGGGGCAGATGTGTTTGTATTGCCTGCTCCGGGGCCTTTCGTCCGCTGGGTCGGGCTCGTCGGGGAGGCGCAGCTGGTTGTGTCTGCGCTCCTGGCGTCGGGTGGAGGCGCACCGCGGTCCATAGTGCTGTGGTGTTCTCGCCACCAGGGGTGCGAGGGGGAATCTGGTGGCACCCCCCAAGGCGGCCAGCGAGGGGTGGTGAGCGAGGCTGGGCGGGGGTGTGGTGGGGAGGGAAGTTGCTGAAAAACTAGAGACATTACGCAAATAGTTTCTCCATCTTCAAATTCCGCCCCTCCCCCCTCCCCCTCCTTAAGTCCAAATCTTTGCCAAGTCATTACTATGAAGATAGTTCAGTTGTTGGCCTGCGCTTGTTTTTTCCCCCACTATTAGATTGTTCGTCTATGTATTTGTCTGACTTTATTCAAGTTTAAAAGGCTGTGCCGGTCTTGAATACAAGTTACTCTGTGTTAGGTTTTCTTATGGGAGCAAAAAATACCCAACTTGTTTACTGTTTATCGTTTACTGTTCCCTGCCTCATTTCATTTCCGATTTCATCAAAAGCAGGACAACAAAAAACAAAGTGAATTTCATCATCAGCGGAGGATGTGCACAATGGGCATACTGTCCTAAATTCACCGTTCCTTTTGTATCTTGAACTATGTACTGATAAATTAGACATTCCAAATCTAAGTCTTGTCAGAGTGTATCGAATAAATCTATCCATACCCAATAGTAAGTATGGCTCCAGATCATGCGATGTCTTGAATTTCCTGTATTCTATAAATCTGTTGCTATCATTCATATGATGATTCCAGTTCTGCCACCTGCAGTCGATTAGTCTTTGCTTAAACATCTTTATAAAGGAATTTATGCACCCCACGCCTTGGTATTCCCATACATAGGAGAAGCCATAACTATTCAAAATATCACGAACTTTTGAGGCCCAATTTACTTTTCCTCTATTGGCCAAATTTAACAACATTTTATACGCTTTAGATGGTAATCTATGTTCCTCCATTCGAGTCAGTTTCAACCAGTATCTAATGCAAGAAACACTAGAATTAATCGTTAATGGGAATCGATTCAATTCACCATACACAAGGTCGTTTGGTGTTTTAATACAAAGCCCTAGATACTTCTTTAATACAAATAAATGGACACTTTCAATGACAGGTGAAGCATCTTCTAGACCCCAAATCTCAGCACCATATAGGAGTATGGGTTGAATCTGAAAATCAAACAGCTTCAAATACAATTTCAAAGAGTTGTTATTTAGCTGATACAACTTGCAAATAATGCTGATGGCAGCTCGTTTCCCTTTACTTGCTAAATCTTGGCATGCATGCTTAAAACTCAGTCGTGTGGAAAACAGGATGCCTAGATACCGATAAGAATTTACTACGTTCATCTTTATGTTATTATAAAACCATTTCTCAGTACTTGCTAAATACCCACCTTTCCTAAAGATTACTATGCTAGATTTGTCCACGTTTACTTTAAGCTGTAACTGGCACGCAGCTCTATGAAGAGTATTCAATTGGGTTTGTAAGCCAACCACAGTTTCTGACAATAAAATCATGTCATCAGCAAACAAAAGAATAAACAGTTCAATGAAATCAATATTAAGGCTAACACCATGTCTACCATTATTAATAATAGCGAGAGCAAGTTCGTTTATAAACAAGGAAAACAAAAGAGGACTACAATCATCACCTTGTTTCACACCATTAGTGCAATATATGTAACCTGTATACTGTGTACCACAGCGAACTCGAGCTTTAAACAATTTCGTACATACTTCTTATACATCTGTAGATTTTACCCTTAATTCCATTTTTAATCAAAATAGGCCACAATAAATTTCTTGAAATAGTATCAAAAGCTTTCTCAAAATCAATGAATGCAACGTATAATTTTCTATTAGACGAAAACTGTTTTTGCACTATTGCCAACAATGTAAACATGTGATCGATAGTAGAATAATTTTGTTTAAACCCTGCTTGCAATTCACCTGTAATATTGTTTTGATCGACCCATTCAGTCAATCTTGAATTAATTATAGAGCTATACATTTTACTACTTATATCTGACAGAGAAATTCCTCTATAATTATTTGGATCATTTATATTGCCTTTCTTAAACAAAGGAATAATTATGGATTCTTTCCATAAATCAGGATATTGACCTGTGTCAAATAATGCATTGAAATATTTAACTAAGAAATCAATGACGTCATTTCTTGCATTTTTAAATATCTCTCCAATAATGCCATCTGGTCCTGCTGCTTTCTTGTTTTTCAGTTTTTTAATTGAGAGTAATACTTCTTCCCTTGTTATGGGCCGGTTCATAAAGTCAACATTATCCTCATCATTCTCATGTCTATCAGTTCCAACCCCTTGACTGTCATCAGTTTCATTAGTACTATCAGATAAATCATCTGAAACATCAGTAGCATCTGTAAAAATAGGTCTATTACTATCAACGTCATGTTTTTCTAAAACTCCTTTAAAATGTTGAAACCATTCTTGAACAGAGATTTTGTTGGATTGAAACTTGTTCTTACTGGAAACTCTGCTCATATTATGCCAAAATTCTTTCTGGTCATTAATGCACATGATCAGTTGCTCAAGTACAGTTTTGTTGTATTCCTTTTTCTTTCTTTGCAACAATTTCTTGTATTCTCTTCTAGCTTTGCAAAAAGCTGAATTGTTCTCTTTCTCGATTGAATTCTCAGTTAGAGACAATTCCATTTCTGTTTTAGAAGATTCTGTTTCTGTTTTAGAAGATTTTCTACAATTTCTCAAAAGTTTTCTGACATTACGCTTAAAAGTTTTACATTCTTCATCATACCATTTCTCTGATCTTTTCTGATTTGTATAATTTTCTTTTCCATAAAAGTTGCTTGTTCTCGTATACATTCATTAAATAAAGTTAGTGCCTGATTTATGTCAGTAGCCATCAAACTGCTGGCTTGGTTAAGTTTGTCTTTTGTCTTTCCGGAACGCATGCGATCATGGAACTGCTCTGCTAAATCATCATTCAAAACTATCTTATTAATAAAGGATGGCATATTACTGCATTCATCATCACAGCTTATTATATCATTATTTGCATCAAAATAAAATTCCAGTGGTTGATGATCAGAATCAATCATATCTGAGACTTGAAGACGGCAAGAATTCCTTATAGTGTCAAAAAGATCTTCAGAAACTATAAAATAATCATTCACACTACTTCCTGTTTCCGACATGTATGTGTAGTGACCAGTATAATCACCATTACATACTCCATTCATAATAAACAACCTAAAAGCGATACATAAATTCAAAATCATTCTTCCATACACATTCAGCACTAAATCTTTTGAATATCTTATTAAATCTGTTTCATTATTCTCATCACTGGTAACGAATCTACTAAACGCATCACTACTGAAAGGGAAAATGTCCGCTGTTCTTCCATTCAGGTCTCCACACAAAATGATATCAACTTTATCATGTAATAATATGTTGTCCATCAAGACCTCTTCAAGAGGACTGATTCCATCTTCGATGTCAGCTGTTGCATAATATGGAGAATTCATGGGAGGTACATAGGCACATACATAAACAATGTCATTTTCAAAACCAAATAGTTTCTTGTTGATTAAGAAACACAAAATATTATCTTGTTCACATTTCAGTTCAGACACCAAAGACATTAACTCTGTTTTAATCAAACACACCACTCCACCTGATCTCCTCCCCTGCCTTGTCAACTTAATTGCAGATTTACAAAAAACAATGATGGGGGAACAGATGGAAATCTACTTTCTCCATAAAAGTTTCAACAAGACACACAAAGTCAAAGGCATAAATATAAGATAGGAACTGTTGGTCATTGAGTTTGCACGAAAGGCCGCCCACATTCCAATGAAGAAAAGAAAACGAGCGTACTTTTCCAATCTGACTTTCATTCAAATTTTGTTCAGTTTCAAACACACTGCCATTTATTCTTTCATTCAGACTTTCCTGCATCAATGTGCTTCTATGTATTATCTTCTCCCTACAATGACGATGCCTATCACTTCCACGTGTTTCGTCACGGGTGAAAGCACACACCCTTCCATTCCGTGAAGATCTAGCATGAATTTCACATCTCCCTGACATACATCGACACTGCCTGAGCCCCTCACGCGGTGACCATGAGATACGGTCAGGAGCACGTGCGCTTCCGTATTCCATTTCCATACCCGGTGTCAGATCAGAATTGACTACACTTGGATTCTCGATCAGGGAATTTATGTTTTCAGTATTGTTTAACATTAACTGTGTTGCCAGAGGCCGGCCCACCCCTCATCTGACTTGCTTTAACTGACCATTCCCATCCAGCACAAATTTCTTGCCCTCGATGAGGAGATGGTCATAGATCATAGTGGCCCTTTTATTACTATCTCTGGCAGCCTTTAAGTGTGGCCCTAGACTCTTCCGGATGTCCCGGACTCTCTGACTAAAGTCTTCGCCTTGAATATTGAACAGTTCTTTAACTTCTTTTTGGCTCTTATTATTTCTTCCTTATCTCTGTAGAAAGTACATCTGCCAATGATAGGTGAGTCAGGCTTGTTACCGAGGCGATGTATCCTGTCAAACTGTACTGATTTTGATAGTTCTAACTTATCAGTTAACATGTCATGAACAATGTTCTCACAGTCTTGTCTGGTTTCTCCTTCTCTTCTGGGCAGTCCGTAAAAAATCAAATTATTCCTTTTCGATCGTCCCTCAAGATCATCTACTTTCTCTTCTAAATGCACAATTCTGTCTTTCATTGCACTGTTTTCTGCTTTAAGTTTGCCGTTTTGCACATGGAGATCATTGATCGTCTCTTTCATATCACTCATGTCCCTTTTCAGTCCATCAACTGAGTCCTTGACATCTTTCACGTCGTCAGACATGTTGTCAAATTTTGTGTTTAAGGTCGACAACATTGTCAAAATGTCCTTTAATACGGGGTGATCGGCCCTAGTCTCACCCGCAGTTCTTGTAGCGTGGTCAGGATCAGAAGCCGCAGAACGGTCAGTACTTGCTGGGCGTACAGCACCATCCGAGGTCAGGCGGGACTGCTTCGTGGAGCTGCTGGACTTGGGTCCGGGATTTGACTCGACATCGCCGCATCGAAGTAAGAGGTCGCTGAAGAAGAAGCAGGTGAGGACCAAGCCTACCATGACACCGGTGACACGGGTGTGTACATTTAACACACGGACCCTCATGGCTAACTTGAATCTGGCTCTCTTTGCCATAAAGTTGATGAACACCGGGATAAATCGGCCACATCGAATTCTAAAATCTTGAGCTGCTGATGGCATGATGTCACTGCCACTGATTGTCAAGGTCTTCGCTGATCCACAGGAGAGTAATCAACGAAAAACGTTAATTAATTACGGAGCTCAAAAAACGTGTCTTCCTCTGTTGAATGACGACAGCTCACCCCGAGAGAGAGAGAGAGAGAGAGAGAGAGAGAGAGAGAGAGAGAAGAGAGAGAGAGAGAGAGATCATTACTGTATTTTCATTTTCATGTTCTAAAATGTCTAAGCTAAATATTACTAAGAATTTCTAATAAACAACAACAATACATCAATAAAATCAACAGTACTCAGGAAACTAATTCGTCATCGCATAGGTACAGTGCTTTGGGAAATCAGTATAATAGAACAGCAATCAGTTTGTGACGATGCACCAATAAAATCAGTTACCACAACACTCATTTATCATGATATAATTACAATCATTAATCAAACAAACAGTAAACATATTTTTCATTTATCATTATCTGGTTAAAAATACGGTGGACAGGGAGCGGCTTAGTAGTTTAGATATGCAGCAATACACCAAGTTTGCCCTAATACATGTATTTTGTCTCTAATAGTAATGATCTGCCATGAAATGTGTAATTTGTTTATCCGTGAGGGATTCTGCATTTTAAGTACGTCGGAAATGCAGTGGAAGTGACTTCACCACGAGAGTAGGAAAAGTTTGATTTAAACAAGTCCTTTATAGGTGTGGGAATCTGGAATTTGGTTGGATCCCTTGGATTTATGTTGAATTTAGACTGAAGGGTTTGTGGGTCTAAACCAGATACAACTTTTTGCATCAGCAAGCATTTATCGACAGCAAATATCTTTTAGCAGAATGACCCCGGCTTTAGTACAATCACTCTCTCTAAGACCTCACGATTTTAAATGAACTGCTTTAACTGCTTTTTTGTAGACACTGGTAGGAGGTTTCATGGCGTAAGCACTAAGAGATTCAAACAGTGTTGAACGATTGAAGAGAGAATATGTGGGTGTGGAATAATTATCTGGCGTGAAGGTTTTGAGAAATGCTTGACCGTGCAATATTTGTCTTGATACTGATATTGATTTACATAAACTGTGAATGTAATAAGACCAACAAAAAAAAGAGATTATGATCAATATGTACACCTAAAACGATGGCTACCCACCACTTCAATTTCTTAAATTATTGACAAAAATAGATGAAGACTGCGTGGTCATGTTTCGCTTTCTTGTTGTTATCAGATCAATTTTGTTTTATTAGGATTCAGTGACTTATGATCTACATCGCAACAATCACTTAAGATGTCAGCAGTCTTTGTTCTGAAGTGAAAACAGCTTCTAAGCTGGATCTGCTTGTGTGGACAGTGTTATCATCTAAAATGAGTTCACATGAATCCTCAGTATTAGGAGCGAGGTCATTTACATAAACTGAGAAAAGCAACTGGCCTAACACAGAGAATCCTGGTGTACGCCATTTCGGATAGGTAACTTCTCCGACGACTTGCTGTTGACACAAACGGTCTGTTGATGGTCTTCTAGGAATGATGCGGTCAGTAGGAGAGTATTCCCTGTTGAACCGTATGATAATAGCTTCCTGTATACTAATTTGTGGTCAATTACATCAAAAGCCTTTGCAAAGTCCATAAGCAGTTTGCCACAATATTTGTTTTCATTAATATTGGTTAGTCATTGATCTACTCGTCGGCCTCTAAATACAGTATGACAAGAATGGATTTTACTGAATCCCTATTGGTTTTTATTTGGTGGATTGCATGGGTCATGATAAATATGTTTATTTATGTGTTTTTCCAAGAGCTTGGATAGAACTGGTAAAATAAATCTAGATCTGTTGATTGACAGCTCCCAATTGTCTTCAGATTTGAAAATGGGTATCACTTTTGCACATTTGAACTGAGCAGAGAAGACATTTATCAATGCGTAAATTGTTAATGTAGTTAAGGTTTTTACATATAACCGGTGCTGATTGTTTCAGAATATTTCCATCAATCCCGTCGAGTCCACGACTTCCTGTTTACTTTCAATGACATAAAGCTGGGGAAACATCCACTAACTGTCATGGGCGGAACTGGTGGAGCTGATCGAATATTCTTAGCATTGACACCCTTCTTTTTATTTGACAATGTGTTCTGCAACTGCTTTAAAGTGTTTGTTGAGTTCATTTGGTGTTAAGCTAGTGATGGGACTTATTTCTGACCGAGAAGTTTTATTCATAAGTTCATTTATTGCTTTCCATATGGACTTCGAGTTTTGTTTGCTGGATACAAGTCTACAAAGCAATTTCTTTTGGGCTGCTCGTTTGAGTGAATTGACTTTATCATGTTGCCTTTTAAATCCATCTGACTTTCCTTCTGTTTCAAGCAGATCTTCATGTAAGAAACAAGCAGCTTGTATTTCATCAATCATCCACTTTGGCTGAGCACTATGTTGTACTCTACGCATTTTGAATGGTGCATGCATGTCATAAGTATAATGAAATGTGTATGGCCAGAACTCGAGGGCTTTCTCTGGATTAGTGTGATTGTAAACATTTGTGACGGGCGAGTTCATGAGATCATTAAGAAAGTTCTATTCATGGAATTGTTCAAAAGATCTATAAGTGATATGTTTGTGGCCGGCTTTAGGAATTTTGATTCCATTTCTTTTCCATGTAATGCATACTGGAAAGTGGTTGCTGCATCCATTCAAAGGTAGTCATTTCTCACTGACATTATGTGGTTCAGAGAGACAGATGTGGCTGATTCTTTTGCTGATGCGTGTTACTTGGATGGGCATGTCTATTATTTAGGATAAATTTTCCACTTCCCATGTAATGCATATAAGAAAGTGGTCCCTGCGTCCATTCAAAGGTACACATTTCTCAATGACGTTATGCGGTTCGGAGAGACACATGTGGTCGATTAATGTTTGGCTAGTGGGTGTTGCTCGAGTGGGCATGTCTATAATTTGGGATAAGTTGTACGAAGAAGTCCTTTCTGACCATGATGTTTGGCATTTCAAAAGATCAATGTTGAAATCAAGTAAGAGGATTAGTTTTGTAGCATCAAGCGATGCTGCATCCATCATGGCCGCAAACTTGTCCATCCAGTTAGCATTATTCCTGGATTTCAAGACACAAATCCCATTTGATGGGTTTCATTCTCTTCAACCTGACAACTAACTAAATTGCTTTAACCCTACCAAGTCACAGCCAAAATGGACCCGTGTGTCCCTCAGATTGCACGATTTTTGGCAATTTTCAAAAAATATTTTTTTAAAACCCACTTCACCTAGGTGCATGAAACATACATCATTGGATAGAAGAAACGCTATATTTATTAAAAATGCTTACCTTCACACAGTTCACATGATGGAAGTAATCCAAAATGATACACATTTGCAGAACAACAAAAACTTGCTGTGCACACTGTAATCCACTTCTTCATGCTCTCTATCCTCCCACACAAATTCAATTACACTTCTGAGCACTTGGTATGAACTACAGAGAATAGTATATCTATGACAACTGCATACAACACAAGAATTTGACCACCAGATACTTGATCCACTCAAAATCATGTGATCGCGGGAACTGAGAGTAGGACAATTCAAATCCGTATAAAACTACTCCAGAATACACGAAGAACGGTCTAAAGGAAGTAACTGCAAAAAAAGGCCCTAAGCTGTCCCTGAAACGAGATTTCTTGCCCTTTGATAAAAGGCGGTATGATTTAAACATCGTCAAACTCTGTCGGAAGTATGTGTCCGACACGCCTTCAAGCGATGTGAACAGTGTCGGAAACCCGCTTCCGACAAAATTGGATTGAGTTAATTCCAAAACTTTTAAGTTCACGTGAACGTTGAGCAATTAATGTTTCATGAAGGTTGATCAATAGGCCCGTAGATTTAGATTCAGTGGAATCGTTGCATACAATATTGTATTCAGATATTCAGTAAAGCCAAATATATGAAAGGGTTTGTCTTGATTATACAGTATAGCAGGTACCTGATGTAATTTGCTTTGTATATACGAAGTCCGTCTTCATGTGGCCACACAGATGATGATTGCGTGATTTGCGCAAAATGAAACGAATATGGCGAAATAACACTTAAATACAAAGACATATGTGTCCGTATAGTACACACACAAACAATTATCCTCAATGCAAAAGGATTTTGAATATGAAAAACAGGTAGAAGTTAATTCTACAAACAGCTGGGAAACAACACGCAAAGCAACAATGCTGAGTGCAAAAGGATGATGAATATGAAAACCAGGCAGGAGTAGATTTTAC
Source organism: Conus canariensis (assembly GCA_033310375.1). Classification (NCBI taxonomy): domain Eukaryota; kingdom Metazoa; phylum Mollusca; class Gastropoda; order Neogastropoda; family Conidae; genus Conus; species Conus canariensis. The sequence continues at coordinate 6,576,764 of CM065745.1, forward strand.
AAATAACTGTGAAACAACACACAAAACAATACACTTCAATGGAAAAGATACTGAATATGAAAAACAGACAGATATTGAATTTACAAACGGTGTTGTGTAACAGACTTGTGACAAATCTTTAAAAAATGTTAGCGAACCGCCAAGAGAAACGTGGACAAACGAATCACAAGACAAAACACGACACATTTCGACCTCCTAGGTCTTCTTCAGGCAAGACACAAACAAATAGGACAATGCAAATGAACGAGTTATCACTTAGCTTTGATCTCTTCAGCGCAAGGTAGGCGTTGAATTCAAGCTAAGTGGTAACTCGTTCATTTTCATTGTCCTATTTGTGTTTTGCCTTTAAAAGACCTGAGCGGTCGAAACGCGTCGTGTTTTGTCTTGTGACTCGTTTGTCCACGTTTCTCTTGGCGGTTCACTAACATTTATTTCAGATTTGTTTAGATTTCCGCCTGCAGTCGTCTCACTTTGCAAAAGGATACACTTGTGACAAGTGCCACCGAAGCTTTATCTACACCCCATGGCCTTTCTTAACGTGCTCACATGCCACTAAGATACAATAAAGACTGACGTAAAAATGGAGAGAGAGAGAGAGAGAGAGAGAGAGAGAGAGAGAGAGACAGACAGACAGACAGACAGACAGACAGACAGTGACAGAGAGACAGAGAGAGAAGACAGACAGACAGACAGACAGACAGACAGAGAGAGACTTTTGACACTTTGACACTGATATTTTATTGTCATTACCAAAGAGGTCTTTTGACAAGAGAGAGAGAGAGAGAGAGGAGAGAGAGAGAGAGAGAGAGAGGTTGACGCGAAAATATTCCTCAGTGAGATTTAATTTGATTAAAGAAAACTGTTACAGTTACCACACCTGTTTTGTGATGCAAAATGTCTACATTTTATTTTTATACTTGCGAAGGTTTTTTTTTTCTTGAGCTGCGTCGGCACAAGGTCCATGAGTATTGGAATGTCTTTACTCTTCTGTGTTTCTTCAACGCACCAAAGGCTGTGTCTTTTCTTACGTCAGCATTGTGTGCAACGTGGTCATAGTCCTTCCCACCCCTCACTTCCACTCGCTCCCTTGCACATAAATGTTAGTATTTTCATAGACTTACACATGTGGGCATATAACATACTTGCATAACACATGCTCATGTTACACCACACTCATAAAACTTTAAACGCCTTCAAAACTGTTCTGCACAACTTCTGAAAGTTCTATGACTACAACGTGTATATGACGGTCACTGCCAGAAACCAGGAGGTGTGCGATGAGGAAAAGGGAGATAATACATTGAATCAAACTGAGGAAACATTCTCCGAAATGGCACATAACGGTGGTATTCATTATCACGTGATAGTGACGAGTGTTTTGTATTAAATGGGGAGAGTGATGGTAGGGATTTGTGGTCATAGCTTAAATAGAGGCGGAAAATCATATAAATCCATATTGTTGATAGGAGAACGCAGGGAGGGGTGATGTTTAGGAGAGAGAGAGAGAGAGAGAGAGAGAGAGAGAGAGAGAGAGAGAGAGAGAGAGAGAGAGAGAGAGAATAGTTCTTGCCTTGAAAATAGTGAAAAAAATACGAAATCCAGGCAGACGTCTTGTTAAAAAAGCCGCGTCAAGCACATACAGAGCCCCTTCTCCCACAAGCAGTGGCTGCCACTCTGCCAGTCCGCTGTCTATGGACATCCGTTGTCGTCTACCAGTAACGCCAACCCACTGCAGCTTAAACTCTAAGTGTCGCACCATGACATGGTGGAGAGTGACCATTATTACTTGCCCAGAGGAAATGTTGAGCACACGAAATACGACATTACGGATCTCAGCATCATAGGTGATACCAGCATCTGGATGCCATCTTCGTGTCTGTAGCACACCTTAAACATAAGTGATATCTGGTTAATGATTTGAAAAATTGTTCAGCACATTGGTATTTTAGATTTTATTGAAATTGAAATAGTTACATGTGTTAATGATGCTGGTCACTGAATCGAAGGACGTAGCTTACAACTAAGTATGCGTACATATTCTCATGCACATCACAGCAGGAGGCAAGAGGAACATAAAGCAAAGCCGGAAGGCCAGAGTGGGTTGTGAGTGTGTTGAAGTTCTTGTCGTTGCTATTGATCTTGCTGCTATTGCTGTAACATGTGTTGTTTTTTCACTTATTTTGTTGTTTGTTTCTTTATTTGCATGCTTGTTGGTTTATGATTTCATTTGGTTTATTTTACTTTATTTCAACACCACACAGGGAAACAGATCGTTACTGATTATTCAACCCATTAGAGAGCCACTTGTAAGAAGCTGAAGTATGGGGCCAAATACATCTTCTAATCAACGTTTTCAAAAATATGATTACAAGATCTGAAAGATATGTACTCTTCTTTTAATGGCAATTTGAGGAAACAGTTTGAAATTTGAGAGAGAGAGAGAGAGAGAGAGAGAGAGAGAGAGAGAGAGAAAAGAGAGAGAGAGAGAGAGATTGAGATTTTTATTCCTATATAAGCTTTGGCCCCTTGTGAAGGGTACATGATAACGACTGAAAACCAAATCAAATTTCAGACTACGTCTGAACTCACAGTATTGTTTCTTCTGCGACATAAGCGTTTCTCTAAGTTTAAATGTTTTATACACAAATAATGAGAAATGTTGAAAAACTTCTGTGGAAGTTGAAGACATGAGCAAGCGCAATATGAATAACGTAGGATGTCCGAAGTAAGCTACACACAAAAAGTTAAGGATCACTTTCACAAACATTCATAACTGTCAAAATAAGAAAGTCAATGCGTTGAAGTTTGGCCAACATTTAATTCCATTCTTTAGTGATAACGATACACAATTGCCTTCAATCTCGAGCAATCGTTTGGTGTGTACATTTGATTAAAGTGGGTACGTATCCAAATTTGATTTCCCAAAGTCATTGAAATCACAAGACAGGGCATACTGATGCTCCCAAAAGCTCAGTAATGCGTGTAACCACCATGGCTGTTCTGGCACTCGACGTAGCGAGTCCTCATCGAGTTGACCAGGTTGGTGAAGATCCTCTGTGGAAGCGCCTGCCACTCAGCCTGCAGCATCTGGTAGAGGGGTTGGGCATCCCTGGGAGGGGGGTGGCTCCTCACTTTGCGATCCAGCTCATCCCAGAGGTTCTCAGTCAGGTTGAGATCGGGACTGCATGCTGGCCACTCCATTCTGTTGACTCCAGACTGCTGCAGGAAGTCGTTGACCACCCTTGCCCTGTGGTGGCGAGCATTGTCATCCTGGTAGACAACCCTCAGTCCCATCTGCTGCAGTGTAGGCACAGCCAGCGGTCGAAGGATCTCATCCCGGTATCGGATGCCAGTCAGGTTACCCTGTACATGATACAAGGGTGTTCTGTGGTGAAGGCTGAAGGCCCCCCAGACCATTACAGAACCTCCACCAAAGGCCATCTTTTCTTGGACAGTGGCGTCAGTAAAGCGTTGCCCTGGGCGCCTCCAGACCCTCAGTCGGCCGTCGTTGTGGTGAAGGGTGAAGCGTGATTCATCACTGAACAGGACCTGGGACCATTGCTGACGTGTCCACCTCACGTGACGTACGCAGAAGGCGCGGCGTGCTGCCCTATGGGCTGGAGTTAAGCGTGGCCGTACTGCTGGGCGACGAGAACGGAGATTAAACCCATGTAGGCGGTTCCGTATGGTCTGCTGGCTGATGTTGATGTTAGTAGCCACCCTGAACTGCCTTTGAATTATGCTGGAAGAGGCTGTTCTTGTCTGCAGGGCTTGTCGTTCAATGAGACGATCGATCGTCACGTGGGGTTGTCTTCTTCGGTCGACCAGATCTGCGTCTTTCATGGACAATCCCAGTGGCTGTGAAGCGTTGAATCAGTCGGACAATGACCGAGATGGACACATGAAGTCGCCTGGCCACTTCTCGCTTGGGAACACCATCTTGGAACCATGCAACAGCTCGTCCCCTATCCAACTCGCTTAATTTTCGTCGTGGAGGCATTGTCAGATCAGGCCTACTACTGGTGGAATGTCTTCTTATATAGCCAAGCGAGCGACAGCATCTCACACATAAACAGCAGTGCTTGCACGTGCATAATGGTTTTTCCATCTGGCAAATGCAATGTGTTCAGGCAGAACGGTCCAAAACAAGGTCATTTTTCGCAAGTTTCTGCTTTTCCGTTTGCGGCCCAGCTCAGTAGTAGAGAATCCCGTGCAATTTTCGCACTAACACAACATCGCCCACTTACAGCTGAACAAGAATTCATGACAATTTGGCTGGACTAAGAAATAAATAACAGTAGCGAACTGAGTTGATTACGCACCTGTTTTCACATACCGATCCTTAACTTTTTGTGCGTAGTATATTTAGGATTAATACATACTTCACGTATTGTCTTGAGACCTTGGCTTCAAAGACCAAAGTGGATCTCATCTCGCGATTCTTTTTAAAATAATGGACAAATTAAATGTGTATCACTGAAAGATATATATATATATATATATATATATA
>CM065745.1:6586273-6591273 GCA_033310375.1 Conus canariensis
AGTCACTGTCTCACCTGATTTCTGCCCCCTCGCTTTCACTGAGCTGTGACACAGCGAGTGACACTGCTGCCGTGTAGTCGCCGCCGTCTAACGGCAGTACTCATGGTAACCGTGTTAACTCGCCTGTGACCTCTTGTCAGTCACAGACTGGGTCGACTACACCACCGAGTGACCTTTCTGGAAAAAAAATTAAAACCAACCCTACTATGGATTTAAATAAGTGTAGTGAGAAAGATGGAAGTGATGGTTTTTGTATGCCAGTTCATTCCCATATAAATCAAATGTCTCAGGATGATGATTGTTGTTGTGAAAATGAAAGTAATGAATCAATGAGAAAACAGGAAAACATACAATGTGTACCTGAGAGTGACTGTGGAACGAATCGTGCATTTGATTGTAAGATTTGCGTGTCATTTTTTTACATTGGAATGTAAATGGCTTATTGTCGAAGTCAAAGGACCACAGTTTTATTGATTATATTTTATCATTTGATTTCATTTGTCTCGTTGAAACTTTTGTTGAAAATCTTGACTCTTCTGCATTTGAAAATTACAAAATCTTCTGTAAACCAGCGATCCAGTTTACAGTGCATGGGAGAACATCGGGGGGAGTGGGGATCATTTGTCTCATTAGAAAATGAACTATTGAAATGTATACACGAAATAGATAACGAACGTAATAATACGATGACGTTTCTGATATCAAAACGTATTCTTGGTTTGCCAAAGGATGTCATGTATATCTGTGCCTATATACCCCCGGAAAATGCACCATTCTATACCTTGTTTTGGTATAGATAATGGCATCACTATGCTTGAAAATACTATTGCAAATAAAATTGTGGTATTTCCTGATGTTTTTCGTTTACTAAACGGAGATTTAAACGCTAGAACAGCAAATTTGGGTCCACATGTATCTAATGAAGGGATGTTTGTTATTCTCAAGTCACGAGTTCTTCATGCTATGGTAACAGGTGCTCTGAAGACAGTGTACTCAATAAGTATGGAAAATTTCTTTTGAATGTGTGCACAACGTTTGAATTATGTATTATAAGTGGTGTGTGTAGTGGCGACCGTGAAGGTCGTTTCACATACATCTCTGATACAGGGAGTAGTGTAAATGATTATTTTTTTTATGTCCTCAGATTTGTATATACACGTAGAATCATCGACGCATTTGTATGTAAGCGACCACAGTGAGTCTGACCATCTTCCTCTGGGAATGCATCTTGGCACTTCACAAACTGTCGGTCCTGTTATGAATAAGTACAAAGAGGCTCAGTATGTTGAGAAATTCAAATGGAATGATGATAATGCACATTTTCATAGTCTGATAAACCATGATGATGCTCTGCAAATACTGAAAACAGCTATTAGTTTCATAGACGACGATATTGATGTAGCTTTATGTATGTTTAATGATTGTATTATGAAGAAAGCGCATGTATGAAAAAAGAAAATAGAATAAACCTAGTGGAAGGAATGACTCATGGTTTGATCGAGAATATAAAATGACCAAAACAAACATGAGAAAACTTTTAACCCTCAAGAGCCTGAGGATAGAAAGAAACGTGTGAAAATTATTTTTCTGTACAAAAAAATGTCAAAGAAGCATCATAAGATTGATTTAAACCAACCTTTATACAAAATCAATAAAACTGATCAAAATGGTACGTGTGCCAAACGTGACCCATCAGGCCTAAGTGGAACTAAGTCTTTTGTGCCATATATGGAACACTGAGTCTGATTTCTGCTTATTTAATTTGATTGTGTCACAAATTTGAAAACATTTGTTTCTTTTTCCACCCAGTGTTTTTGTTGGTTCATTTGAGAATGCGAAACTGCACAAAGCAAGTTCCTGTCTTTGTTCAAGCACAGGTAAACATTGCACTTTGAGCACTTGATGAATCCCTTTGCTTGACAGTCTCTGGTTTTGCATCTCTGTCGTTCTCCACTCATCCACTCTGGGTAATGTTCATGGCCATCCAGACGGACATCGCTCACAGGAGCCTTTCGACGATAGGTAAAAAGTCAGTGTTCACCTGTTGGAAGCATCACCCTGACGACCTGTTTGTCATGGGGTGACATGATGAAATGCTGTTATTACGTCTGCAGGGCCATAGACATGCTGTTCAACGTGGTGCTTCAAATAGTGCTGGGCTTTCCCCTGGAGATCATGGGGTGACATGATGAAATGCTGTTACTACGTCTGCAGGGCCATAGACATGCTGTTCAACGTGGTGTTTCAAATAGTGCTGGGCTTTCCCCTGAAGATCATGTTCAGCTGGTGGAGACTGGCCATTGTCTACATTCTGGGAGTCCTCACTGGTATGTGGTTCTCTGTCTATCTGTCTGTTTGTCTGTCTGTAAGTCTGTCTCTTTCTCTCTCTCTCTGTTTTGATGTTGTTTGTTTGTATAATCATGTTTTGATGCATACGTTGTATCATTTAGTATTAGCTTTGTAGAATAGTAACGGCAAGTACGAAAAATTGCTCACTAAGCCAATAGGCCTACTTTTACCGTTATAAAATAAAGAATCGTTGTCATTGTCATTGGCATTGTCATTCTCTCTGTCTGTCTCTCTGTCTGTCTGTCTGTCTCATATTTCATTACCCTTGTGTGTGTGTGTGTGTGTGTGTGTGTGTGTGTGTGTGTGTGTGTGTGTGTGTGTGTGTGTGTGATGGTGAAAGAATGAATGAATGAATGAATGAATGAAAGGATGAGCGAATGAATGAATGAACGAATGAATGAATATATGAATGAAAATTGGTTGCACGCCTTTTCAGTGCTGACCTTAAAGCGCTTCACATAAATACAAATAATGATAATAACTAAACAGTTGAAAAAAGCAAACAAATAAGTCAGGGAGGGAGTGAATCTCTCTCTCTCTCTCTCTCTCTCTCTCTCTCTCTCTCTCTCTCTCTCTCTCTCTCTCTCTCTCTCTCTCCTCTTGGAGCACTGTAAGGTCTTTAAAAAGTAGTTCTCATGTACCAAACACAATATCCAATGAAGAATGGTTTCAGCATTTCAAACAAGTCTTTAATGATGAGTTTATTCCTTCTGGTCCTAATTCTCAGGAACTTCAAACTGAGTATTTTCCTGTTGCTGATGGTAACGTTGATGAATTGGATGTCTGTATAACTGAAGGGGAAATTCTTGATTCAGTTAAGGCTTTAAAATCAAATAAAGCACCAGGTCCAGACGGACTAATTGGGGAATTTTATAAATATTGTACCCCCACTATTCTCTTTTTCCTTAAGAAATTTTTCAACAAACTCTTTGATTTTGGCATCTTCCCTTCTATGTGGTGCGAAGCTCTGATTCAACCTTTGCACAAAAAGGGTGATATAAACAACCCAGACAACTACAGAGGTATCTCTCTTTTAAACATTAGTTCAAAATTATATACTTACATATTAAACAAGCGTTTAACAAAATGGATTGAAGATTGTGATGTAATAAACGATGTGCAGGCTGGCTTTAGAAAGAATTATAGTACTACTGATCATATATTTACCCTTTTTTCTCTGGTACAAAAGCAACTATCTAACCACAAGAAATTATACGTTGCTTTTATTGACTTTAAAAAGGCTTTCGATTCGGTAGATAGAAACCAACTCTGGTCAATCTTAAAGAAAAAAGGTATAAACGGTAAAATGTACAATGCACTTAAAAGCATATACACAGATGTCAAAGCTAGGGTTAAAGTGGGGGAGATTTAACTGACACTTTTATGTGTCCCCGGGGTCTGAAGCAAGGAGAAATATGCAGTCCGGTTTTATTTTCGCTATTCATCAATGAGCTTGCTGAAGAAATAATTCAATACGGTAAACATGGTATTCCCTTATTACCAGACTTCATAGAGATACTAATTATGCTTTTTGCCGACGATGTTGCACTCGTAGCATCTACCGTCATTGGTCTCCAGCAGCAACTAAATGTTTTGTGTAGCACAGCAAAAAAACTCAATTTGATCGTAAATTTAGAAAAATCAAAAGTTATTGTGTTTAGAAATGGGGGGTATATCGCCTCAAGGGAAAGATGGTTCTACGACGGTAGGCAACTAGAAATTGTTAATCAGTATAAATATTTAGGTGTTATCTTTTCCACGGGTCTTTCTTTTTCCCATTGCCTTGAGGATTTAGCATCCAAGGCAAAACGTCAAGTCATCAATATTATAAAATTACTGTGGAAGTTTCAAAGTCTTTCCCCGAAATTGTTCTTTAAACTTTTCGACTGTCAAGTCCAGCCAATGCTTAGCTATGGTGCCGAAGTATGGGGTTTGACTGCAAACAACTCAATTATTGAAAAAGTACATTTGTTTGCACTCAAGAGATTCTTAAATGTTTCCATAAAAACACCCAGCGCCTTAGTCTACGGAAAACTGGTCGGTATCCACTCTATATAAACAATTATACTAAATGTATCAAGTATTGGTTACGTGTCGTTAATATGCCGGACAATCGCCTTCCTAAGAAAGCTTACATCACGTTATATGATTTGCATCATCGAGGCAAGAACAACTGGGTTTCATCAGTTTGCTCTACGTTAAATCGCTATGGCTTTGGGTATGTATGGGAAAACCAGAACGTTTACAATGTCAAAGGTTTTCTCTTAGAATTTAGAAATCGGTTGATTGATTGTCATCTTCAAGAATGGTACACCCGAATGGATGCTAGTGATCGCTTTTCCTTCTATTCTTCCTTTAAGCAATTTAGACAAATACCGAATTATCTGTTTACGGTAAGTAATTTGAACAATCGTAAAAATCTCATAAGATTCAGGTTAGGCGTATCTTGTTTAAATACTCACAAACTGCGGCATTCGAGTGTTCCCCGAGAGGCACTCTGCTGTCCTTTTTGTCCAAGTCAGTTGGAATCTGAATATCACTTTTTTATTGTATGCCCTAAATATAAAGATGTTCGAGAGCATTTCATACCCACTAAATATTATGCAAGAGCGTCGGCTTTCAAGATGTCATTATTACTTGCCAATGATAAA
>CM065745.1:6596273-6608773 GCA_033310375.1 Conus canariensis
ACAGCAGCAGCACCACCACCACCACCACCACCACCAGCATCATCACCATCACCATCACCATCATCATCATCATTTTATTTCATTTAATTTCATTTCGTTTACATTTTATTTTGTTTCGTTTTATTTCATTTCATTTTATCTTATTTTATTCAATGTTTTTAAGGTCAGGCACCAAAAATAGTAACAACACCTGATTGGTGTTCACGCCGAGTGCCGTTCATGTCGGTGTTACAGGCGTGCTGCTGGGAACCACCTTCCTCAAGGACAGCGTCAAGTATCCATGGCAACAGACCGGCGGCTGGATGAACTTCTTCACCTTCATCATCTTCTTCGCAGCCTGCGCCATCTTCAACATCGCCTTCTGGGATTATCCTGATCCGGAGTGAAAGGACTGTGATCATCAACAGCGGTGACAATGAAGAAGACCAGATCTACAACAATTAGGAAAACTATGGAGATATTTTTCGTCAATTTTAGATGAGGCAGGGAACGCAGTAAAAGGTAAATAACAAATAAGTGGGGTAGCTCTTGCTCCCATATTGAAATAAATACACGCCCATAACTCCAAATGAATGCTGCTTACGACAGCGAATCGCCTGGCAGATATGACGACACAGAGCACACAGAACACACAAGGAAACATCCCCTGACACAGCACAGAGCTCTGTGTTGTCATATCTGCTAGGCGACTCGGCGTCGTAAGCAGCATTCGTTTGCAGTTACGGGCGTGTATTTATTTCATCATGGGAGCAAGAGTTGTCTCACTTGTTTGTTATCTGTGGATTTTTTTTCTCATTATGTTAATTAAGTGAAAGTGGTGAATATCAGACATATCACTACAAATGTTGACATTCTATGGTAATTGCGGGATGTTGCGACAGACACACATTAATAATGCAATAATTCACGTGATGAAAGATTACTTGAAGAATGGAAGAAAAAAAAATCTGTTTTGTATTGAGATATTAAAATAAAGGCCACAAATGAAAAACGACACAACAGAGGATATTTTGGGGGTAGATAGGTCGGTGCGTGGGTGTGTTCAAAGCTCAGGTGGTAGGGAAAGAAATCAGTTGTGATATTCAGGATGGTACAGGAGTAATGGCGAAGCATGGCAAAGTTAGACATATAACTACACTGACATTTACAAGCATAGACGGAAATCAAAAAGGCCTAAAGCTGTTTGAACACATCATATTGGTAGATTCGGTCGGCATCTTTTTTCCCAGGATAGATAGCCTGCCTGTTAAGCTTCACATTTGGTTCGGTTCATTTTTTTTTTTTTCCGAAACTCGGTCGAGATCTAGGGGGGGGGGGCTACTTTGAGAATGAAAGCACGTTGAAAGACTTAACTGTATACATAGCAAAGTGAACTTCAACGATTCATTATCGCTCGAAGAGAAGCTGTGACTATTAACACGGCAGACTTGCTTGTCGCTCTGCTTTACACATACACAACCTCGCCGCAACCAACCCTGCAACTAGCAAAACTAAAAACAGTCTGCTGCTGTATGGGGAAAATCCCTTCTTTCCTGTTTTCAAACAGTATTCTGTCAGTAACATGGCATACTGGTCAGTCATGATGACATGAACAGATTCATCGATTAAGTAAATCCCTTGACCGTCCTTGACATATACTGGGTGAGCCTGACGCCAAAGTAATGACGTTGTAGGAAAGAATGTACTGCAAAGAGACTGCAGTTCTCTTTCGTAGAATGTACTGCAAAGAGACTGCAGTTCTCTTTCGTTATGGGCATAATCTGGGAATGAACGAGGAAGTCACAGCTTTTTGGTTTTCAAACTTGGGACGGCAATACATTGGCAGCAACCTGATTTTGTATTTTTATTTTTTTGTCAGCGTTACTGTTCAGGATGGCTTGCTTCACCTGTGATAGCTGTCAAAGCCCACGCTGTGACGTAACGTAATTTGTGTAGTGACGGAAATTCTTTGAAAGATACAGAAACAGTCGGACATTCCTTGCTTTTTCCTCCAATCCGGTTGCTCATGGCAGTGTTGTGACCTTGACCTGATTAGTATGTTGGTTTCAAAGGGAGGTGACCGCAGGCGGAAGCCGAAACAAACTTAAAACAAAAATTACATGTTTGTGGTGTAATTTGTTTCTTTCTTTCGCTCGCCAGCACAGTAATTTTTTTTCTTTTAAGCTAATTGTTGTGTTTTAAAAGATCAGTGTTATTACCATCATCATCATCACTACTACTTCAACTCGCTTTGTCTCCTTCCTGACGGCCTCGTTTTCATTCAATACCCACCTTGCGCTGAATTCGACAAAGATAAGTCATTGTTCGTTCTTCATTTTTGTTGTCCTGTGTGTTGTTTATCTTGCCTGAAGAAGACCTAAGAGGTCGACACGCGTCGTGTTTTGTCTTGTGATTCGTCTGTCCACGTTGTTCGGTGGAGTCGGAATGATTACTTTTAAGACTGGTGTAGATCTTCGTCTGCAGTCGCCTCACTTTTCAAATAGTTACCATGTGATGAAAATTCAAAGGATGGCAGAAAAAAGTAGATACCCCCCTCCCCCCCCCCCTCCCCCCCCCTCCCCCCCCCCCCCCCCCCCCCCCCCCGCTTCTCCATCCACGCTGGCTGCTTATGGCAGCCTTGTGATCTTGTTCTTTGCTGACGAAAACAGGAAAGTCTCTACTTTTGGTTCTGCATGGCTTTTGCACTGTTGAGGGTGGGTGGGTGGGGGGCGGTGGGGGGGGGGGGTGAGTAAAGGTAGGAGGTGGATGGGGTGGCTAATGTCTGTGGGCTGGTATATCGTATCGTTGAAAATGTTCAATATTTATTCTCTTTCACTTCGCTGCTTCGCCCCCCCCCCCACCCCCCCCCCCCCCCCCCCCCCCATCTCCCCCTCCATTCCAACTCGCTTTCCCTTTTCTTCCCTGTCTGCGGTCTCCCCCTCTTCCCTTCTTTTCTTTTTTCTCCCTTTTTTTGTGGATAACTTTTCTAAGTCATCGATGTAATTTATGCATGGAAACATTGTCTCCATGCTCATGTTTTACTCCGCTACTTATTTGTTTTTCTTATTGTGTACATACTTGAGGGGCTTCATTTGCGTACAGATTAATGATTTATGCTGTCTGTCTGTCTGTCTGTCTCTCTCTCTCTCTCTATCTCTCTCTCTCTCTCTCTCTTACCTCTCTCTCTCTCTCTCTCCTCTCTCTCTCTCTCTCTCTCTCTCTCTCTCTCTCTCTCTCAGAGGATCTTTCCAAAATATTTTTGGATGAAAATACTAATCTACACACACACACACACACACACACACACACACACACACACACACACACACACACACACATACATACACACACAGAGCAAATATTTGATTTTGGTCATTCTTTGAATGATAGTCATGTGACTTTGTAATAACGACTGGATTGATGGAAATTGATAACGTAACTGTTCAGACATTTCTACTGAATCACTTTAGAATAGAACATAGACACGAAGCAGCATTTTTGTTTCTATGATCGATACTGCCTGTTAAAACACGAAACTATGAATCTGGCGTTTGAAATTCATAGCTTTGTTTGACATAATGATGGTTAGGCCTTCACCTATTTGCGTGGCGAAGTGTGAGCGCTAAAATCCATACAAACAAACAAAGAAACCAGACAAATATATGAATTAAGACTTCGTCTTTGCATGGGGAAGTGTGAGTGCTAAAATTCAAACATACAAACAAACAAAGAAACCAGACAAACTTGTGATTTATTTGTTCAAACTGATAGAACACATCTTGATGATTGTTTTTAGAGGGTGCTTCTTCATTTGCGGTGCTGTTGTTTTTCATTCTGCCAATCATTATGTTTTTCCTTTTCGCTGATCAGTAGTGATTCTGATGTCAAAGTGACAGACTCACTTTCCGGCCGCGTTCACATTTTTTTCAATACGATGAAATGTGTAAAGATGTTGATTTTGCGTTCGGAACATATATTGATTAATGTGCTGTTTTGCTTCTATCTTGTACGTCTATTGGGTTTGTAGAATGTCATTTGTCACTGCGCGCCAGCTGACTTATATATTAAGGCAAATGAAACAAACTGCAGCGTTACTGGAACACGACAAAAAAGCAGAAGAGCACACAAAACAAAGTGTGAAGTAACGCAGTTTTAATGCACGACACAAAACAGGACAAGAAATTTTCGGCAATATGCCTTCCTCAGCGACAAAAAAATAAAAACAGTACAGACATCAACATGCACAATACTCCCCTCGTGAAGCCAAAGTGGTGAATTAAGTGGACAGAGGGACAGTGGGAGAGAGGGTGAGTAGAGTTCGAGGAATAGGGCACGAGGAAAGAGGGTAGAGTAAAGTGAGGAGGAGGAAAAGGAGAGAGAGAGAGAGAGAGAGAGAGGGGGGGGAAGAGAGGGGGGAGAGAGAGAGAGAGAATGGAAGTAGAGGAAGAATGGCGAATGAGAGAGAGAAGAGGAGGGGAAGGAGAGTGAGTGGAGGGGGAGGGTGTGATGGTATGTAGTGGGTGTGTTGCATATGAATGAAATGAACAAGAGAAAACACAATAAATAAAATACAATATGCGCAAAAAAGCATTTTAAATGACAAGGGGAGGTGGGGGGGAGGAGGGGGGAGAAGCGGGTCAGCCGCCTAAAGCACCCGACCCAAGTCTGACCTAAGGGTAGGTTGCCCTACCCAAGCACCAAGGGGTGAGAGGGAAAACGGGAGAACCACGAGAAAAAACCCACTAGCCAGACGCAGCTAAGAGCTGCAGGGCTCGCCCCCCCCCCCCCCCTCCCCTCCACACACACACACACGAAAAAGCACTTGCCCGCGGGCACACACACACACACACACACACACACGCACACAACCACACACACACACATATATACTAGTGCGCGCGCGCGCACGAACACACACGCACGCACACATACACACGCCAATAAGCACACACACAACCACATATATACCTAGAAAAAAAAAAGGGAAGGGGGGTGGGTGGGTGGGTGGGTTACAATGGGGAATAAATGGGTAAATGTACAAACAAGGTATACATTAAGACATTTGGAAGATGTCTGAAGATGTTGATGTCTGTACTGTTTTTATTTTTTTGTCGCTGAGAAAGGCATATTGCCAAAAATTTCTTGTCCTGTTTTGTGTCGTGCATTAAAACTGCGTTATATATTAAGGCGAAGAACAATGACACACGATAAACAGGGTCTACTTTCTGGCCAAAGCTTGGCTGTGTCTGGAGTGGCACTGTCTTCATCTGTCCGTGGGCAAGGGTGGTTGGGTCTGTGGGGTGTGCTCGGCAGCTGGAGGGTGGTGTTTTTCGCCGGTGGGCTCTGCAGTCATGAAATACGGGCTGGTACACCCATGGGGATGCTACTTTAAGGCTGTTATGAGCTGCATCCTGTAGTCTGATTTACCTCTGTTCAGGAGCAGTTATGTCCCTTGATATCTTAATGGAGTGTCATGTGCGTGCCTGTACCAATCGTCAACACAGCACAGGCCTCCAAGGGTGGTACAGGACTGCTCTAAAGGCAGGTGAAGACAGTGCTTCTCTGGGTCCTCCCCAGCACCTTCGGGTGTTTCTTTTTCTTTCCTCTATGAACATGTCAGCTTACTCAATTCATGATGAGTTTGGGCATTGCTTTGTGGGGCACAGCATTAGATGAATACAAACAGCGTTTTTGGATGTTGACTTGTTAAAATTTTTGTCTGGGCATTTTTGTATGGGAAGACTTTAAAAAAAATGAACCACCTACACCGCTACAGAGTAAGGTACTGTAAAACTGACATATCATTTATGAAATGAACAGTGGTCAAGACGAATCCACTCAAAGAATTTCTGGAAACGAAATTCCAGGTGAGTTGGGGTTTAAAGCGACAAATGTGCAAGTTCATCGCCAGTGATCTCCCTTGTGAGCTCAACGTCATCAGTCCCTGTTATGCCCTCTGTTTGCTGCCAGCAGCCGTGCATTAAATCCACCAGCCTAGTTCTCCGCTGACGTTTGGGGTGAAATCCACCAGCCTGGTTCTCCGCTGACGTCTGTGGTGTAATCCACCAGCCTGGTTCTCCGCTGACGTCTGTGGTGAAATCCACCAGCCTGGTTCTCTGCTGACGTCTGTGGTGAAATCCACCAGCCTGGTTCTTCGCTGACGTCTGTGGTGAAATCCACCGGCTTGTTCTCCGCTGACGTCTGTGGTGTAATCCATCAGCCTGGTTTTCCGCTGACGTCTGTGGTGTTGCTGTGGTCACTGCTGCCAGTGCCACCTGGTGAAGACAGGCAGTCTGGCACTGTGTGGTCTGATAGATGCCCCCCGCCTGTCTATCATTTTCCTGGCTACGGCAGCAGCAGGCTGGAACTGATTCTGTAGACAGAGTTGCGGCCTTGACGTTCAGTTGTGACCGTGTTTTGAACACGCGAGGACGATCTGACCTTGACCCCATCGCCTGTTGGCGCTTCCGCAGTCGCACGACAGTTGAGTTTTTGTCATCGTTTAATCCGGAGTCCTGGTGTGATATGGAAACTGTTCGGGCGGTTTGGGTCAGTACAATAGCCTGCTCACCAAATCGCTGGAAGAAAGGCTTTTAAAATTTATTTATTTTTAAAGGAAGCATGCGTTTGAGCGGCAACCGTCTCCTTGGCACGCTTGCACGTGCAGAACGTGAAGCGACCTCCGATGTCGTGACCCACTTCATGTGGAACATCTTTCGGTCCTCGCCTGAACTTGCCGCGTATGCTTAAGTGAAACAATTCGCCTGTGTTGTTTGAAAACAACAAAACATGGCAAAGGTGCTTTTTAAAGTCTTTTTTTTTTTTAATTGAACAATTTTTCGTTTTTTTACAAGACACATACAAAGCACAAATATGCACATATGAATAGAAAGAATAACCATGAAAGTAAAGGTGATAGTTAGTAAAGGTATCTATTCCAGAAACAACATTGGACACATCACTTTGGTAATCAAGCATAGGTTCAACAATACTGTTAATAATAGTATTCAGCAACTAGTAGCTACTGAATCAGTAAATGTTATCATCATTCCTATGGGCAAAGTTGATTTATAACACTAGTTTACATAGGCATTATATTGATACAATGAGCAATGTATAGTAATTCCAATATTTATGACTTCAAAAAGAAATATAGACATTGATACATCAGACATTCACCCTGTCATTCTTTCTAATAATGACACCAAGTGACCTTTATGATGAGTGCACACACACATACACACACACACATACATACATACAAACACACACACACACACACACACACACACACACAAGATGGCGCCTGCAGACAGCAACCGATAGTTCAGTGCTGTGGATGCTGCTATGTTTCGGCCGAAGCAAGCTAAAGAAAACCACACCAGGATCCGGAAAAGTTGCATACCAATCCTGTGTGCAAAAGGATGCAATGAGGATGTGCTGGCAAAGCAAAGAAATGATGAAGAGACAAAATGTAAATCGGAGTTGAGGAGGCCGTTCAGTTTCTCCGTCGTCAAGGATGGGCTGGAGTCTTGGCCAGGAAACAACAACAACGCTGCTACAGACAACGCGAACTCCGTGAGTACAACACAGATTTTTGCCAAGATCGAAGGCACAATCACCTCGCTGTGTAAGAAAGTAGCGAGCCTGGAGGAACAGATAAGATCGCTGCATGAAAAAATTGACAGAAGGGATTCAGCCAGCATAGCCACACAGACAGAGCCCTTCCCCTACCTCTCTTATGCAGAAGTAGCCAAAATTTCTTCACCGTTAAAAACGTCTTCTGAGGATGCTCTGTCTTTCAAAGCAAAGAAAAGAGAAAGAAAGCAGAACAGAAATGTACAGGAAAGTTACAAAAACAAAAAAATAGAAGAAAATGTTAACGTAAACAAAAATGACGTCAATGCTTCTTTGCGTCATAAGCCGAGGTCAAAGGAGCAATGCAAGAAAAATGACGACAATAATTTAAAGGCCGAGTCAAGAGGTAAACAAACCATCAATGACTTAAAGGCCAAGTCCAGAAACAAACCAGATCCAGCTTTAAATGGCCTTCCCAACATTTTATATGTGAATGACCCTGTCATAAAGAAAGTCAACACAAACAGACTAGGGAAGTCCTACGGATGTAAGCTGCATCAGACTTATGCAAGAACAATAAAGGACATCAAACCAGCAGTGGCCAAAGCAAGTGCATCTGTCAAGACACCTCCTGATGCTTTACTCTTACATGTTGGATCGAAGGACCTAGAAACAGAATCTGCAGCAACATGTTCCGGATGAATGGCAAAGTGCGTGAGGAGTATCAAAGAAGAAAACCCTGATCTGGCCATCATAGTCAGTAAGATGGCTCCTACATCAGACCCCGAACTCAATATCAAAGGGACTTGTACAACGCACTTTTGGTGTCAGAGCTGAATGATGACAAAAACATCACCTTCATCACTCACTCAAACCTACAAGCTACCCGCTTCAACCTCCGTGATGGGCTACATCCCACTGCAAGAGGAGCTAGCATCCTAGCAGGGAATATTGGCCGGCATCTGAGGGACCTCTTCAGGGAGCGGCCCCGGAAGACAGCGCGACGTCCTCGGTACCTGCGCCCCACACCCTTCCCTGAGGATTCCTTCTACGGCTCTGCCTGGTCCAATAGGTTCAATGTCTTATACAACTGGTGACATTTTATGTTGCTTTTGTTCGGAACGAATGTAGCATACCAGCCTACGTCTCTGTGTAGCTAAGCTCCAATTGTGTTAAAGCAACATATTTTTATTTAATTTGTGTGTGGTTTTTTTTTTTGTTTTGTTTTGTTTTGTTTTTGTTTTTTTCTCAAACATGAAATTTAACAATAATATAAAAATACTGCAATGGAACAGCCGCTCTCTCTATTCTAATATTGACTGCTTACGTCAATTTTTAGTGTCATCTGACTGCCACGTTCTTTTATTCCAGTCTGTTAATATCAGCAAGAACAAACTACCAAGACTGGAACAGTACTACTATCCACCAGTAGTAGATACAGATAAAAATGGTAATAGAGTAAATTGTGCTATCTATATTCATACCGGACTACAGTATGTGACAAACAATCACCTGTGCCTAGTGGATTACATGGGATTTTTTCATGTGCTGTAACTGTCAAGTTTTCGGACTCCTTAAAAGTAAACTGTGCTTCTGTATATTTACCTAAGGGTCCAGATGAAGCTAATACTGAATGGATGAAAAATATCAAGAATGATAATGACAAATGGTTAGTAGGAGGGGATTTTAATGCTCATTCTCCTTTCTGGGAAAAAGAGTGCACACAGGTCAGTAGTAATAGGTTTGTGGAAAATGTTGTAGACTCAACTTTATGTTTACTCAATGATGGTTCTTATACCAGAGTTCCTGATATATCTACACATAGACCTACTGCTATTGATTTAACCTTGGTTTCACCTAAAATGGCTTTGTCGTGTGCATGGGAAACTTATAGTGAAACTCTTGGGAGTGACCACATACCAATCATCATCACAATTAATCAGTCCCCTAATTTTGAAGACACAAAACCTGATGATACAATCCCAAGATTTGATTATAAAAATGCCAAATGGTCTCAATTTTACAATACACTTAAAGATCTAGACATAAGATTGTCCCCAGATGATGATATTGATACTATGTATGACACGTTTTGTACTTCTGTTCTAAAAGTGTCTGGTTTATGTATTCCTAAATTGAAAAATCAGGGATCCAAAGGGGGTAAACATCTCGGTAATGTTTGGTGGACTGAAGATTGCGATAAGGCAGTCAATGAGAAAAAACGATCATTCAAGGAATACGTGCACACTAAGAAAAGTCAAGATAAGAAAATGGTTGATGAAAATTTTAAGGAAATGAAACATTCAAATATACATAGTAATAGAGTTATGGAACAAGCCAAAAAGGATTATTGGGATGATTTTTGCAAAAGAAACACATTCGATCATAAAGATAGTAGAATGGTATGGAAAGAGATAAAGACGATAAAAAATGGAATCAAACTCCCAGAATATCCTATCATTCTTGATAATAACAAGTTACCATCATCTACAGACAAAGCAGAAGCGTTTGTCGACCAGTTTGCTAAAGTGAGCAGGTTAGATGGGTTGTCTGAAAATCAAAGAAAATTCAGAGAGGATAAAGAATCTACCCATGTCTTTAATGATGTATCTGATAACGACACAAGCGACATCAACGCCCCAATTACATTACAAGAGGTGAAAGATGCTATAGATTCTCTCCCAAACAAAAAAAACAGCTGTTGGAGTTGACTCCATTTCTAATGAAATGATTAAACATTTTCCAGACAATTGGATAAGCATTTTACTCAGCATATTTAAAAAATGCTGGAACTCAGGTCATTTGCCTCAAATATGGAAAGAATCAGTAATAGTACCGATTCACAAGGAAGGTAAACTGAAAGAAAGTATAGATAGTTACAGACCTATTTCATTAACTTCTCATGTCTGTAAACTTTATGAAACCATTGTTTTAAATAGACTAAACTACTTTTGCGATAAGAACAAAGTCATCCCAACAAACCAAGCAGGTTTTCGAAAGGGCAGAAGTGCTGTTGAACATTTGGTCAAACTTACCACTCAGATTAAGCATCAATTTTCCAGGAGACAATCTTTACTAGCAACCTTTTTTGATATCACTAAAGCTTACGATCAAGTGTGGCACTCTCGTTTGCTTTATAAACTTAAAGAGATTGGATTATCAGGAAACATTTATGATTTTCTTAAAGACTTCTTAGAAAATCGATATATTAGAACGAAGGTAGGGAA
Organism: Conus canariensis; assembly: GCA_033310375.1. Lineage (NCBI taxonomy): Eukaryota > Metazoa > Mollusca > Gastropoda > Neogastropoda > Conidae > Conus > Conus canariensis. The sequence goes on from CM065745.1 coordinate 6,607,058, forward strand.
CTCCTACTCTACAAGAAGAAAATTATACATGGGCATTCCTCAGGGGTCTGTTATTGCCCCTTTACTTTTTAGTATTCTGATGTACGATTTACCCACAAAAATTTCTAAAAATATAGAATTAGCCCAATATGCAGATGATATATGCATATGGATGAGGGTGACATTAAAAAAATGTACATCTGTCAGATCACAAAATTATATTAAAAAGTTATATCAAAAAGAATTAAATACCTTTTCTGCTTACATGAATGAAAATGGTTTGCAAATATCAACAGAAAAAACACACATGATGTTATTTAATACTGGATTTGATCCAGTTAATATGCCTTCATTTCAAGTCAACGGCATACCCATCAAATATACCAAAATAGTGAAATTCCTTGGAGTAAATTTAACATCAAAGTTGTCATGGAATTTTCATATTGAGCATATTCTAACAAAAGCTCGAAAAACTTTAAATTTATTAAAGATTATTAGCAAGCATGCTTGGGCTCACGACACAGTTACTCTTTTGCACCTTTCTACTGCACTGGTTAGATCAAAATTAACGTATGCACAAGAGGTATTCTTCAGTGCACCCAAATACTTACTGAAAAAACTTCAAAGTATTGATTCCAAAGCATATAAGATAGCATTGGGACTACCAGTCCATGCCTCTTGTACAAAAGCATACAGTGCTGCTGGGATATTACCACTGGAGGAATATAGGAATCTCGCATGCACCAAGTTTGTTATAAGAAGTTCTGCTATAGACAACAATATAGGCCCTGAAATAAATATTAAATCGGACACTGATTTTCCCAAAAGGGCTAAAAATATTTCATCTCAAACGACTCTAAGAACATATACTTCCTCGATTTTAGAATCCTCAGATATCAAACTAACATCCATTGCAAAAAGATCTATTGTGTCTCCTATCCCTCCTTGGAAACTAATACGAGCACATTTTGATATTGAGCATACAGACCTAACAAAGGCTGAAAATACTAATTTATTGTTATCGAATATCAAAAGGCATTTGCATGATCACTATTCCAACCATTTTAAGATATACACTGATGGATCTTTAATTAATGAACATGCAGGTGCAGCATACATTATCCCAGGTCTTAACAAAGAGAAGTCTTATTATCTTGGAAAAAACAAATCTATATTCACTGCTGAGTTAACTGCTATAATTATGGCTTTAAAGTTTGTTGTTGATTACCCTCAAAATTTATTTAAAGTTGTTTTATGTGTAGATTCCAAGTCAGTTCTTACTGCAATGAAGAATTTTAATTTAAAAATTCGACCTGAGATGATCACTGAAATACATAATTTAGTACATTTCCTCTCAGTCAGAGACACTGAAATAACATTTCTTTGGGTGCCCTCCCACTGTGGGTTATATTATAATGAAAAGGTTGATGTTCTAGCAAAGAGAGGAGCAAAACGATCATCAGATTCACATTTTCTAAACTTCTCTATGTCTGTACAAGAGTGCTATGCTTTGGCAGAAAAAGTACAATTTTCCAATTTTCATTTGATTGAAAGAGAAACTGGGTGTTTTGGGTTACACGATGAAATGAAAAATATTCATGAAAAGTTAAGTAAGTACGATCAAAACATTTATCGTAGACGACAGATAATTTCCTTGATCTGTAGATGGAAATTGGATTGCTTTAAAACAAAGTATGTCAAAAATGTACATTGTATATGTGGTCATAGCATATCAAA
>CM065745.1:6613773-6621273 GCA_033310375.1 Conus canariensis
AGCATATCATAGTACATATCTTGATATCACTCACAGATCTCGCCGGCGCCGTCCACAGTGTCTCACATATGCAGTCAACACACTCGGTTCCACAGTACCCAAGCCACAGTCTACAACACTAAAAGAAGACAAATAAGGATAACCAAGGTCCCCACATAATAAGCACAGCCGTTCACAAACACAAGCGATGAAGAAGAAGAAACAGGGTCTCCACACAACAAGCACAATAAATCACGTCAAACTATCAGAAGAAGAACCGCAAATTCACAAGGCACAGTAATCCATAGCAGAAGAACCGCAGACTCACAAAGCACAGCAATCCACAGAAGAAGAACCGCAGATTCATAAAGCACAGCAGTCCATAGAAGAAGAACCGCAGATTCACAAAGCACAGCAATTCACAGAAGAAGAGCCGCAGATTCATAAAGCACAGCAGTCCATAGAAGAAGAACCGCAGATTCACAAAGCACAGCAATTCACAGAAGAAGAGCCGCAGATTCATAAAGCACAACAATCCATAGAAGAAGAACCGCAGATTCACAAAGCACAGCAATCCATAGAAGAAGAACCGCAGATTCACAAAGCACAGCAATCCACAGAAGAAGAGCCGCAGATTCATAAAGCACAGTAAACCATAGAAGAACTGTAGATTCACAAGGCACAGCAACCAATATTGAATCCCCGGAGAACACGATTTCAGCAAAGTCCCATAGAACACAATAAACTTCGATTCCACGTATCGTTGATCTAAAACAAAAATTAATTAGCTTCTCCGTGTATTGATATTACAATGTTCACATCAATAACTTCAGCCCACCGACGCACATGAGGTGGTACAATTAGAGCACATAAATATTCTTGCAGGAGTTTTAAGTCACTCTCGGCGACACAGCACTTACAACATTTCTATAACAATTAAATTTCCTGGTACATATTTCGCTGGTACCGTCATCAGAAGTATCGCACATACACAGTGAATATCAACGTACTACTGACTTGAAAGTCAGCCTCTCCACATAGTAACACTACGGAGAAAACGACGATTAAAACAAAATAAATTAGGCTGGACACCAAAGCCTCGGCCGTTAGTTCTTGCTCTCTTCTCTCGTCTAATATTATTATTTTCGTCATCTAGTTACCTATGTCATTTTAAGTTGACGTCATAATTTACGTTGACGTCACAATACTCCCCCTCCTCAAACAAAAAACAATGACCGAATTGTTTTTTTGAAGAAGAAGTAAACAAACAGCAGAATACACAAACCCAGAAATCACATTCACTCGACGGAAAACGAAGCCGCTCACGGAAGCAGTTCGTGGAGTCCTTCCAGGGACTCCCACACAACAGAAGAACACAAGCTGTCGTCCCAACGAACTCTGAATCCCTTTGACATGCTAGCTCGTTGCTGACCTCACGGACAACCTCTCCATACCCACACAGGGTAGAGACCACACATATCTACTGACCACTCGGTCAGCCTCTCCATACCCCAACAGGGTAGAGACAATGGCTGGGCATGGGCTGCACCCCACACCCAGATGGCAATGCACATACAATGTCTACTGACCACTTGGTCAGCCTCTCCATAACCCCACGGGGTAGAGACAATAGCTAAACATTCCCGCTCAATACTACTGTACGCCTTCTAACGATTCAGCAACTTTCGACTAGCGAACACGACTGGGTGAAGAACATCATCATTCTCCTGGAGCGATACAGCACCCAAACCAACAGAACTAGCATCAGTCCTGAGAAATAAAGGATTACCCAGTCTAGATACCAACAGACAGGCGCAGAAGACAAGATTCCATGAATCTTCCTCAAAGCTTCAGCACACTCAGGAGTCCAAGAAATAGACCTGAAATCAATGCAGAAACGACACGTACAATCTTTCTTCCTGACGAATACAACTGGAGATGCATACGGACTATTCGATGGCTCAATGATACCAAGATCCAACATGATACCAATCTCTCTCTCAACAACCTCTTTCGCAGAAAAGAGGATTTCATAACATTTCTTTCTAACAGGGACATCTGTTGTAAGAGGGATCTGTAGTAGTACATCAACTGAGAAAGAACCTGGTCTGGGGGTCAAAATGTCCTGAAAATCATCAAAGATTGCACGCAACTCCCTGGTACTTTTGTCAGACAAAGTACAATCAAACTGTACAGAAGGAGCATCTTCATCTGGCATAGAAGACGCCATCGGAACAGTTAAAGTGGGAATGGGTAAAGCGTCATCACAGTCCTGGACGACACCAACTGTACAAACTACTTCATGAACAGTACAAACAGACTCCAGAGAGGGATCCACAGAAAGACCAACTCCTGGAGAACACTCAAGAGAAACCTGTTCCTGCTCACAAGCCAAAGGTGCTATCTCTGACCCAGGCACCGAAGTACCTTGTGAAAGAACAACTGTAGGTACAACGACATCAGAAGTAGACACAGCAGACACATCAGAAGACGCTGACTGAAAGCAAGACTTCAATGACTCAACCTTCTGTTTCTGAACAAGATCAGAATGGAAAATGTTCAGATCATCAGGGATCTGACACAAAGGCTTTTTGTCCCCAACATGCTTATCTCTAGCCCTCGTAACGGTGGCTACAGAGAAACGTGTACCAGATAAATCAGTAAACTCACCACTCACAGAAACTCCAGGTACATTACCCACAATGAGATCTGCGACAGGGCTATCCAAGACACAACAAGTCAAATCACCCACAAAATAAGGACAACTGACTGAAACTGTAGCCAGTGGAAACTCATCCACACGACCACCAAAAGAAACACACTTCACTGTGGTTCCTAACATCTGACTGTCAGAAACTAATCCTTTGCGAACGCCACAAATGGTAGCACCAGTATCACGTAGAACAGAACTCAAAGTGCCACTCACAGAACCAGACTCCAAACGTAATTTGCCTGTGAACTCACCAGCTGCTAGACAAGCAAAAGGAGTATCAAGAACAGAGCAACAAGCAATGGACTGTTTGCTGTCAGCTGAGTTCTCAGCAACAGTAGAGTTACCAACCACAAAAGGACATTCACCTGGGTGGCTAAGGCTACAAATTCTACAAGGGTTTCTACCTGACTTCCATGGACACCTAGCAGCTACATGTCCTGTCTTTTTACACAAAAAAACACACAACACTTGCAAATGATCAGAAGCACTTTCTGAGGAACTCTTACTGCCAGAGGTATAACGGGCGCCACGACCACGATAACGGCTACCGCCAAAGTTATTTCCACGACCAGCTGAGTAACCAGAGCTCTGATGACCACAATAACAGCTACCACCGAAGTTACTTCCACGATCAGCTGAGGAACCAGAGTAGTGGCCACTGTTTTGAAAAGTAGAGTATCTGTTTCCTCTGTCAGACTGACCACAGTATGGAGTTCTACCAGACTGACTGGGATATGGATTTCTATCAAACTGACCAGGAGTTTTGTACCCAACAGAAGCAAAAATGTTTGCATCAGCTTTCCTAGAAAGCACCTTAGTGGGATGAGCATGTCTGTATGACTCTGCAGACTTGATCATTTCATCAAAGGTTTTCACATCTTTTTCACACAAAAAAGTAGCCAAGTCCTTAGAGACACACTCCAAAAACTGCTCACGCAAGATAAGATCCACCAGACCTTCAAAAGACTTATCATTTTTTGACAAAGAGACCCAACGGTCGAACAAACGTCTAAGTTCAACTGCAAAGGTCTCGAAAGGTTCATCTGAGCTAGGTTTAGCCTCACGAAAACGCTTACGAAAACCATCTGGAGTACATTGAAATTTTTTCAGCAAGCTCTCTTTCAAAAGCTCGTAAGACACAACATTATTTTCAGCGAGACTGTGATAGAGAGTTAAAGCGGAACCCTCAAGTAGTGCAGACAGGTATGTAACCCACAAACTCTCAGACCATCCTAAGGACCGAGCATGGGTTTCAAAACGAAACAAGTAACTGTCTATATCATCAGTTCTTTCCTTGAAAGGGGGCAACTTAGGAAAAGTAGGACGAGGGGCGTTAAACCTGGGAAAACCAGAACCCTGACTCTCACTGTCCTGTCCTGAGACCGCACTCTGCTGAGAAGTTATTTGTAACTGTATTCTTTTAGTTTCCTCTATCTCTCTTTGCTGAATTCTTTTTGTTTCCTCTTGCATTCTTTTTGTTTCATCTTGCATTCTTTTTGTTTCCTCTTGCTCTTGTATTTGTATCTGCTCTCTTTTAGTTATCTCTTGTATCTGCTCTCTTTTAGTTATCTCTTGTATCTGCTCTCTTTTAGTTATCTCTTCTTCCTGTACTTTCAACTGAAATTCTTTCAATCGCATTCTTTCCTCTCTTTCCATGTCCTGGGCAATACATTTGTCAACATAGTCCAACAAAGCTGGTCCCTCCAAACCACATACCTTACCTCGTTGTAAATATTTAGCGAAAACTTTGTCCTCGTCCACAGAGGACACAACAGGACTTTCTTCCTTAGCCTTCTGTGCCATGTTGAAAATATAAAATATTGTCCTGTCAAACCCGACACACACACTAGTGGATCAAATACAAACAATTGCTATCACAAGCAAAAAAGGTTTGAAACCCCTGTCCACTAAAAAATATATGAATTCCAAAGAGGATTTTTTTTTTCAAACAAACATTAACGACAATCACTCTTAAAAAGACTAAGTATTATCAAACCCAACCAACAAAAAGATAGAGATAAACAATGAAACAGGATTTCAGGGATATGGGGAGAAGGAAAAACACAATCGGTAATTAATGCCAAATAATCAGCAACAAGTATAAATCAAGCAATGACATGAAAGTTATAACGAATATAATCAATGTATTGTTGTTGTTGTTTTTTCACACACTAAACATTCAAAATGAAAAAACAAAATTTTTCTTTTTTTGAACTGGTTCAGGGCAGCCACTCACGCACTCACTCATTCAAGAGAAAAGAACCCTAAGAATGCTGAAGAAGCAACACAATCCCCAAGAAAAGATAGAAACAGAAATAATCATAGAGATAACTGAAGACAATAAAAATAAAGCCCACAAAGGAAGGAAGAACTAGGAACTAGGCCCTCGTATCTCCGGAAACTATACAAAGGAGATACCCCGTTACGCTGGAGACGGGAAAGAAAGTAGACAAGAACAGTCATAAAACAAAACAATACAACACAACTCAATTGTTCAAAAGAAAAGTCTGTGAACGTGACCTATTACTTCTAATTGGGCAATTATAGGTGTACAAAAACAAATCCTACCACTAAGGCGATTTTTAATTCAGTAGCAAAAGAAATTTAACTACGGGGTCACCAGATGTTACGGATGGTGTGCGGTGCGTGTTTTGCTGTCTGACTCTCGCTCTCAAAAGTTTGGATGCGTGTAATAATTATTCCCTACGCACACCCACACCAAACGCACATGGATAGCCAGGCAACACACGAGTTAGATTTTTTTTTCTTTATAATTATGCTGCCTGAACCATCAAACATACATTCATGTGAACTGGTACAAATCAATACATGTCACTACGTAGCATATAGATCAAGATATCAATACATAGGAACTTCAGTCATCAGATATCAGCATATCATAGTACATATCTTGGTATCACTCACAGATCTCGCCGGCGCCGTCCACAGTGTCTCACATATGCAGTCAACACACTCGGTTCCACAGTACCCAAGCCACAGTCTACAACACTAAAAGAAGACAAATAAGGATAACCAAGGTCCCCACATAATAAGCACAGCCGTTCACAAACACAAGCGATGAAGAAGAAGAAACAGGGTCTCCACACAACAAGCACAATAAATCACGTCAAACTATCAGAAGAAGAACCGCAAATTCACAAGGCACAGTAATCCATAGCAGAAGAACCGCAGACTCACAAAGCACAGCAATCCACAGAAGAAGAACCGCAGATTCATAAAGCACAGCAGTCCATAGAAGAAGAACCGCAGATTCACAAAGCACAGCAATTCACAGAAGAAGAGCCGAGATTCATAAAGCACAGCAGTCCATAGAAAAAGAACCGCAGATTCACAAAGCACAGCAATTCACAGAAGAAGAGCCGCAGATTCATAAAGCACAACAATCCATACAAGAAGAACCGCAGATTCACAAAGCACAGCAATCCACAGAAGAAGAGCCGCAGATTCATAAAGCACAGTAAACCATAGAAGAACTGTAGATTCACAAGGCACAGCAACCAATATTGAATCCCCGGAGAACACGATTTCAGCAAAGTCCCATAGAACACAATAAACTTCGATTCCACGTATTGTTGATCTAAAACAAAAATTAATTAGCTTCTCCGTGTATTGATATTACAATGTTCACATCAATAACTTCAGCCCACCGACGCACATGAGGTGGTACAATTAGAGCACATAAATATTCTTGCAGGAGTTTTAAGTCACTCTCGGCGACACAGCACTTACAACATTTCTATAACAATTAAATTTCCTGGTACATATTTCGCTGGTACCGTCATCAGAAGTATCGCACATACACAGTGAATATCAACGTACTACTGACTTGAAAGTCAGCCTCTCCACATAGTAACACTACGGAGAAAACGACGATTAAAACAAAATAAATTAGGCTGGACACCAAAGCCTCCGCCGTTAGTTCTTGCTCTCTTCTCTCGTCTAATATTATTATTTTCGTCATCTAGTTACCTATGTCATTTTAAGTTGACGTCATAATTTACGTTGACGTCACAGTGCCCATCCTCAGGACGTGATCGCTCTCTAGACAGCTTCTGCCAGATACTACAGAGTCGTGCTCACTTGTTCACAAGCTCAAGGACTCCAAGAGACAACCTGAAACTGGAAGAAAGACAAGCCCTGAAAGAGCTCAAAGAAATGGTGCACAGCCGGAAAACACGTATCACAGAGGCAGATAAGGGAGGCAAAGTAGTCGTACAAAATGTACAGGATTATATGGATGAGGCACACAGGCAACTGAGCAATCAAAATCACTACACAAAGCTGTCTAAAGATCTAACTTGTGAAATCGCCAAAAAATCCAACCAAATTTTGAAAGATATATATAACAAAGGATACATTAGTAAAACCACGTTAAAATGGGCACAGACAGAGCCTTCTCAGGTTACATGTCACCGTTTCTATACCCTGCCCAAGATACACAAACATCCAGTCAACCCTCCAGGAAGACCGATCGTCTCAGGAATAAATGGACCAACGCAAAAAAATCTCCAAGCTGGTAGACAGCTAGCTACAACATTTTGTCACCAACCTTCCTACCTATATTCAGGATTCCACGCACATGCTCCGCATTATACAACAGTGGAATCTAGCATATGGGCCTTTCCATCAGGACACGAGGTTAGTGACAATCGATGTTGTTGGTCTGTACACCAACATTCCTCATGACGATCTCAAAACAGCACTACACCACTTCCTGGACAACCACTGCAGTACCGATATCCCACCAGCCACTGAAGTTGTCCGATGGCAGATCATGTGCTAAAAAA
>CM065745.1:6626273-6628783 GCA_033310375.1 Conus canariensis
CAGCAACAAACAACGCGAGACAAACAGACCTTGGCGATGGATACAAGATGCCTCCTCTCAAGGCCTTCATGGATGACACTACAGTGATTTCATCCAGAGAAGACGAGACACGGCATGTGCTGGAGAGGCTGGACGACATAGTTGCCTCATCCAGAATGAAGTTCAAGCCAAAGAAATCACGGAGTCTCTCACTGAGGAAAGGAAAAGTGGCCGGATCTGTGGTCTTCAGTGTTGCCAACCAGGCCATTCCAACAGTCACAGAAGAACCAGTCAAGAGCCTTGGAAGATGGTATGATGATACGCTGAAAGACACACAAAGAGCAAAAGAAACCAAGCAGATGGCGGAGGAAGGCTTGGAGACCATTGACCAGTGTGGGCTCCCTGGCAAATACAAGGTCTGGTGTCTGCAGTTCATGCTGATACCAAAGCTGCTATGGCCTCTGATGATATACGACATCTGCACCAGCATAGTGGAGGCAATGGAAGCCAAAATCAACAAGTTCACAAGGAAATGGCTTGGTGTCCCACCCTGTCTGACTGACATAGCGCTGTACTGTCGCCAAGCAAAGCTGAAACTACCCCTGAAATCCATCCTGGAGGAATACAAAGCAGGGAAGATCAGACTTCAAAGCATGCTGGAGGACTCAGGAGACAAGGTGGTAGAAGCAATTAAGCCCCAGCTGAAGACAGGCAGAAAATGGAAAGTTCAAGAGGCGATGGATTCTGCAAAAGAAAGTCTCAAGATCAGAGAAATAACAGGACACACACAGACCAACAGACAGGGACTGGGGGTGACCAAAATTGAATGGTGGTCAAAGGCCAAAGGAAAAGCCAAAAGAGACATGATGATTCAGGAGATGAGAAAAGAAGAAGACCAAAAAAGACTCCAAAAAGCAGTCCAGCAGAGCCAGCAAGGGCAATGGACAACGTGGGAGAATGCACTCCAAAGAAGTCTCACTTGGAATGACATTTGGCACATGGCCCCTCTCAGGATCAGCTTCATTCTCAGATCTGCATATGACCTTCTGCCCTCAAATGCAAACCTGGTGAAGTGGGGGAAAACAGACGATCCTGCATGCCCCCTCTGCCATGAAAAACAAACAGTGGAGCATGTCCTAAGCTCATGTAAAGTAGCCCTGGCTCAAGGAAGGTACACATGGAGGCACAACCAAGTGCTCAAAGAAATTGTACAAGTAGTCTGGGCTAGTACCAACACCACAAAAGGGAAAATCAGGACTCCAAAAGCACCCGCAACATTCTTCACGGCAGGAGGCAGCAAATCATGGCCAAGAACAACAGTGCCACTCGAAACATGCAGGCAGAGTCTGCTGGACGGGGCAGATGACTGGGAGTGCACTGCAGACCTCCCAGAATGGAAGAATCACCCAGAGATCATCAGCAAGAGTGGCATGAGACCAGACATAGTAGTCCACTCTAAGTCAACCAAGCAGCTGATCATGATCGAGCTCACGGTGCCATATGAGAACAGAATGGAGGCAGCTCAAATCTACAAGACTGAAAAGTATGCTGATCTGGCAAACAGCCTGAGGAGAGAAGGCTATCAGGTCAAAGTCCTCACTGCAGAAATTGGAGCTAGGGGGTTTGTAGGAACGTCTGCATACAGCCTCATGAAACAGCTCTCAGTTGCAGGGAAGGAAAAAACCAGAGCCCTGAAAGCAATGGCAGAAGCGGCAGAGGGGTGTTCAAGCTGGATCTGGTCAAGGAGGAACAAAAGTGAACTTCATAAGGCTTAATTTCCCTACAAATATCAGGTGTCCCTGTGGCTCAGTGGTTAAAGCGCGAGTCATTAAGTGGAAAATGAGCATGTCCAGAGGGTCATGGGTTCGAATCCCAGCCATGGCTCGTCCCAAGATGGGAAAAAAAAGGGGCAGCAGAGGGACATCCGGAGTCATGAACCGGGTGTGGCCCAACCCCCCTAGAGTGTCAGGAGATAAGGGCCGAAACACTTGCTTGAAGGGGGCTTCTCTTCTGAGGACTCTCTGCTGCCACGCTCTCCACGAGTTTCTTTCTACATATATATATATATATATATATATATATATATATATATATACATAACATAATTTTGTGAATACACGTAAAATGAAAGTACCTCTACTACTTTACCACACACACACACACACACACACAGGCCTACATATACTTACACACACACACACACACACGCGCGCGCGCGCGCGCGCGAGCACACATAAGTACTCTCTCTCTCTCTCTCTCTCTCTCTCTCTCACACACACACACACACACACACACACACATTCATACACGCACATACACTTACACTCACATGCATACACACACACATACACACACAATTACACCCACTCACACACACACACACACACACACACACACACAGTGAGGGTGAGAGGAAGGAAAGTGGACAGACTCTGACGGAGTCAGCAGCTGATCACACGCCGTTGGAGCACGTGAAACCCGTGGGTGTTAGAAGAGCCAGAAGAAGCCAAGAGAATACTGGATGAACGGGT
>CM065745.1:6628883-6654365 GCA_033310375.1 Conus canariensis
AAGTGTGTGCGAGTGTGTGTGAGGGAGTGAGTGAGTGAGTGTGTGTGTGTGTGTGTGTGTGTGTGTGTGTGTGTGTGTGTGTGTGTGTGTGTGTGTACATCCATGTGTGTACTATTTTATGAATGAGATTCTAGAACCCAACAGAAATAATAAGTTAAAAACTAAAGACAGAAAGAAAAGAACGACATATTTTCTAAAATATGAATTGAAAAAAAGTATCAAAGGAATCTTTAACTACATAAACGGTTAATAATCAAATATGTTTCATGTCCACTAGAAAAGCGATGAGCAAATACACAGAAGCCACATACACAGAAACCAATAATGTCAATTGAAAAAAAAAGCAAATACAAAATTTCAATGTACAAAATTTAAATGTGGTGCTGCCGGTCTCCCTGAGCTAACCTAAACTACCTATCATGATCTATCCCTACCTGACCCTAATATTCAACCTATACCTAATGCCCGGGCCATTTCCTACAAAATGCCACTTCAAATTTCAATCTAATAGTTGCTGCTGGTCATTAATAAACATATCTACTTTTTTTTTTTTAGGCTATTCTATATAAAAAAAGTTTCCTTTTCTTTTTCATTGGTACTTTGATCTTATCAACACCGAAACTAATAAACAGGATTTTTTAAATACATCAAATTATAATTATTGTATCACAACTATTACGCAGCAACAAAAATTTACAATCCTAGCGCTCCTAAAACTATTACTGCTGTGCCCATCAAAATAAAGAGACAAAACACTACAGAACTGAATATACAATAAGAACAAGGTTAATACAGCAACACCATCAAAACAAACATACTTTAAAGACTAAATCTTTTTATCTCCACACACCATCTACTCCCATCCCTTTAAAGTTAACTACGCTATGAACTGTTAGATTTGCCCTTTGTTCACTATACCCCTCTACATGACAACTCTGAACCCTGACCTTATCTGACTTACATCAGACCCCCACCATCTGCACAAGACTGTTTCTTCTTCACGGCCACCTCAGGAACAGGGCAGATTTTGTAGCCTGAAACAGGAGGCGACGATTAACGCCGGGCCCTCCTCCTCCTGTTCCGTTCCTGGCGCCTTAAATAGGCGTCTGTTCTGAAATCAACAGACTGATACCGGTCAGGGGGCCTTCTGACTCGGGCCGAGCGACGCAACAGTGGCTCTCCTACTGCCGGAGCAGGCTGGGCCTGTGGAGGGGGCTGATGGACTGCCCCCCCTGCCACAACCACAGGTGGTACTAATGGGGCCTGTGGAGGGGGCTGATGGACTGCCGCCCTTACCACAACCACAGGTGGTACAGGTTGGGCCTGTGGAGGGGGCTGATGGACTGCCGCCCTTACCACAACCACAGGTGGTACTGGTGGGGCCTGTGGAGGGGGCTGATGGACTGCCGCCCTTACCACAACCACAGGTGGTACTGGTGGGGCCTGTGGAGGGGGCTGATGGACTGCCGCCCTTACCACAACCACAGGTGGTACTGGTGGGGCCTGTGGAGGGGGCTGATGGACTGCCGCCCTTACCACAACCACAGGCGGTACTGCTTGGGCCTGTGGAGGGGGCTGATGGTCTGCCCCCTCATCCACAACCACAGGTGGTGCAGGTGCATCTTCTGCTGGTGGGGACTGATGACCTGACCCTCCCACATCCTGCCATAACACTGCCACCCCCCTCCCCTCCCTATCTTGCCCTGCGTCTGTCACACCCTCTACATCTACCACCCCCCTCCCTCCTCCCTCCCTCCCTCCTGCATCTTCTTCCTCCCTCTCTTCCCACTCCTCTACCATCTCCATCCCTTCTACCTCCCACTCCCTAACCTGGTCATGATTAGACTCAGACATGACAGTGGAGGACAAGACAGGCACAGGGGAAATGGCGGGTGAAAGCACCCGCCATGGCTGCTGCCCTGGGGACCTAGCGGTAGATGTGGAGGGCTGGGGTTCATCATCGGGCAGAGGGCTGGTGGCCTCTAGCGCCGAGGTGAACCCCATGCTGTCTGTCTGTGTGCTTGTGTGCCTGCATGTTGGAGTGGACTGCAAAGCACTCCCAAACTCCGTAGTGCTGTCTGACTGATCGTGCCTGCTGTGTGTGCTGGAGTCGTTTCCATGACTGTCTGCGCCTAACAGACCTACGGCAGCAGCCGGGGGACCTACCCTAGAGGCCCGGGTCGTCTGACCGGCAGCACCATCGTTACCCGTCCGGGCGTAGGGGGAGAAGCGAGGAGAAGTATGGGACCTCCTGGATGGTCCAGGGCTGGAGTGGGACTGCTCCCCTGTCCCCTGGTCCCCTGTGCAACAGAATCACAATGTCCACATCAGTTCACTAGCATATGCTTCAGAAACATGGTGCAGAGCTGGATTCAATTCAAAGAGTGCAGTACACTGACAATACACATATCTGTCACAATACACACATCAGTCACAATACACACATCAGTCAGAACACACACATCACTTACAACGCACACATCAGTCACAATACACACATCAGTCACAATACACACATCACTTACAACGCACACATCAGTTACAATACACACATCAGTCACAACACACATCAGCCCCAATACACACATCAGTCACAATACACACATCAGTCACAATACATGCTTCAGTGACAATACATGCATCAGTCACAATACACACATCAGTCACAACACACACATCAGTGACAATACACGCTTCAGTGACAATACATGCATCAGTTACAATACACACATCAATGACAATACACACATCAGTCACAATACACGCATCAATCACAATACACACATCAGTTACAATCAGTTACAATACACACATCAGTGGCAATACACACAGTCACAATACACACATCAGTTACAATACACACATCACTTACAATCAGTTACAATACCAGTGACAATACACGCATCAGTGACAATACACGCATCAGTGCCAATACACACATCAGTCACAATACACACATCACTTACAATCAGTTACAATACACGTATCAGTGGCAATACACACATCAGTCACAATACACGCATCAGTTACAATCAGTTACAATACACACATCAGTTACAATCAGTTACAATACACACATTAGTGGCAATACACACATCAGTCACAATACACACATCAGTCAATACACACATCAGTCACAATACACACATCAGTTACAATCAGTTACAATACACGCATCAGTGGCAATACACACATCAGTCACAATACACACATCAGTCAATACACACATCAGTGTCAACACACACATCAGTCACAATACACACATCAGTCACAATAAGATAAGATAAGATAAGATAATGTTGCTTATAGTCCAGACGACCGCAAAGGGCCACATCAGGGCTGTCACCACGTTAAAATCAACTCACAAGTCATTCATTCACACAATTCTTTAAAATACATCGAAAAACCCATCCGAAAGTTTGTTAAAAATCTTTCCACTGTAAAAACTCAGATCCGATGAAAAATGTTAATCTCTTTCAAGAACTCAAAGATCATGTCAGGCCGAACGTCTCTGAACAAGGTTTTCATGGAATCTGCTGTAAAATATTTGTGTCTCACATCATGCAAGTCCCAACACTCTAAAAGAACATGTTTCATTGTGAGTGGCACATAACATGGAAAGCACCACGGAGCTTAAGATAAGATAAGATAATGTTGCTTATAGCCCAGCTGACTGCAAAGGGCCACATCAGGGCTGTCACCACGTTAAAATCAACTCACAAGTCATTAAAAAAAAAAAAGAAAGAAAAAAAAAAGAAAAAAAAGAAAAACACCACCTTTCACACATCTCTGCAAATGACATCTTCTAGAAACGTACCAGAAACTTTGTTAAAAATCTTCCTTCCGTAAAATCTTAAATCAGATGAAAAATGTTAATCTCTCTCAAAAACCCAAAGATCATGTCAGGCGGGACATCTCTTTCATCTCTTTTATTCATCTATTTTGTCATGTACTCTGTGCGTGAGAGAGAGAGAGAGAGAGAGAGAGAGAGAGAGAGAGAGAGAGAGAGTGAGTGTGTGTATGTATGTGTGTGTGTGTGTATGTGCGCACGCGTGTGTGTGTGTGTGTGTGTGTGTGTGTGTGTGTGTGTGTGTGTGTGTGTGTGTGAGGTCATATGTTGTGTTGGGGAAGGGGGGGAGGGTGTTGGGGTGGGGTGGGGGATGCATGTCACTGGAAGAGATAGTCAGAAGACTATGTAGTATGTCATTGTGGATTAGAGATGGGAGGGATGCAGGACAATGTGAGGCTTCTGATTACATCTTTTAGTACAGATTTCCTTACCTCATATAACGCTGGCAGTTTACTTGTATTCTGATTATGCACAGAGCTTCAGATTGTTTTTCAATCATCACGGGACACATCAGATGGCACAGAGCTTCAGATTGTTTTTCATCATCACGGGACACATCAGATGGCACAGAGCTTCAGATTGTTTTTCAATCATCACGGGACACATCAGATGGCACAGAGCTTCAGATTGTTTTTCAATCATCACGGGACACATCAGATGGCACAGAGCTTCAGATTGTTTTTCAGTCATCATGGGACACATCAGATGGCACAGAGCTTCAGATTGTTTTTCAATCATCATGGGACACATCAGATGGCACAGAGCTTCAGATTGTTTTTCAATCATCATGGGACACATCAGATGGCACAGAGCTTCAGATTGTTTTTCAATCATCATGGGACACATCAGATGGCACAGAGCTTCAGATTGTTTTTCAATCATCATGGGACACATCAGATGGCACAGAGCTTCAGATTGTTTTTCAATCATCATGGGACACATCAGATGGCACAGAGCTTCAGATTGTTTTTCAATCATCATGGGACACATCAGATGGCACAGAGCTTCAGATTGTTTTTCAATCATCATGGGACACATCAGATGGCAGCTTAAAATGAAGGGGCAAAACACAGAGCATGAGACAGACCTGAAGTTAACATCTCGCAGCTGTCATGCAGTTTTAACCAGTTGTTAGCTGTAAGCATCATGAATTTGCTTTAACTGTGCTTACGCTTGGTGAACACTGCGTTTGCATATACTAACAAGTGCTATATGTGTGTGCACGAGTGAATGTGTGTGTGTGTGTGTGTGTGTGTGTGTGTGTGTGTGTGTGTGTGTGTGGTGTGTGCTATATGAGGAGAGAGAGAGAGAGAGAGAGAGAGAGAGGAGAGAGAGGAGAGAGAGAGAGAGTCCACCACAGTTATAGAAAACCCCATCTCTGCACTCTTAGAAGAAAAACATGTTCTTTTCAATCTGCCAACAGAACTGATGGCGACAAAATCCATGAACAGATATGGCATACTTAGGAGAATTTAACAACCAAGGAGATCTGTTTTTCCAAGCTGGCATCCACATAGCCGTGTACGTCGGCTGAACTAAGCACACATGATCCCCAGTACACAAAACATGACCACACTATACATCAGAGCCTTAATAAAGTCAATCACTAGACTACCTTGGTCAACATCTGTAATCAGACCTTAGACCAGACACAGAGCCAGCATGAGAGAGACCACAGTCTTGGTCAGACCAGAAAGTCATTCCCATTCTGCACTATTTTCAGTTCAGGCAGACTTTGCTCAGGATATCCACATATTCCACTTTCCTGAGAGAGGAGAGAGAGAGAGAGAGAGAGAGAGAGAGAGAGAGAGAGAGAGAGAGAGAGAGACAGAGAGACAGAGAGAGAGAGAGGGGACTTCTGTCTCAATGCTTCGTTTACATGATAGAGGAAATGTCTGGACTGGAAGGTCAGGGAGGGTAAGGAGGGGCATGCAAGGGCAGGGGGTGGGGAGAAACAGGAGGGATGCAGTGTGGTGGGGCAATGGGGGATGGGGAGGGAGGGGATGGCACATCACCCAAGATGGTTAACCAAAAAAAATTGAAAAACTGGCCTTAGTTTGTTCCATGTTATGGTTAGAGGAATGGGGAGGTGGGCACATGGGGCAGGTGAGGGTGGGAGTTGCCCAACATTCGGATCAATTCATCCTGTAACTTGACAGGGTTCATACAGGAAATGCAACTCAAAATTCCAGACTTTTCCTGACTTTTCCCAGGCCAAGACCTGCATTTTCAATACCACTTTCAAGGCTTTGTTCATAATGCAATGTCTTAAAGTGACGTTATAAAGCCAAAGCGCACTGAAGGAACACTTTCCCATCTTGAAACACAAACAAGAGCAATGGCAGAAATAGCCAGAAGATCCGGATGTTGATAAGACCTTGATGTAGGGGAAGTAACTCGGATGTACTTTGATGGCAAAAGTGAAAGTACGCAATCACGAAATATCACATTTGAGGGACAGAATAAAAATTTTTGTGCATTATAAACGCTAAATGATGCCGAAAATTAAAGCAGCCATGTATAATATCAAGCAGTTGTGCTTGATTCTTCCATTTCCAGGCTATTCCAGGCCATAGTGCAATTTTCCAGACTTTTCCAGGGCCTGGAAAATGGACATCAAATTTCCAGACTTTTCCAGACTTTTTAAGACCTATATGAGCCTGCTTGAATAAGAGCCAACCCAGGATACAGTCTAGGAGGGGTGGGGTTTGCAATAAAGTGTGTGTATATGTGTGACTGTGTGTGTGTGTGTGTGGGGGGGGGTAACCATGGGTTAATCCGACAACAAATTGGTTTCAGTCAGTCAAGTGTGTGTGTGTGGTGGGGTGAGGTGGTTTTGAAGCGGGTGATGCCGGATTAAAATTCTATTTACTTTGGTTTTGTTAAGTCTTATGTTAATTTTTCCCCGCTTTCATTTTTGAGAGAGAAATAAAAGCCATTCAGAATGGGTTCACTATATGCAAGTCATGACACAGAATGGTTCAGTATGCAAGTTATAGCACAGAATGGGTTAAGTATTCAAGTCATGACACAGAATGGGTTCAGTATGCAAGTTATAGCACAGAATGGGTTAAGTATTCAAGTCATGACACAGAATGGGTTCAGTATTCAAGTCATGACACAGACTGGGTTCAGTATTCAAGTCATGACAGAATGAGTTCAGTTTCAAGTCATGCCACAGAAATGGGTTCAGAATTCATATCAATTATCATTACAAAGAATGGGTTCAGTATTCAAGTAATAATACAGAATGGGTTCAGTTTTCAAATCATGACACAGAATGGGTTCAGTTTTCAAATCATGACACAGAATGGGTTCAAATATGTTTAGTATGCATGTCATTACAGAATGGGTTTAGTGTTTAAATAATGACACAGAACTGGTTCAGTATTCACGACATGACACAGAATGGGTTCAGTACGCAATTCATAGCACAGAATGGGTTGAGTATTCACGTCATGACAGAATGAGTTCAGTTTCAAGTCATGGCACAGAAATGGGTTCTGTGTTCATATCAATTATCATTACACAAAATGGGTTCAGTATTCAAGTAATAATACAGAATGGGTTCAGTATTCAAGTAATAATACAGAATGGGTTCAGGATTCAAGTCATGACACAGAATGGGCTGAGTATTCAAATCATGACACAAAATAGGTTCAAATATGTTTAGTGTGCAAGTCATTACAGAATGGGTTTAGTACTTAAATCATGACATAGAAATGGGTTCAATATTCAAGACATGACACAGAATGGGTTCAGTATTCAAGTCATGACAGCCGTTCATTGTACCAGTGGCTCTGGTAACAACAGCAATACTACAAGTTGGAAGGATGTGTGTCTGACTCACATGGAAGGCCATGGCTGATGTTAAGTGAATGGTCTGGGGTGGTGCAAGAATCAATCTAAATCACCCTGCACATGTAGAGAAGCCCCCCTCTCCATCCAGTCAGCCCCCTCCCATGGATGTCATAGTCCCCTGACAAGCTGTCACTCAGACACACACCAGAAACGTGTGTGGCTAAAGTCACAGGAAAGACAGTACCACTACCAGCCCAACACCACACAGACTCACTACAGGCCATAATACTGTTAACAGTTCTTTAAAAGTGAGTAAAACTTCATCTCCATGTGATGCCACAGAGGGGAATGCTGACCTCCCCTGCCCTTGAGATCCAGAGTTTGACAATGTTAGTGAATCAGACCCTGGAGAAAGGCCAGCAAACTTGCACAAGTCTCAGGTGCAGTGTACTAAACGAAATTTTGAAGTGCATGACATGGCAGGAGAGAAACATAGGGCCTGTTCATGTGCAGGTAAGTCACCTACCTCCTTAAATAGCCAGCCTTGTCCGGCCATGACCATATAAGCAACAGACTGTGCTGAACTCATCCTTTGGTGAGCAGGCTGTATGACACAATGTTCTCCATAAATTGCCAGCCTTGTCCAGCCATGACCGGATAATTGAGGGACTGACTGAACTCCTTCTCTGTGAGCAGCTGTGTGACACAATGTCCACCAGGTTACAAACTTGCATGGTGGAACAAGGTGCTCCACCATAGCTGATCTGATCAAGTTGGCAGGTACACCACCACCCACGAGACAAAATCTCACAAAATGAATGTGTGACAAACTCAACACAGATCTGAACACCTCACAGTCACAGCGTCAAACCCAGAACCATGCACCAAGGGGAGAACCCAAAGTGTGAACTCGGCCCCTGTTGGCCCAAACAGTCACAGCAGTACTGCTGCAGGCCCTGTACAATGAAGTCCCTCAACACAGCAGTACTGCTGCAGGTCCTGTACAATGAACAACACAGCAGCACTGCTGCAGGCCCTGTACAATGGAGTCCCTCAACACAGCAGTACTGCTGCAGGTCCTGTACAATGAACAACACAGCAGCACTGCTGCAGGCCCTGTACAATGGAAGTCCCAAACACAGCACTGCGCAGGTCCCTGTACAATGAACAACACAGCAGCACTGCTGCAGGCCCTGTACAATGAACAACACAGCAGCACTGCTGCAGGCCCTGTACAATGGAGTCCCTAAACACAGCACTGCTGCAGGCCCTGTACAATGAACAACACAGCAGCACTGCTGCAGGCCCTGTACAATGAACAACACAGCACTGCTGCAGGCCCTGTACAATGAACAACACAGCACTGCTGCAGGCCCTGTACAATGAACAACACAGCAACACTGCTGCAGGCCCTGTACAATGAACAACACAGCAGCACTGCTACAGGCCCTGTACAATGAACAACACAACAACACTGCTGCAGGCCCTGTACAATGAACAACACAGCACTGCTGCAGGCCCTGTACAATGAACAACACAGCAGCACTGCTACAGGCCCTGTACAATGAACAACACAGCAACACTGCTGCAGGCCTTGTACAATGAACAACACAGCACTGCTGCAGGCCCTGTACAATGAACAACACAGCAGCACTGCTACAGGCCCTGTACAATGAACAACACAGCAGCACTGCTGCAGGCCCTGTACAATGAACAACACAGCACTGCTGCAGGCCCTGTACAATGAACAACACAGCACTGCTGCAGGCCCTGTACAATGAACAACACAGCAGCACTGCTGCAGGCCCTGTACAATGAACAACACAGCAGCACTGCTGCAGGCCCTGTACAATGAACAACACAGCAGCACTGCTGCAGGCCCTGTACAATGAACAACACAGCAGCACTGCTGCAGGCCCTGTACAATGAACAACACAGCAACACTGCTGCAGGCCCTGTACAATGAACAACACAGCAACACTGCTGCAGGCCCTGTACAATGAACAACACAGCAACACTGCTGCATGCCCTGTACAATGAACAACACAGCAACACTGCTGCAGGCCCTGTACAATGAACAACACAGCAACACTGCTGCAGGCCCTGTACAATGAACAACACAGCAACACTGCTGCAGGCCCTGTACAATGAACAACACAGCAACACTGCTGCAGGCCCTGTACAATGAACAACACAGCAACACTGCTGCATGCCCTGTACAATGAACAACACAGCAACACTGCTGCAGGCCCTGTACAATGAACAACACAGCAGCATTGCTGCAGGCCCTGTACAATGAACAACACAGCACTGCTGCAGGCCCTGTACAATGAACAACACAGCAGCACTGCTGCAGGCCCTGTACAATGAACAACACAGCAACACTGCTGTACAATGAAGTCCCACTACAGAGCAGAAAGCTGCCCCCAACAAACCACCAGACAACTGCAAAGTGTCAAGCAAGGTCAAACCCTAAGGCTGCAACACACATGTAACACACTGACCTAGTGACCATGGGCAATAGTGTGGTGGCCATTCAAATTTGAATCACTGCCACAATAATGAAAATACCTTTCTACAAAAGCAGATTAAACAGATTTTTAGCAGTAAAGGGCAACTTTTGCAAAATGAACTTGCCAAACCAACTGGTAGTACTACCATTTTAAAGGTGGCTTGGGACACATCTACTGATGTGCAAGATGTGCAGTTCCCCCTTCAAATTCTAAGTAAAGATCATTTAAACAAGACTGTTAAAAAGCATGACTTGGCTGACTGCATGTGAAAGCTGCGGTTTGACAATGGAAACAGCTTGAATATAATGAATTATCTTTGATTTCACTGTTAGAACACTGAACTAAATCAGTAAATGTTTTATATGCCAAATCTAGTGACACTAGTACAACAGCCTGCAGGAGGCAAAAAATAGGGGTTTTGATCAACCTAGGGCTCCCACCCCCCCCTTCCCTCCCCACCCTATTAACCATGCTGACAGCTGCCTTTAGCCCCTTCCTCTCACATCCGCATGCTTGTGCGCATGTGCACATTGCAGAAAAAGGGAGGGAGGGACAGACAGACAGAGAGCAAGTCCCTATCAGACCCACTGCCTAAACAGATGGAACATCTTTTGACTGGCACAGAGTGAGAGAAGTAATGCCTTAGAACCTGGCAGCACAGTAGTGCAGCTTCTCAACATTATTACCCTTACTGGCATGTAGCAAAAAACCCACATACCTGCCTTTGAGACCAACCCGAGGATTCTGACACAACAAAGACCTGCCCATGCGCTCCAAACTGAACAAAGTCTCCACACCTAAGTCACCAGGTACTTTTCCTGGCTCAAACCCCAGCTGCAAAATTTCCCCTCTCATCAAACCACTCCATCCTACATAGTTCCAAAAGCTCATTCAAAATGAAATGCATGAACTCTTGTCAGAGCCACAACATTGTGTATGCTATATCCACTGAGAACTGTGTGGAAAGATTTATGTAGGTGAGACATCCCACACACTTAGACGTCCATCTCTGAACACTAGCTGATATCGCCATCATAGGCCCAAACCAATCGCTCTGCAATTCGACCATCCCCAACACAACAGCAACCATGTCAAAGTCCTGGCACCTTGGCAGTCATCACGTGACAACTTTGAGCACTCCATGCAGGAATCCCATCTCATTGCCAGACCTGGAATCCTCTACCCACTTGGCATCAATATCAAAAAGTAGCATGTGCCTGTCAACCTCCACAACACCAGCCCACAGTACTCCCCACAGATCCATTACCATACTAATTATTTACCTTATATGTAGGTTACAGCTAGCTTCCTTTCTCCTCTCTTTTCAATCTCTCCACTTACTGCATCAGCCTATTCTTCACTCACATATTTATCCACTCTCTCTTCTTACTCTAATTTTCTGTCATTTCTTCACTCACATATTTATCCACTCTCTCTTCTTACTCTAATTTTCTGTCATTTCTTCACTCACTATATTTATCTCATTCTCTCTTTCATCTTCTTACTCTAATTTTTCTAGTCATTTCAGTTTACATAGACTACCTCTTATACATACATTTCCCCTTCTTATTTTTGTCAGTTATACTTCCTTTCTTGCCCTGTTCTGATAGTACTGCTAGGTTCTACTCATTCATCATTTCTAATCCTTCCCACTGACTACTACTATTATTACTAATAGTAATACTACTGTTGTCATTACTTCTATCATTATCACTGTCATCACTATTATTGCTATCATCACCATCCTCTCCCTATTCAAATAGCACTATTAGCTTTTTACTCATTGGTCATTTTTATCCCCTTCCACCTACTACTATTATTATTACTAATATAACTTTTATCATTATTACTGTCATTATTATTCTCATTACTATCATTGTTATCATTACTCTCATCAACATCTTCCTACTCCTCCTCCCTATCATTACTGTAGTCACCATCAACAGGATTACAATTTCTTTTATCCTGTTATCACTAAATCTTTCATTAATATTAGAAGTGTTAGTGGTGGTAATAATACTATTAAACTTTTTTCATCTTGTACAGAAATTTCCTTTCTCTCTCTCTCTCTCTCCATCCAGTATAAGTATTTGGTGTCAGTGAAACAAGATTACACTCTCGCATCGCATATAATCTTATTAGCATCCCTGACTACAGAATAGAAAGACATGACAGTGATCAACCCCAATATACTGGCCTCGCTGTATACATTCACCAGTCAATGGCCAACATTACCCGATGCAGGATTGATCTTGAAACTAATACTGTTGAATGTATCTGGATTGAAATAAAGACTCCAAATCACAGCCATTAATTATTGGAAATTTACACAGAAACCTGTCTTCCACATAAGAATGGTATGACAACTTTGTAAAAATGATGGATCAGATCTGTCACAAAAATTCAAATATTCTATTGTAGGAGACTTTGATATTGATATGTTAAAACAACGACTAGCTTAGACAAACACACTTTCACCTAATGCACTTCAGCAATTAGTACAAACCCCAACAAGAATAACTAGAACATCTGCGACTCTTATTGATCATATATACACAACAAAAAATCTGCAATATTAGATGTGTCAGTGGTACATTCTGGTATTAGTGGTCATTGTCCAGTCTTCTGCACATGTTTCTTCAGGCTTCCAAAACCACCAACCAAAGGTCACACCACCATCCAATACCGCTCCTTCAAGAAATTTTCAAAGAAACAGCACATCTCCACGACTTAAACATTTCCCCATTTCACTTTACTTACAATTACTCTGACATCATTGATGCACTATCATTCTGCTACCAAACATTCCTCACCATCATAAATAAACATGCACCATTACATCAAAAAAGAGTAAGGCATCCGCAGATGAGCCCATGGTTAACACCAGAATTGCTGCAAGAAATGATTCTACATGACCAATGCAAGGCAGCAAATTCATTTGACGAATACAAACAGCAGAGAAACTTTCAAATGAAGTTGAAAAAGCCAAAAGAGAGTACTTCAGTCAAATGATTACAGATGCAAAAACCACAGCACCCCTCTGGAAGGCAATAAACACTTTTGTACACAAACAGCGTACAGATTCACAAAATTCAACTACAAACATCACTCCAGGCAAATTCAACGCACACTTTCTGTCATCATCAGATATCCTTTCTCAAGCTTCATAGACCAGAAGGGTATCTAATAAATATACATATCCGACTTCCCTAATATCATTTTGCAAACAAAGACTTGGATCCAGTAACTCACCCAAGATTCCCCCTCTTACTGTATATGAAGAAGGAATACACACAGCGCAGTTAAAGAATAAGAAACCCATGGGTCCAGATAACATACCCATTTTTCTTCTCAAACTTGCTCTACCTTACATTGTTGAGTCTCTTACGTACATTTTTTATCTATTGACACTAATGTCTTCCCTCAAGCGTTAAAAAATGCTAGAGTGATCCCCCTTCCCAAAATCAAATGATTCGTCGGATCCAAATAATTTTAGACATATATATCCTTACTATCAATTCTATCCAAACCCCTCAAAAAACACATACATGCACACATATCTCAGTCCATGGAGGAAAACAAGCTATTTCACCCACTCCAATCTGGAGTCGATGTAATCGCTCCTGCCAGACAGCATTATCATGAATGTGTGACTCATGGGTTTCAAATCTGAACCAGTCAAAAATGACAGGCGTTGTTTTTCTTGACTTCAAAAAGAGATTTAATCTTGTTGATCATTCCATTCTTTTAAAGAAACTCTCTATCTGCTTAAACCATTCCTCGACAGTCTCATTATTCCAATCATACTTGAACAATAGGACTCAGTATGTAGTACTTAACGGCAAAACCTCCGCTTCAGACTTTGTCAGACATGGTGAGACAAAATTGTCAACCACACCCATCTGTACTACACCCACTCCCACACAAAACCCTCCTTCTACTCCCCCTCCTTCTCCCCCCCCTTTCTTTCACTCTCAAGATTTCAAATCTATATCAACTCGCTGTCTCTCCCCCTCACCCCTCTCCTTAGCCCCCTTCACCTCACTCACCCTCCCCACCGTCTGTCAGGTTGGTTTTGAAAAAAGCCACCCAAACCACTCTCCCCTCTTCTCTCCGCATTTCCTCCCCTCCCCCCCCCCTCCCCCATCTTCATCAATGATTTACCATTGTCCACATCAGATGAAAAAGTCACGACAGATTTATTTGCTGATGAGTCATCACTCCAAATAAATGGTAATGATCTACAGACAATGGAAACATCTTTCCAGGAAAGTCTAAATGACATGCCAGACTGGTGTCAATGTTTCAAACTCAATGGTCATACACCCATAACAGCTAACTGCCAAAAGCACCAATTGACTCCTCTTTGCCTAAAACTTCAGTTGAATGGCACTCCTATTGAACAGGTAGATGAGCATCATGTTTTAGGGATAATGACAGATAAAGAAGTGAAATGGCGATCTCATCTCAATAATGTATGCAAGGTAGTCTCAAAGAAACTTTTCCTGTTATCTCAATTAAAGCACTACGTCACAGTACTGTGCTTAAACTTTTCTTCCATGCACACATAGTGTCACGTATCAATCACGCTTCAACAGTGTGAGACGGGAGTAGTGATGTCCACAAAAGAAGGCTGAATTCTCTCCACAGACATGCAGCAAAGCTACTCCATCCAGCCGTACCTCTATCAAGAGATGAAAAACTAAAAGTGTTGAACATACTTCCTCTGAGTAAGCAATTGGAATTCAGCATGGCATCATTACAATCTCGACAGATACTATGCCATGTTGTATGATATATCATTGCTCTTTTTAACAAGATTGAACAGCTCTTCTGGCTTGAAGAAATTCCTTTTTCCCTACCCATGCACTGACCAATACAAAACAAGCCTAGCTTACTCTGGACCATAAATCTGAAAGTCACCCTCACCTAGTCTACAAAATATGAATTCGTGAAAACTTTTCAAGAAACATTTACACAAACATTTTATGTCTCAATAATTTGACTATTCAATTAAAATCATCAGTGTCCATTCGCAAAGTCTTATGTAAACCATACTTTCAATACACTGTCTAAACATATAACATACTTAGTTAAATCACTCATTCCCACTCCCACACTGTCTACCATCCCTCTTCTCCTCCCCCTACCTATCATTCTCTCTCCCCCCCCCCCCACTCCTCCTACCTCTCTGTCTGTAGTTTTGATTGACTGCTTGTTTGTTTCCTTGTGTTTCACTATCCACCATGTCATTATTACATTTATGAATAGTCTGCTCATCACTGTAGAATTGTAGATAGTGTTGCTATGTTGAATGGTCAGTATGCATGACAAGGATAGATTGTAAGACTTGGCTTTGGCCTAAAATCTTCATCCTTGCATATTAAAGATCAATCAATCAATCTGTGTGTGTGGTGTGTGTGTGGTGTGTGTGTGTGTGTGTGTGTGTGTGTGTGTGTGTGTGTAATTCCCCTCCCCCTGCTTTCCTTTTTTTTCTCTTTTTTTTTTCTCTCCCTGTTTTGATGGTACTACTTGCTTGTTACTCATTGATCATTTCTTTTTTTTCTCTTTTTTTTCTCTCCCTGTTCTGATGGAACTATTTGCTTGTTACTCATTGATCATTTCTTTTTTTTTTTCCCTTTACTATGATCATTACTAATATTACTACACTCATCATCACCATCATTACCATCCTCCTCCTTCTCTCCCTGTTCTAATTCTTTCATCAGCTTTTTCTCCATTGACCATTTCCATCCCTTTCCACCTACTGTTATTGTTACTGATACAACTTTTATCATTATCTTCATCAACATTATTACTATCATCATCATCACAATCATCATCACTATCATTCTTGTCATTGTTGTTGCTAATACCATTACAATCATCATTATCATTATGATTATTATTACTATTGTCCTATTATCACTAATCCTATCATTATTATTTGATATTAAATTACTACTGTCGTATCACTAATCTGATCACTATCATTAGTGGTACTGGTAGTAGTAATAATAGTAGCAGTGCCATTAAACTTTCTTTTCATTATTATCCTTATTAGTATCATTAGTATTAACATTATTATTATCATCATCACTATGATGAATACCATCATTTTTATTAATATTTCTAGATCAATATTTTTACTTCTACTACTACTATTATCATTGATCTTGTTATTATCATGATAACTGTTACAACTATTATTATTACCATCATTACTATTAAGATCATCATGCATTAATACATTCTTTAGATTCTAACCTACAATCTTTCCAATTTCCTATATATCGCTGCTGTCATTAATCTATGATGAAGATGATAATGATGATTATCATAGCCATCACTATGTTTCTCAGATTCTAGCTTTCTCCTCCTCTTTTCTTCTTCCTCTCCTCCCCCTCCTTCTCCATCTTTTTCCTATTATTAATATCATCATTATTATTATCATTATCACTATCATCATTGTTATCATCATCAATGCTATATGACTAAATTATTCAACTCTCCTCTAACCCCTCTCCTTCCCCCCCCCCCCCTCCCCCCTCTGTCAGTATAGTCACTATTATTAATATCAATAACATCACCACTTTTGTTATTGTGACTGTATGATTATACCACCGTCATTCTTAATATCAATAGTGGTAGTATTATTCTCTTTATTTCTTTATCATTATTATCATCATTATTCTAACCCATGCTGTCTCCCCTCTCAGCAGCCACCTTTCCAATTATTCTCTTTATTTCTTTATCATTACTATCATCATTATTCTAACCCATGCTGTCTCCCCTCCCAGCAGCCACCTTTCCAATTATTCTCTTTATTTCTTTATCATTACTATCATCATTATTCTAACCCATGCTGTCTCCCCTCTCAGCAGCCACCTTTCCAATTATTCTCTTTATTTCTTTATCATTACTATCATCATTATTCTAACCCATGCTGTCTCCCCTCCCAGCAGCCACCTTTCCAATATTCTAACCCATGCTGTCTCCCCTCTCAGCAGCCACCTTTCCATTCCACATCCATTCTGCACCTAACTGGAGAGAGCAGTGACTGTTCTTGCTTTGTTTTCATTGTCTTGAATATGGTGTGGCTTTTCCGAAGAAGGCCAAAGAGATCAAAATGCGTGGTGTTTGTTTTATAGTTTCTTCATTCTTTTGTCTGGCAGCATGGGAAGTTTTTCTGGTGGTTGTGTTGCTTGTGCATGCAGGCTGTGTTGATGTGAGTGCATGCATACATGCATGCGTGTCTGTGAATGTGGGTGTGTGGGAGCATACGTGCGCACACGCTCCTGCATGGGCCCACAAGCGTGTGTGTGTGCGTGTGTGTTTTGGTTATGTAAAGCGCTTAGAGCCCTAATTTTCAGAGAATAGGCGCTATATCAACTGACATCATTATTATTATTATTATTCGGAAATGACTACCCTGGTAAGCCTGATGTCCTTGATTTCTACACAATGCTATGTTTCATGTGATTTCAGTGTCCTGTCTTACAGAGAGGGGAAGGAAGGGGTCTGGAAGAGTGAAGAGTGACAGGATGCTGCAGAAGGGGTGTGTAGATAGGGGTGGAGGTAGGGGGAGGGTGCTGACTGAGGCCATCCTTTGTGAGGGAAAACTCAAGTTGAAAACTCCACTGCTGTACCACCATAAATTAAGTCTTTGGTTGTTGTTTTGTTGCAATCTGTACACATTACAATAAGGATTATTATTTTCTGGCCTGAGTAGGATCCTCCAACTTCTTTTTTTTCCTGCACTCCATTAGTTACTCCTTTTACCCTACCAACTTCTATCACCTTTGGTCCACTACACGTATGTATCACTGGTTTTTGGAGTAGCGATATTTCATTGTAAGAGCTAGTTTAGAGGGTTTTCTTTTGTTAAGTTTTGTTTTGTTTTGAATGGAAGAATTACAGTTGTTCTTTTAAATTAGCATGATATTACTGTGTGCTGATTCTGACTGCTTAAACTGTGTCCAATATCTGGTGTTATGCTGGCTAAACAGGATGTCCAACTTTTTTTTAACCATTGCTCTATGCTGCTTTTCTTAACATTTTTTTTTAACCTGCCTTGACCCCCCCCCCCCCCCCCCCCCCCACCACTCTATCCCCTTCCTTTCCTCCCTCTGGTCACAACCTTGCCATTCTTTTTTCACATGCATGGCGCACACACACACACACACACACACACACACACACACACATCACACACACACACATACACACACACACACACAACACACACACACACACACACACACACATAACACACACACACACACACATACTACACACACACACACACACACCATACACACACACAATCCTTTTGATTGTGATCCAGCTCACTTTTTACCACCATCCCCCCATTCCACCCTCTTTCCTCTCATCAGAGTCATGTGGGTTTTTCTGCCGCGACCGGCTCCTACCCAGAGTTGAGTTTGCTGCGGATTCAGTTGGGAAGACTGGGACCACACAGTCGAGTTTCATCCACTTAATGGATGCGTTTCTGAGAGTGTTGCTCAAATTTCCTGACCAACACTGCAGGTGCCTGTATCTCTCAGGCCTGGTTGGCGCCGGGATATATTATGAAAGGAAGCATACAGTACAGCCCTGTCATGTAGTCTCAGACCGAAATGGAAATCCGTAGCATCATCTTAATCATCCTCATTCTCATCGATCAGCATTAAAAAAAAAAAAAGTCTCAAATTCTGTGTCCCTTCATGCCCTGCTCTCATGGTGACCTCAATTTCGATGTCCTCTACATGTCTGTGGCCTTGGTTTGGTTCTGTCGGGGTCGCCGGTATCGGCGAGTCCATGGGGCTGTCGTTGGACGGACGTGGTGGTGCCCTCCGGAGGGACAGCTCACTCACGCCGGCTCCGCGTCCAAGCAATTATTGTCGTCAGTAGGGGGCTTAGTAGGTGGTGTCCTGCGTATGTTAGATCAGAACAGGCACCACTGAACACCACCGAAGTGACTCGGCAGCAGTGCAGTGTCTCCTCCGGTGGGTTGCCTCTTGACAACTTGACATTGACTGCTCCCTGTGGATTGCCGGTGCCGGGGCTGCGGCAGAGCCGAACGGGCTGTGGCTGTGAACGGGGTGTCAGAATGAGCGGCGTGGGTGCACTGCCTCTGAGGTGGCGGAGAGGTTGGGACAGCAAAAAAAAAAATAAAAAATAGTAAACAGTACAGGTCCTAAAATGCTCCCTTGGGGAATACCACTCATAACATCTTTCTCTGTCGACACACAATTACCCACTCTTACTCTTTGTTTTCTATTTGACAAAAAATCTCTAGTCCAGTTTAGCAACTTGCCTACTATACCATATGCTTCCAGTTTTTTCAATAATCTCTCATGCGGAACCGTATCAAAAGCTTTAAGGAAATCAAGGTAAATTATATCAACAGGGTACTTATTCTCTAGCATGGTCACTAAATCTTCCATAACTTCAAGTAGTTGTGATATGCAAGACCTTTTTTTACGAAAGCCATGTTGGCATACTGCAAACAATTTATTATCAGTGAAGTGAGATATTATGACATCTCTTATGATGGATTCTAGCACTTTGCATGCAATACAGGTTAAGCTTACCGGACGATAGTTGCCTGGCTCAGATTTTGACCTTTTAAAATAGCAGTAACTTCTGCTGATTTCCAATCGAGGGGTAATTTTCCTGTCTCTAATGATTTATTATAAATCTTACTGAGCAGTACAGCTAACTCCTTACTTAATTCTTTTAGGACTTTAGGTGGTATTAAATCACGTCCCTGCGCTTTAGATTGATTCAATTCAAACAACTTCTTCTCTACTGCAGCTGGAGTAATTGTTATATCTGTAACTGAAATTCCATGAGATTTACTACATTCAATGAAATCAGGTATGTTGTTTGTATCTTCATTAGCAAAGACACTTGCGAAAAACTCATTCAAAACTTTAGCTTTTTCCATATCTGACTCGGCCAACCCTCCTTTACCATCATTTAGAGACAGAGTATTAACCCCAGTGTTTACTTTTGTACGTTCTTTCACGTATTTCCAAAAACATTTGGGATTTTTTTTCGTTTACATTGTTCTGCTATTTTACGTTCATAAGCTTTTCTGGTAAGTGCTGGTGTTAGGCCAAGTTGTTTTGATACAACGCCCCAAATCCTGATCCTGATCCTGGAATGACCAACAAACAATCGCGAGTCCTCAGCGAAAAAAGGAGCGGGATGTGATCTCCACATCTAGCCTAACTGAAAAGCCATTAAAATTTGCCAGACGTTTATGCCACTAATCAAGGAAAGTTACCTCTGGAAGGAGTTGCAGCAGTTCAAACGCACAATGAGTGCAGCGTCTATGGCGAAATACAGAATAACATTTGCCCTCACTTCCCATTAAGGCATTTTCGAACGGCACGTATACCTGCACTTGAAAGTCAGTCAGCGTTGCTTCCCCTGTTCTCATGGCGTTTTGTAGACCTAGAGATGGTGACCGTTAAAATTTAGCAGTTCGCCATTTCGTTGAGGCGATGGGCCTTCCAATCGGGAGGGAATTCAGAATTCGTTTTTACACTGTCGGAGACTTACGCATTTCTTTATTTACTCGTTTGCTTTTATCGAGTTTTAACATAAAGACTTGACAAATTTTAAATGTAATTAATAGCGAACCTCTAAGAAAACGGAGACAAACGAATCAGAAGACAAAAAAGAAGGGATTTGTCTTGTGATTCGTTTGTCTACGTTTTCTTGGCAGTTCGTTATTAATAACATTTAGAATTTGTTCAGATTTCTGCCTGCAGTCGCCTCACTTTACAACTAGTTCTAATAAAGACTTAACGCTTATATTTTTTTCAAATTGGTGCGCTGATCTAATGACTACGGAAATGTGGTATGGGCCCCAAATCTAAGAAAGCATATAAACGGAACAGAAAATGTTAAGAAATGCTTTACCAAGCAAACTTTAGTACATCGACATCCAAGGTGAGATTGAATTTCCAGCAACTTCCAAGCCTATGCATCGGAAGCTGAGTGGTCCTTCATAATGATGTCTGAGGCCTGTACGGCCATGTTGGTAACAACGCCACACGAAATCTGTTCACGGTCAACAACAGTGTACACACAAGGGGACACCCACTGAAACTGGCAACATTTTTCTCTCGTTTCAATTCTGCATCTTTATACTAACAGAGTTATAAACCTGTGTCACAAATCTGCCAACTCACATTGCCACCATGGAAACGCTTGACAGTTTTAAAAACACATTATACACCAGGCTTTTAACTTGAACTTGAGGTGTTTGAGGCCTCGTTGGAGGCCTGTTCACCTTCGAGATTAGTAGATGTAAGTCTACGCCTATGAACTTGCATGTGTGGGGTTTCTAATAGTACTGGCACTTGGTAGTTCGTAGCATACTGGATTGAACTTTGAGGGAAGGCTATTCCAGTGGGCATCCAGTCTGGACTTGAAGGTGTTCAATGTTGGAGCTGTAACTATGTGAGCTGGGAGGCTATTCCAAGAGTTTATGACTCTCTCAGCAAAAAAGTTACTTCTGACTTGTAGCCTACAGTGTCCTTTGACTAACTTCAGACTGTTGCCCCTTGTTTCTCTGCTGTCAAACAACTGAAACTGAGGCTTCTTCACCTTGTACATGCCATGAACATATTTGTACAAATCTATCATGTCGCCTCGAGCCTGTCGATGTTCAAGACTGGGAAGCTGTAGTATGGCCAAGAGTTCTGGGTAGGGTTTATCCTTAAGCAGACCAATCCAGACCAATTTCCCTACAGGAAACTAGCTATCACACAAGCAACAGCGCACTCATGCAAAAAAAAA
Organism: Conus canariensis; assembly: GCA_033310375.1. NCBI lineage: Eukaryota > Metazoa > Mollusca > Gastropoda > Neogastropoda > Conidae > Conus > Conus canariensis. Next base: position 6,650,865 of record CM065745.1, read on the forward strand.
AAAAAAAAATGTAAGCTCATTATTTCTGTCTGAATATTCAGGCAAACGGTTGATAAAGCCTGTAAGATGAATCATTGATTTGATATATGATAATTATGATAAAATGTCTTATTTTCATTCTTGCATGCTAAATTAGTAGGCCTACCAGTACAGGGCCCAGATAGGGTGACCACTTTCCGGACCAGCAGTGCAAATGTTGGTACATTTGAATACATGACCAATAATAACATTTCCAAAACCCCACACCATTACCCTTTCTCCTCCATACTACAACGTTCCCCACCCTCCTTCATCTTCGCCCATGTATGAACCGTAATGCTGGTAGGCTATAAGACATGGCGGCGTATCAGTTTTGTCACTGCAGAGTTAGAAGCCATTAACCTAACTTTATTTTTTCACGTACATCTTTTTCTTTAGATTTAGTCTTTTATGTGCATATTGTAGAATACCATTAGTTTATTTTTCCATCAAGATTATCGTGATCATGGAAAATTAAAAAAGGGAGGAGAGGGTTTTATTTTTGCGTATACTTTTTTTTTCCTAGCAGCATGGTATTTCATTGCCCTCTAAATACGGGTCTCTTCACCCCCCCCCCCCCCCCAAATACAAGAAGCATGCTTGCGTGCATGTGTGTGCGTGTGCGCGCGCATGTGTGTGTGTGTGTGTGTGTGTGTGTGTGCGCGTCGCGCGCGCGTGCGCACCCCCCCCCCCCCTTTTTTTTTTCCCCTATTCAAATAGTTATGTTAGCCCTTTACTCACTGATTATTTCTATTCCTTTCCAGCTACTACTTTTATTGCTAACATCACTAGATTTATCATTATAACTATTATTACTACTATTATCACTATCATCATCATCATTATTACCATCATAATCTTCTCCCTGTTCCAAAAGTACTAGCCTCTCACTCATTGATCAATTCTATTCCTTTCCACCGTCTATTATCATTACGAATATTACTTTTAATTTTACTATTATTCCTATCATTGTTGTTATCCTCATATTATCATTATCATTACCATCAAGACATCATCATCATCATCATTACTAATGTCGTTGCAATTACCATCATTGATATTACCATTATGTTTATGATTACTATTGTCTTATCACTAATCCTATTATCACCAATCCAGCAGCAGCAGCAGCAGCAGCAGTAGTAGTAGTATAGTATAGTAGTAGTAGTAGCAGCAGCAGTAGTAGTAGTAGTTGTTGTTGTTGTTGTTGTGCTCACATATATTTAAAAAAAAAAAGAAGAGAGAAGTTTGTGGGTGTAGGTAGGCCTATGTGGTTCCCTACCTCCCCCCTCTTCCCTCGCCCCCCCCCCCCCCCCCCCCCTTCTTCCTCCCTGTTCCAGTGGTACTTTCAGTTTTTTACTCACTGATCATTTATATTCCTTTCCACTGACTATTATTATCATTATTAATAGGCCTACTACTATATCTATCATTATGACTATCATTATTATCTCTGTTATAGATCAAGGTCAGTCTAGTGGCAGACACAAGTGAAGATGATCAGAAATGCTCAATTCTAATCACTAACACAGGGGTTGCAGAACTGATGAAGGGGGAAATATGTATTTGTGTGTGGAGAAGGGGACGGGGTGGGGTGGGGGTTGCAGCACGCTGGGTGCACGAGCACCCTCCTCCGGTTTAAAGATGAACATGATTCCATACTGGAACTGAATCGGCATTGAACAATCGCCGAATTGCACTCTGAGATTAGAGCTTTTAAAAACAAATATATGGGTCATCAGTTTACACTTTAAACGTCCAAGAGAATCACCTGCCTTTACAAAGTAATCGGCTCATTTTAAAACAACATCAAGTTTGTTTCTTTTTCTACTTCTTCTTTCTTTTAGTGTCCACAATCATCATGTTGATTATCCTGACACTTTTGTGTGTATGACCATTTTTTTGTCCCGCCATTAGGTAGCCATACTCCAACTTCGGGGAAGGTGCATGCTATGTGTAACGTGTCATCCATGCCAACGGCCAAACTGGCCTTCTCTTCCTAAAGTTGGTGATGGGATTTTACGTGTGTGCAAGATGTTGTGCGTGTGTTCACACACGGAACCTCGGTTTATAGTCTCATTCGAAGGACTGTGTGGGCAATGGAGTCAGAACCAATGTTAACTGCGAGGAAAAATCCCCCTGTACCGAAACGGCCCTGCGGAGATGCGAACCCGCAACCCCAAGATTACGAGTCCGATGCTCTACCGACTGAGCTATTCCGGAGAGGGGCATGGAATGGAATCTTCTCACGGCAATCAGTCTTAGGGTGGATTAAAGCAGGTCGTGCTGAGGGTGCCGGCTATTCTCAACTTATCGGTATCAGCTTGTAAATGATCGTGTGTGTAGGTATTTAAAAAGAAATAAATCATTCAAAAACACGCCTGCACACGAAAAAAGGCGGGAACTTTGATTTTACTAGGCCTACTCCCTTTTTTAAAAATTCCAAACACTGCTTTCCGTCATTCATCCAGGTCTTTTCGGCTTTAGAAATAATGGAAATACTGGAACATGACACAACAGCTTCAGATTTCAAATATCAGTTTTAGTATATTTTGATGAGAAAAAAGCTCTTGTACGGGAGGGGAGTATGAAAAAAAACATTTTCTTTACCAGAACGGCAGCCCTTTTCTGCAATATGTATACTGCACCAGAAAAGACCTGTTACCAACTGGATAATTACGACAATGAACATGGTAAGAATTTTTCTTTAAAAATGGTATCGTTTCTTCCCATTTACAACGTTTCTCCAGAGACGGGAGTGACGCGAGGGACGTATGGGTGGGGGTGGTGGGGTGGGACTGGGGGTGGGGGGTGGAATATTGGGAAGAAGGGAGGGGAGTTTAGGTTGGACGGGAGGGAGTGGGGACGGGATTAAGAGGTAGTGGAAAAGGTCGTCTGTATGTCAAAAAGAAACCCCCTTTTACCCTCTCCCAAAACGCTGTCTTGTCACCTTGTTTTCAGGAAGTGGACATTGAGCTGGCCAGTGAGCGATTCCTATATCCTTTCTCTGTTGACTTGTACAGGCCTTTTTTTAAAATCCTTTTTTCCCCTGTATAAGAGCAGCGTTGCCCCCCCCCCCCCCCCCCACCACCACCCCGAAACAACAGTTTACAGAGGCCAACATGATGCAGAAGTGACATTGTAGCAGAACTGAAGTCCACACGAAAGGTATTCATGTTACAGAAAATCCACAGGGAAATCATAACAATAACAGAAACGCGTGAGAGAGAGAGAGAGAGAGAGAGAGAGAGAGAGAGAGAGAGAGAGAGAGAGAGAGAAGAGAGAGACAGACAGACAGACAGACAAATAGGCAGAGAGACAGACAGACAGACGGAGAAGGGGGAAGAAGTAAGAGAGAGAAGGATGGTCTTTGGTCGATTACAATGACATTCAACGTACTTTCTTCAGTGGTTGAAACGTTACATGCTTAGTTATTTCTATGGGCCTAAGCAATATCCCAAAATGTTGTTTTAAATTTTTAAT
>CM065745.1:6654465-6681965 GCA_033310375.1 Conus canariensis
TAGGTTTTAATATTGGGGTCGGTAGGGATAGATCAGATAGGTAGTTTGGTTAGCTCGGGGAGACCGGAGCACCACATTAAAATTTTTTGTACATTGAAATTTTGTATTTTTTTTTTTTTTTATTGACTTTTTGGGTTTTTTCTGTGTATGTGGCTTTATGATTTGCTCTCCTTTTCTAGTGGACATGAAAAAATTTTTGATTTTTAACCCGTTTTGTAAAAAGTTTCCTTTAATACTTACTTTCTTTAAATTCATTTTTTAAAAAATGTTTTGCTTTTTTTTTTTTCTTTCGTCTTTAGTTTAACTTATTATTTCTGAGGGGTTCTAAAATCCGTTATAAAATATTACACACGGATGTACACCACACCCACACACACCACACACACACACACACACACCCACCACCCCACCCCTCACTCACCCCCACCACCCACACACCCACACACCCCACACACACACCACACACCACACAACTTTTTATCTGTCTGCGTTCACACTGAACATGCTCTGAACACACAAGAACACCACATTTTGGGCACGACCTCATCTCGCTGATCTTGTGACCATGTACACTCCCTGTGACTCTCTATGTTCCTCTGACTTGCAACTTGTTCAGCAACACCATTTCATGGATGAGATGTTTACGTACTTAGCTGTTCCTATCCCACTATTAATGTTTCCACCCTTCATCTGAGTACTCCTGTTCTTGAAACCCATTCTGCTGTCCTTCTCACCTTCCCACACTTCACTTTTTTGTCTTGCCTGTCTCGTCTAACCCCCCCTTCTGGTCTTTTCCCAGATTCCACTCTCATTTCCACTTCTTTGCTTAAGTTTAACCCTCATTTGGCAGACATCTGTTCGCACCTGTCTAATCTCCATTTCCTGCATTGCCCACTCGCTGTTTTTGTTTTTGAAATCCACATTCCAGTCTGGCCATTCATCCTGACCCTCTGCTAATCCTGGTTCTCGCTTCACTTGTCACTTGTCACCAGTCTCTTTCCGCTCTGTTTTCTGATTCCCTGACTCCTGCTTCCAAGGTTTTGTTTCCCTTCCTCAAGCTGGTGATTTTGAGGATGCACCTTTCCCTTCCCAGGCCCACCCTGCACGTCTACATCTGACCCTGGCTACTAATTCTTATCACTGCCTTTCTTTGTATTTTGATTGTTTAAATCCACTGAATGTGTGTTACATTTTACCCCAACCACCATCACTTATCACCCCTAACCCCTATGCGTCCACCCGTGTTACATTTTACCCCAACCACCATCACTTATCACCCCTAACCCCTATGTGTCACCCTTTCCATTCCACCTCATATATACCCATTTCTCATAATGTTGTCTTCCTTGTCATAACTCATATTCTCCCTGCATTAATCCATGAATGGTGTTACATTTCACCCCAACACCATCACTTACCACCCTTAACCCCTATGCGTCCACCCTTTCCCATTCCACCTCCATAGTATACCCCACTGTTGTTCATAATGTTGTTTTCCCATTGTCGTTAACTCTTTCTGCCCTGCAGTTAATCCACTGAATGTGTGTTACATTTCACCCCAACCACCATCACTTACCACCCTTAACCCTATGCGTCCACCCTTTCCCATTCCCACCTCCATAAATACCCCACTGTTCTTCATAATGTTGTCTTCCCATTGTCGTTAACTCTTTCTGCCCTGCAGTGGCACACCCCCTTTCAGTTGCCTTCCCCGATTCACACTACTTCTATTTCCTCTCATCTTTTCCTTTTTCCCATTTTTTCTAACAGAGAAAAAATAATCATGCTTTTCATTTGCATTTATTTTCATTTTTACCCATTTCATGCTTTCCTGTTTTTGATTTTGAAAAAAAAATCTGAAATCTTGCTTTCCCATATAACCGGTTTTAGTGTCAGTTACAGTCTGTTGTTTCTCTTGTTAATAACTATTCCATCTGAAACCCTTTGCCTTTAATTCACTTTGATTCTTGGTTGCATCCTTTACCTGAGTCATTAACAACAAACAAAAGCATTAGTTTTTAAAAAGTAAGAATTTGATAAACCAAAAATCACAATAGTTGGACACCAAAACTCTGATAAACCAAAAATCGCAATAGTTGGATACCCATCACCTTCATTTGGGCAGTTATTTTATCAAGAAAAGTGCCACTTGGTTTTCTCTGTCCTTGACTGTCTGTTCAGTGTGTGGCTTAAAACATAGTTCTCTCTCCTCTCTCTCTCTCTCTCTCTCTCTCTCTCCTCTCTCTCTCTCTGTCAGGCAGCAGTTGTTTCATTCACACAGTTCTCTCCCGTGATTCACAATTGGTGTAATACAGTCAGATTTATACCAGCAGAATGTATCTTTTCAACCTGTTTGGCAACACACACCACACACACAACACACACACACACACACACACACCAACACACACGCAAATTATCTTTAGTATGGTAATGATACTTGAAAGAATGCTGCTCAGCAGAATCTGTTTTTGTTTTGTTTTGTTTTTTTTTTTTCATTTTTTTAAAATTCCGTGCTTGGCATCTGGTGTGTCACTTTCTTAGTAAATGTTCAGAAAGTCCAACTGCCTGAAGAGCTTGGCTATGATGTCATCAGAAGTGTGTGTGTATATGTGGGCAGGGGTTACTGCCCCCTGTGTTGCATTTTTGTTAGATTGGCAGCCAGCCTTCAACTTGCATTTATGCGAGTGCGATGATGCAAATTTATACTTAGTTCATCGTTTCTTGTCCACTAGAAAGGCGATGTCATATTTGATTTTTTGTGTTGAGAAAAAAAGTTTCCTATGTTGATTAGGAAGTTCTGGAAGTGTTGTCTTTGTCATGTCTGTGTCAGTGTTTGTGTAGTTTATAAAAACAAAAAACAAAACAAAAAAACCTAAAGACAATTTGAAAAAAAAAAAAAAAAACTTATAAAATATAAAAATGAAAAAAAAATTTAGAAAAAATACATATGGCAAAAAAAAATGTTGATTAGAAAGCTTTGGAAGTGTTGGCTTCGTCATGTCTGTGTCAGTGTGTGTAGTTTATAAAAACAAAAATAAAACAAAAAAAAAAAAAAAAACTAAAGACAATTTGAAAAAATGAAAAAAAAAACTTACAAAATATAAAAATGAAAAAAAAAAAAGGTTGCTTGTTAACATACTTTTCTGGTGGTAGGTTAGAAGACTTTTTATCTTACCAGTACCCAGAACGCACATGCAGCTTATTTAAGTACTCCGCTGCTGCCATTTGGAGAGGGACTCATCGAGTGTAGGCACTGGATGGTATGAATGCTTTCCTGCTTGACGCAAAGCTCATGTGTGCAGTCATATTCTGAGCTTACTGTTGTGTTTATCAATTGTGACCAGAGAATGCATCCAGTCTGTAGGCTGATGACTTTGAAGTGTGACATTGGAAATGACTTCACTTTCTTCAGTCTTTCACAGCACCACTGGGGCGTATCACCCACTGGATACTGGATAATCCAGGATTTGGAAAGGGCTGGGACGGAAGGAGGGAGGGAGGGAGGGAAAGGATAGGGATAGACAGGTGAAGGTGTGGGAATTTCTGCACTTTGCAGAAAAAGGTTGTGTTGTGTGTATGGGAGGGCATGGGAAGGGGGCGTGGTGGGGAGGGGCGTGGCATGGAAGACAAGATGAGGTGTGCAAAAAAAGGTTGTGTGTGTGTGGGAGGGCATGGAAGGCCGGTGGTGATGGTGGGGAGGGGGGGGGGATGGGGCGTGGCATGGGAGACAAGATGAGGTGCTTGTAATGGTGAAAACATCATTGTGTGTTCTCAGTGGTAATCACCGTGTTGCTATCACAGCACAGCTGAAGGATCAGGCAATTAAGAGGCCATTCCAGTGAAGAGTACTCAGTGAGAGTACTCTGTGCACAGCACAGCTGAAGAATCGGGCAATTAAGAGGGCTCAGTGAGAGTACTCTGTGCACAGCACAGCTGAAGAATCAGGCAGTTAATTAAGAGGGCTCAGTGAGAGTACTCTGTGCACAGCACAGTGAAGAATCGGGCAATTAAGAGGGCTCAGTGAGAGTACTCTGTGCATGCTTGCGTGTGTGTGTGTGTGTGTGTGTGTGTGTGTGTGGTGTGTGTTTGTGTTTCTTACAATTCAGATAGAAAGGCTGACAGCAGTTGAAGTTCTTTAATTTTAACAACACAGCTTGGAAGAACATGGGGAGGGGCGAGGAGGGATGGGGAACGGGGGTGGGGTGGGGGAGACTGGGGGGGGGGGAGGGAGGTGGGGGGGGGGGAGGGGAGGGGGGGAGGGAGGGGGGAGGGAGGGGGGAGGGAAGGGGGGAGGGGGGGGGAAGGGGAGGGGAGGGGGGAGGGGAAAAGGGGAGGGAGGGGGTTGGGGGGGAGGTGTGTGCGTGTGTGAGAGAGTGTGTTGTTCACATAGTGGGGGTTCTATGTTGCAGAATTAACCAGAATTGTGCACTTCGTGCAACAAGCACAGCACTTTGGTTCTTTACAATGTTATAATTGATTTCAGATTTGAAGCCACTTCAAAAACGTTTTTTATTTGAGAAATAAGTAAAAAAAAGATGAGCCAAAATTGCAGACGATTTTCTAGCACGAGGTGCCCGCAGTGAATATTATCAAGCAAAACGAATGTAAGCTAAAATTATTTTCTAATGACAACACATTGGACAAGAGAAGTTCGTTATGTATATAAATGTCTTTGAGGATTTGTGTGTGTGTGTATGAGCGTGCCTGCGTGATTGCATGCGTGCCTGTGTATGTGCCCGACGCATGTGTGTGTGTGTACGTGTGCGTGCCTGCCTCGAGGAAAAAGAGAGGCAGATAGAGGGAAAAGACAAACAGAAGCAGAGATGGAGAAACAGAGAGAGTGGTAGATGAGTCTTATGTTTGGAAGGGGGCAAAGAGAAAAAGAGAGAGTGGTAGATGAGTCTTATGTTTGGAAGGGGGCACTTGAGAGTGTGTAAAAGAAAGTGAGAGACGAAAGTGATGGAGGAGAGGTCGTGGGAAAGGAAAAGAGCTGGAATGATTCAAACTAATCCATCATCATCAGTCATTTTCCTTTTTCCACCCCCAATCAGCATTATCACACCAGTGCCACCACATTATCTCACTTATGACAATGATCATCATCCTGTAGTACTGTAGATCTCACTTATGATAATGATCATCATCCATCAGTCATAGCATATTTCCTCTGTTCCCCCAACTGGCATTAACATACTAAGGCCAGTGCACTATTCCACTTTTGTAAATGACCATCACCCACACTACTGTGAATCACGCTCACACCATGACAATAATCATCATCCATCCATCATTGTTTACCTCCTTCATTCCCCCAACCGGCATTATTACACCAATGCCACAACATTATCCAACTTATATAACAATGATCATCATCCTACAGTACTGTTGATCTTGAATGATACATGATCATCACCCATCAGTCATCCACCCCACCCCACCCCTCCCCATCCACCCTCTTCCTGAACCAGCAGTATTATACTAATGCCACCACATTATTTACTTACAGCAGTGACCATCATGCTACAGTATCTCACTTATGACATGATCATCACCCACCAGTCATTGATATCTTCCTTTATTCCCCCAACTGACACCATTGTACCAATGCTACATTATTCCACCTACATGATAATGACCCTCACCCTATAGTACTGCTGATCCCAAATGTTCACCATCCATCGGTTACTGGAAACACTCATCCAGTGATCACCTTCATACTGCAATGTATATGGCAATGAGGAAGCTGACCATTTGACAAAGGAAGGAAAACAGCAGCCCCAACTAGAACAGGAAGTCTCCTTCAAAAAAATCAAAAGCATTATGAAGGAGAAGCAAAAATCAAAAAGGCAGATGGCTTGAGCAGCACCCTACTTCAACAGGAGGGATGGACACTACCGGATGCCCAGATCAGACCTTTGTGAGACTGAGGACAGGGCACTCCAGACTGAGACATCGCATGTCCACTATATTCAACAATGGCAAGTCTTCAAATCATCCATGCAGTACAGCCCAATGACCTAGCCTGCCAACACACCGATGAAGGGAAAGCCCTATTGACCACTGGAGGGCCTTCGCCATACAGCAGCCTTCGCCAATACCTCCAGGGTTCCTACCTAAGTGAACAAGGAAGAAGACCATCTTACAGTACTGTTGATCTCTAGTGATCATCATCAGTCATTGATCCCCCCCCCCCCCCCCCCCCCCCCCCCCCCCCACCAGCATCATTATACTACTGCCACCACATCATTTCACCTGTGACAATGATCAGCATCCCACAGTACCTTTAATCGCAGTTATGATTCCAGTAACAACAATGATTATCATCCTGTAGCACTGTTATCAAATGACCATCACCCATCAAGGTTCCCATTTTTTTTTTTTTAAATTTTAGTAACAACAATGATTATCATCCTGTAGCACTGTTATTATCAAATGGCCATCACCTAATAAGCTTTATTATCATTATTTATATATTCATTGAAACCCCTCTGTGTGTGTGTGTGTGTGTGTGTGTGTGGTGTGTGTGTGTGTGTGTGTGTGCATGAATGTGGATGTGGATGAGTGTTTGCACATATGTTTGTGTTGGAGGAGAGATATGAACTCTTTCTCTCTCTCTCTCCCTCTCCCCCATTCCCCGTTTCCACCCCCCCCCCCCTCCATATTCTGCCTCCCCCCCCCTTTTTTTCCCCCCCTCCTAATGATATCTTACCACCCATTGTTCATTTCCATTCTCTTCCATTCATTACTATCATTACCCACACCTCCACATACAACTACCCACACATAACTACTATCATCACCATCACCACCCATTAAAATTGTTCATTTATGTAATCATTCATTTATATCTTTTATATTCTTTATTTACTTATTTTATTTCATTTTTTTATTTATTTATTCATGTATTTATTATTATGATTTTTATTTTATTTTATTTTTTTAAAAACTTATTTGGTGTTATGGGTGAAAATGAATGACTACAGCATACGACTCCCTTTTTTTGCTGGAGGCCATCTTGGAAATTGCTCAAATACACAAATTTTCCTTTTTTTTTTTTTTTTACATAGACCTGTATCTGGTTATGTTCAAGGCATGAAATTGTCCTTCTCAGCCAGATTTGGTGTTTGTAGCATTAAGTGAACAATTATGCAAAATATATTCCAATTTTTGTGTCAGCCATTTTGAAAAATGCCCAAAAAACACGTTTATACAAATTTTTCATGGTGGCTCTAAATCAGGTTTTGTTCAGGACATAAAACTGGCCATCTCTGCCAGATTTGGTGCTTGTTGCATGAAGTGCATGATTTTTCGACATAGAACCCCCGCTAACAGGGCAACATTGTTGGGGACATATACTAGCTCATTCTGTTTTCTGTGCAGGTGTTGCAAGACTGCTGAGGACGATCCAGGACTATTTGGAGGGCCGGTGATGAGATGAGGTAGGGGTGTGTGTGTGTTTGTGTTTGTGTGTGTGTGTGTGTTATTTACAGAGATAACATTATTCTTGGGTTTCTGCATTACCTTTGTTGTGTTTTTTATGTGGGTGTCTCAGGATGACTACAGACAGTAGACAGAGAGGAGAGCTGAATGTGAGACGAGTGTGTGCATTTTTTTTATATTTTTTTTAGGTAGAGATTATAGAAGTGGATGGGGAGACAGAGGTGTTAGGGAAGAAGGGAAAGGGAGGCAAAGGGGGGGAGGGAGGGGGAGGAGGGGGGCTGGAGATGGGAGAGGAGGGAAGAAGAAGAAGGGAAGGGTGACAGAAAGGGGAAGGTGTGTGTGTTCACAGGGGCAACATTTGGGGGGCATATGCTAACTCACTGTGTTTTCTGTGCAGATGTTGGATGACTGCTGAAGAAGACATTGGACCACTTGAAGGGTGGGAGGTGATGGGTGTTTGCGTATGTGCATGTGTGTGTATGCGTGCTCGCATGTGTGTGTGTGTGCGTATGTGTGTGTGTTTGGTATTTACAGGGTTAACATTGTGGTTGGATTTCTCTGTTAATTGTGTTTTCTGTGCAGGTGTCTCAAGATGACTGCAGGCATTGGACAGAGGGGAGTCCAACCAAGTGTGGAGATGAAAAGGCGACCTCCACCGTCTCCAAAACCTAAGCTGTCTCCACCTGCAGGCAGGTCTGTCTGAGGGTCTGGTGAACGAAACAAAGCTGTCCATCTTCAAAGCAAATTTTGGATCACCTAAGGTGGTAATTTATTCTTTTTTTCTGTTCTTTTTTTCCTACGGCCGAAATCCACCTCTTCATTTTTTGGCACTTTACACTGTCCTCTTCATCTGCCAAAAAAACCCAAAAAGTGGAAGAAAAAAAATTTCCACTGCTAGCTTTTTTGAGTAGGTTGTCTTTTTTTATGACCACTGTCTTTTTTTTTTTTTTGTAAACCGATCTCTCACACACCATGCATAGTCTGTCTGTTCTCTTACAAATGGACATATTTTTGCTGATTTTAATGTTTTGCCGTTTGATACAAAGTGTCTGGGTTTGTACATGTCCTCATGTGTGGTATACTGACACTCTCACTCTCATAATGTGCTGCATATCGAAGAGAACAAAAATGAACAAACCAAAAGACTGTTGATTACTTCCTTTTCTTTCAGTCCCCCCCCTCCCCCCCCCCCCCCCCCCAAGTCATTTTCGCACATGTTGCCTGACATTTTTTTCGAATGGGCAAACTGAGTAGGTTGTTATATGACGAGGTATGTAAGTACTAGAACATACACTGCAGTATAGTGCAACAGAGGTTGTTATATGACGAGGTATGTAAGTACTAGAACGTACACTGCAGTATAGTGCAGCAGAGGTTTTTTTGACGAGGTATGTAAGTACTAGAACATACACTGCAGTATAGTGCAACAGAGGTTGTTATATGACGAGGTATGTAAGTACTAGAACATACACTGCAGTATAGTGCAACAGAGGTTGTTATATGACGAGGTATGTAAGTACTAGAACTACACTGCAGTATAGTGCAACAGAGGTTGTTATATGAGAGGTATGTAAGTACTAGAAATACACTGCAGTATAGTGCAACAGACTTGTGGATAATAAAGGAGACACAGATAGAAAGGGAGGGAGAAAGATAGGGAGAGTGGGGGGGGGGGGGGGGGGAGACAGACAGACATGCAGGCAGACAGAGCGACAAACAGACAGAGAGGGTTGGGGAGATGCAGTGTGTGAGTAAGTGTGTGTGTGTGTGTGTGTGTATGAGGAATAGAGAGAGAGAGGGAGAATGTTTACAGAGAGACGGCGAGAGCGACAAGCATATAAAACTCATATACATAGTTATGTCACCATATACTTAAACCATAGCAGTAATAGAACAAACAAGCAAGCAAACAAGCAAGCAAAGAGAATAAAGTTTATCCATAATGAATGCATATGTAACCAAGATAAGTATCTCTTAGTTTGAGTTCTCTGTCAAATATTATTTGTAAAGAAATAGGAGACAGCGTCTTTTATAGATACTGATGGACATTTTTCCTAATAATTTGAGTAGTTTATGTATAAGTATTTGTCTCTAGGATATCTTGATCTATTTACACTGAACAAAACATTCGCTGCTGTAGTGTTATTTTACTATTTGTTTCTCATATATATTTTGTATTCTAAGAACTCCCAGAACCTTTTTACGACCACACAGTCGAAGAAAAAATGTAAAGTCGATCTGATCATTACGGTAAGAACATTTACTATTTTCTGCAACTTTCATTTTGTTAAGCATAATATTGGTCAGGTAAATGTTGTGTAAGATTTTCCAGTGTAGGAAATCTTGTGTCTTTGGTGGCTTCTTTAGCTATGGACTATGCTGATTTGTCTAATTGATATCCAAATTTTCTACGCCAAAAATGACATGATGTTGATGAGTCTAACTATCTTCCTTAATAAATACTGTTTAATATTTTTTTGGTTTTAAATCAAAGTCCTTTGGATCACAAGGGAGTGTGGATGCTTCAGGTTCACCCCGCACTATCCACTGCACCACTCTTGAGGGATTGAGTTGACAAAGAGCATTATACTTAATGTTTGCTGTGTTTTTGACCGATTATATTTTGTACTTCTTCCAGAGACAACAGTCTCTTTTCATCATAATGGATGATGTTTTTCATTTGATCGATACCACATTTTTTGCCATTTTTGAAAGAAAATAATTTTCTTTTTGTACTTAATCATAGAATTGTTGAACAGGAGCTGAGAATGAAAATTATTACAGTTGATTTCATTAGGCCCCGTAGTAGTTTTGCTGTTGAGATAAATTACCAAAACTTCTCTCCAGAACTCATTGTTTATCCTATCAAGGACTTTCATTTCTTTGGACTTATGAAAAAACACTGGCAATCTTTTGGAAATACCACATGGTATGAACTTCCAGTTTTCATGAACTTCACTGTTGTACAGTTTGCCAGTCCACTGTAGATACATATGTTTCTGGAATTGAATTATGTTGATCGTGTTTTAGCCTCCATCATCAGTATCAGATTCCATTGTTGTTGTTTTAACCCTTTCAAATGCTTTTCTGTTGCTAAACTTTTTTTGCCACAGAAATTTATACCACATTGTGTTCATTTTATTTGACTATTTCTGTGATACCAATAGATTGCGTAACATAGACCAACTGGCCGATCAGAAAGGTTTTTATCACAATGACCTTATCCTGGATACTGAGACCCCTCTTTTGCCACTTTTTTTATTAATCCTTTAATTCGGCGATTCTATCTTTCCAATTATCTTCAATATTTCTTGCCATTTTATCAGTTTCAAAATAAATGCCAAGAATTTTTATTTTCTCATCGATTGTGAATGGCAAATTTTGTTCTTTTCTCTGTCTTCCCATTTCTAATGGCTTTGTTCTTATTTACTTTGAGACCAGATATTTCCTGACAGGAAGTTAATATTTCCAGTGATCTGGTCATATCGTTACAATCTCTGAGGAACAAAATGGTGTCATCTGCCATTTGCTTTATTTTTAAATAACAGTTTTCAATTTGAGAATGTGTAGGCATCTTAATTCCTATTAACTGTACTGTTTCTAATTTTGATAGCCAACAATTCAACGGCGAAAATAAAAGCTAGTGGAGAAAATGAACAACCCTGTCATATGCCACAATTCAGACTAAAGGGCTCAGAAAGCCAGCCACCATGATTTATAGATGCAAAATTACTGTCAGTCAGTATTGATATCCATTTCTTAAAATTGGAACCAAAGCTATACATGTCAAAGGTATTCTGTAGAAAAGCTTTAGATATCAAATTAAACGCTTTGGAAAAATCAGCGGCCGACAAGTATCCCGCTTGATTAGTTTTATTTAGGTAGTTAATTGTGTCATCAATTCATCTTATGATTGTCACGATGTTTCTGCCTTTAATGTATCCAACCTGATCTTCTTTAAGTAATCTGTTATTGACTGGGCTAAGTCGAAGGGCTAAAACTTTAGCCAAGAGTTTATAGTCACAGGTAGTAAGAGTAATAGGTCTCCAATTATTCAGATTATCTCTGTGTAATTCTTTTCCTTTGTGTACCAAGTTAATAGTGCCACACCTTTGTGAATACGACAGCTCACCTTTATGAAAGGCCTCTGTAAATGATTGGTTAGAACACGGCCAATTTTATTTTTAAAAATTTGAAAAATTCTATGGTCAGTCCATGGCTGCCAGGGGCGGAGCCATTGTTCATGTGTTTTAAGGCATTGGTCATTTCTTCTAGTGTAATCACTCCCTCACAAGATGCAGCTTCCTCTTCATCGAGTCGTAGAACATTTTCGTTTTGCAAAAATAAATTTGATTTCTCCCTGACATCATGTGCAACTGTAGTCTGATTATATATTGCTCTGAAGATGATACCTGTTCTTCCAGTATTCCCTTCTGGCCTGTTATTATTTCACCGTATTTGTTTACTTTAATCTTGTTATAATATTATTCTAACATGGTGACAGCCCTGATGTGGCCCTTTGCGGTCGGCTGGGCTGATAAGCAACATTATCTTATCTTATCTTATAATCTTATTCTTGCCTCTTGCTTTTTCTAAATTGTAAAAATATTTAGTATTGCGCTCACCATCTTCAATTCACTTGGTCCTTGCTGGAATCTGAGCACCTTTCACTTTCCCAGCCTGCAGTCATTCTGGCTGCCGTTTCAAAATTAAGCATTTGTTTTGTGTAGCATTGTTCTCAGGGTTGAGAGTTAATGCCTTTTCTTTTTCTAATATCTGCACTTTAACCTGTTGAGTGCCGGTGACCGATAAAATACTTCCGCTTCAGCGCCAGCGACCGAAATTTCAGTTGGTGACCTTTCGCTATTTTTAGCTGGAAAACTCTAGCGATTTCACCGACTTATTTGGTGTATGATGGTTTAGGATCCCCTCCAGTGGCCAGTCAAATTATACCTCATGACGTGTACACATACTGTGTGCGCAGTCCATTGAAAGTGAAGACCCCTCAGGCTCTGAGTAGTTGTCACTCACCAACAATGGCAGACGACGCAACACCCGCACTGAGTGGCCTACAATCGAAATGGGAACACCTTTTCTGCTCTTGAAGCAGCGAATATCATTTTAGAGGAGGGCGATTTGGATCTTGAGTCAGTCAGTTCACTCCATGCATGGGAAAGTGACAATGATTTGGTACATGCTCTTGAAGCAGCGAATATCATTCTAGAGGAGGGCAATTTGGATCTTGAGTCAGTCAGTTCGCTCCATGCATGGGAAAGTGACGATGATTTGGTACATGCTCTTGAAGCAGCGAATATCATTCTAGAGGAGGGCATTTGGATCTTGAGTCAGTCAGTTCGCTCATGCATGGGAAAGTGACGATGATTTGGTACATGCTCTTGAAGCAGCGAATATCATTCTAGAGGAGGGCGATTTGGATCTTGAGTCAGTCAGTTCGCTCATGCATGGGAAAGTGACGATGATTTGGTACATGCTCTTGAAGCAGCGAATATCATTCTAGAGGAGGGCGATTTGGATCTTGAGTCAGTCAGTTCGCTCGATGCATGGGAAAGTGACGATGATTTGGTACATGCTCTTGAAGCAGCGAATATCATTCTAGAGGAGGGCGATTTGGATCTTGAGTCAGTCAGTTCGCTCGATGCATGGGAAAGTGACGATGATTTGGTACATGCTCTTGAAGCAGCGAATATCATTCTAGAGGAGGGCGAGTTTGGATCTTGAGTCAGTCAGTTCGCTCCATGCATGGGAAAGTGACGATGATTTGGTACATGCTCTTGAAGCAGCGAATATCATTCTAGAGGAGGGCGATTTGGATCTTGAGTCAGTCAGTTCGCTCGATGCATGGGAAAGTGACGATGATTTGGTACATGCTCTTGAAGCAGCGAATATCATTCTAGAGGAGGGCGGTTTGGATCTTGAGTCAGTCAGTTCGCTCCATGCATGGGAAAGTGACGATGATTTGGTACATGCTCTTGAAGCAGCGAATATCATTCTAGAGGAGGGCGTTTGGATCTTGAGTCAGTCAGTTCGCTCCATGCATGGGAAAGTGACGATGATTTGGTACATGCTCTTGAAGCAGCGAATATCATTCTAGAGGAGGGGCAATTTGGATCTTGAGTCAGTCAGTTCGCTCCATGCATGGGAAAGTGACGATGATTTGGTACATGCTCTTGAAGCAGCGAATATCATTCTAGAGGAGGGCGATTTGGATCTTGAGTCAGTCAGTTCGCTCCATGCATGGGAAAGTGACGATGATTTGGTACATGCTCTTGAAGCAGCGAATATCATTCTAGAGGAGGGCGATTTGGATCTTGAGTCAGTCAGTTCACTCCATGCATGGGAAAGTGACGATGATTTGGTACATGCTCTTGAAGCAGCGAATATCATTCTAGAGGAGGCGATTTGGATCTTGAGTCAGTCAGTTCGCTCCATGCATGGGAAAGTGACGATGATTTGGTACATGCTCTTGAAGCAGCGAATATCATTCTAGAGGAGGGCGATTTGGATCTTGAGTCAGTCAGTTCGCTCCATGCATGGGAAAGTGACGATGATTTGGTACATGCTCTTGAAGCAGCGAATATCATTCTAGAGGAGGGCGATTTGGATCTTGAGTCAGTCATTCGCTCGATGCATGGGAAAGTGACGATGATTTGGTACATGCTCTTGAAGCAGCGAATATCATTCTAGAGGAGGGCGATTTGGATCTTGAGTCAGTCAGTTCGCTCCATGCATGGGAAAGTGACGATGATTTGGTACATGCTCTTGAAGCAGCGAATATCATTCTAGAGGAGGGCGATTTGGATCTTGAGTCAGTCAGTTCGCTCGATGCATGGGAAAGTGACGATGATTTGGTACATGCTCTTGAAGCAGCGAATATCATTCTAGAGGAGGGCGATTTGGATCTTGAGTCAGTCAGTTCACTCCATGCATGGGAAAGTGACGATGATTTGGTACATGCTCTTGAAGCAGCGAATATCATTCTAGAGGAGGGCGATTTGGATCTTGAGTCAGTCATTCGCTCCATGCATGGGAAAGTGACGATGATTTGGTACATGCTCTTGAAGCAGCGAATATCATTCTAGAGGAGGGCGATTTGGATCTTGAGTCAGTCATTCGCTCGATGCATGGGAAAGTGACGATGATTTGGTACATGCCTCTTGGAAGCAGCGAATTTCATTCAGAGGAGGGCGATTGGATCTTGAGTCAGTCAGTTCACTCCATGCTTGGAAAGTGACGATGATTTGTACATGCTCTTGAAGCAGGAAATCATTCTAGAGGAGGGCGATTTGGATCTTGAGTCAGTCAAGTTCGCTCGATGCAGGGAAAGTGACGATGATTTGGTACATGCTCCCTGAAGCAGCGAATATCATTCTAGAGGAGGGCGATTTGGATCTTGAGTCAGTCAGTTCGCTCGATGCATGGGAAAGTGACGATGATTTGGTACATGCTCTTGAAGCAGCGAATATCATTCTAGAGGAGGGCGATTTGGATCTTGAGTCAGTCAGTTCGCTCGATGCATGGGAAAGTGACGATGATTTGGTACATGCTCTTGAGCAGCGAATATCATTCTAGAGGAGGGCAATTTGGATCTTGAGTCAGTCAGTTCGCTCGATGCATGGGAAAGTGACGATGATTTGGTACATGCTCTTGAAGCAGCGAAATATCATTCTAGAGGATGGCGATTTGGATCTTGAGTCAGTCAGTTCACTCCATGCATGGGAAAGTGACGATGATTTGGTACATGCTCTTGAAGCAGCGAATATCATTCTAGAGGAGGGCGATTTGGATCTTGAGTCAGTCAGTTCACTCCATGCATGGGAAAGTGACGATGATTTGGTACATGCTCTTGAAGCAGCGAATATCATTCTAGAGGAGGGCGATTTGGATCTTGAGTCAGTCAGTTCGCTCCATGCATGGGAAAGTGACGATGATTTGGTACATGCTCTTAAAGCAGCGAATATCATTCTAGAGGAGGGCGATTTGGATCTTGAGTCAGTCAATTCGCTCGATGCATGGGAAAGTGGTGATGATTTGGTACATGCAGGCGACATTTCATCGTTGATGAAACAAGTTTGTTTCAACCCACCTGACACAAGCGTCGGTACGCCGAGTGAGCCAGCCAGCGTGTGTGCTTCTCCGCAGCTTGAAACTGACACAAGTGAAGAAGAGGAGGTTTTGCCTTCAGTCAATGCAGGACGAAAGAGAAGGACTGAAGTGAGGAGGGGGGTTCACGGCAAGCGTCGAAGAGGGAGAGGGGGTGTGTTTAGGGGGCATGGCAGACAACAAGCAGCTGCAGCTCAAACTGGGACAGCGAAGTTCCAAGGAATTTTCATCACCAAATTTTTACCGCCCAGCAACACTGCCATTTAGTGGAAACCCGGGGATTAAAGTTCCAACTGGCAAAAACTTCCAGCCAATGGACTACTTCAGACTTTTTCTTACTCAAGAGCTTTTGGATGTGATGGTTGAGCAGACAAATGTGTATGCTCACCAAACACTGATGGAAGCAGAGAGGAGGGACGGAGGGTTGAAGAAGTAGGCAAGGCTGGCCTAATGGAAGGACAGTGAGACCACTTCAGTGGAGAGGGAAACATTTTTAGGCTTGACTCTGCTGACCGGTCTTGTGAAAAAAGCCTGCTCTGCACCTGTACTGGTCACAGAACACTTTGTTTGCCTCACCTGTGTTCAATGCTGTGATGCCCAGAAACAGGTATCAACTGTTATTAAGAATGTTCCATCTGAACAACAATGCAGCTGAACCACCTCGCACTGACCCCAACAGAGATCGACTCTACAAGGTACAGCCTCTGATCGAAAAACTTCAACAGAAGTTCCTGTCAGTATACAAGCCTGGTTGTCATCTTGCAATTGATGAGTCCCTACTACTGTGAAAAGGTGCCCTTGTCTTCAGGCAATACATTCCCCTGAAGAGAGCCAGGTTTGGTGTCAAGATTTTTCACCTCTGTGAAGACTCAGGGTATACCTATCGATTCCACATATATTCAGGTATGTGCATTCTTCTTTTTTTTTCAATATTCCCCCTTCTGTCCTGCTGTATATTTACTTTGTACTGTTTTTCACTCCTCCATTCTATATCTAGTGAAACTTTTCTTTTATGTCAGTAACAAAAAGAAACATAAAGTATATATATAATCTCTCTCTCTCTCTCTCTCTCTCTCTCTCTCTCTCTCTCTCTCTCTCTCTCTCTCTCTCTCTCATCACCACACACACACACACACACACACACACACATACACACATGATCTGTACACACATAATCACACTATGTAAACACACAACACATACACACACACCACCACATTGCACACACAAAGACACACAAAACACACCACACACACACACACACACACACTAAGCTCACACACATGCACACACACGCATATCCACACATAGCGTCTGTCTTGTGAAATTTGTTCACCTCTATGAAGACTCCTGATTCATGTATCAATTCCACATGTATTCAGGTATAAACTTTTTCTTTTTTTTCAATATCCCCCTTTCTCTAATGCTATGTATTTGCTTTCTGAATTTTTGACACCTCCATTCTAAATCTTGTGACACTTTTCTTTTATGTAAAAAAAAAAACACAAAAAAAAACCCCAACAACAACAAAAAACCCAGTCAGTCTCTCATGCATACACACAGTGAGGCGCACACACACACACACACACACACACACACACACACACACACACACACACACACACACACACATATACACACACACACACACACATTCACAGTCTTCACTGACCAGTGCACAGTTATACATATTCATATGATTTATTTACATGTACAGTTATGATTTATATTAGGTGCCCAGGACCCGGCCTTCAACATCAACGACCTGATCCCAGAAGACGCCAGGAATCTATCGATGTCCGAGAAGATTGTCGTGTACATGATGGGTCCTCTTCTGGAGCAAGGATATCACCTCTACATGGACAACTGGTACACCGGACTCCATTTGTTCAGGTACAGTGAAGTTTCCTAAGCTCTGTCACACACACACATACACACTTTCCCATGTTTATTCTGTTAGTGTCTGAGTATGTAATGGTGGTAATTGGGGTGGGTGGAGGGAAATGTGTTGCAGTATGATCTCGGTAGGTGTGTTGGCTTGTGGGTAAGTCTGTGTGTGTGGATGTGAGCTGATAATAGTGTGTGTATGTGTTGTGATGGAAATATTTGTATATATGTTCTTGTGGCAATTAGTGTGCATTTGTATGTGTGTGTGTGTGTGTCACTGTTGTTTTTTGTTGTTGTTGGGGGTTTTTTTTAACATTTTTTTTGTTTTTGTTTGCTTAGGTACCTGTTCCAGAAGAGTACTGCTTGCTGTGGCTCCATCAAGGCCAACAGATTGATGAAGGCTGTCACAGACCTGCAGGTGAACAACAAAGGTCATGTTCAAGCCCTTCACTGTGATGAGATGCTTGCAGTGAAGTGGTTCTCATCCAAGATTGTATATCTCCTGTCTACAATCCATGATGAGCGTCTGTCCACAGTTCGCCGCCGGAACAGACCCGACACCATCAAGCCAGTTTGCATCATCGACTACAACTCAAAGATGGGTGCTGTTGATCGTAAAGATCAGATGCTGGAACCATACATGCTGCTCGAAAGACAACCAGGTGGTACAAAAAACTTGCCATCCACTTGCTACAGGTTGTCCTCCACAACGCTTTTCTTCTGTACAAGAGGGATGGCAAGAAAAAAAAATTTCCTTCAGTTTCAAGGAGACATCATTTTTTCCATGATTACGGCAGGGCTTGACAACCCAGCTAGACCCCTTGAACAGGGGCCTGAAGGAGGAGATGATATTGTCCGTCTTATCAAACGCCACTTCATTGAAAAAGTGCCTGCAACTGAAAAGCAGGGAAGCAAAACATCAGCTCGGTGCAAAGTGTGCCGAAGCCGTGGTGTTCGTCGGGTGTCCACCTACAGATGTGGAGACTGCCCCAGCAAACCTGGCCTCTGTGTTGTGCCCTGCTTCAAAGATTACCACACAAAGCTGGCCTCTGTGTTGTGCCCTGCTTCAAAGATTACCACACAAAGCTGGCCTACTGGAAAGAGTGACAGGCACAGAATTGGAGCTGTGCGTGTGTGTGTTAGAGCTGCACTTTCAGTGCCTGGATTACTGCAGTTTCGCTGATTGGTGTTTACTGCTCAGATGTTACGTTTTGGTGTTGGTTACAACTTGGATTTGTGGATTACAACACTTGAGTCAGTGCTTGGATTGCTGCAGTTTCACTGGCTGAAAAGTGGTGTTTACTGCTCAGATGTTACGTTTTGGTGTTGGTTACAACTTGGATTCATGGATTACAACACTTGAGTCAGTGCCTGGATTACAGCCAATTCAGTGATTGGAAACCGTTCAGTTTGATGTGTAGTGTTACTATGCTCAGTGTCCTGTAACTTCATAGTTGGTGGGAATGGTGCATTTATTTTACATACTGTGCTAGATTGATAACAGTGTGTGTGTGTGTGCCTACAGGAGTGGAAGAGAGAGGGAGAGAGAGAGAAGATTGTGTGTGTGTGTGTGCGCGTGTGTGTGTGTGAGTGAGAGAGAGAGAGAGAGATTGAATGTGTGAATGCATGTTTGTGCAAGTGTGTATGTATGCGTGCGCATGTGCTAGTGTGTAATCCATGAACGGAAATTAATTTGTGTGAGTGCAGAAGTGTTTGAGGGATAAAAGGAATAACGACAAACACATGCTCTTCATTTTAATTTAAACCATAATAGATGCATGTTTATATTTTACAAATATTTTTGTAACAAATTTTGTCCTTTTTTCCACATTTTATATAACTGCATGGTGCTCAGACCCAGGTAAAGATTTCTGTTTTATTTTGGTGTCCTCAGATAGAGCAATCAACACAGATTCCAAAAGTGTATAGTTTTATTTGGTTTTCTTAGCTGGATTAGGAGCTATGAGTTAATGTTTATTTTATGCCAAAACGCCCAGAAACCCTTGGCACAGGGGCATGCACTTACTTCCACAGATGCTGCACTCCAGGGGTTAAGAGACGTTCTTCATTTTGGTTTTTACAGCAGAGTTCCCGTTTATCGGCACTGGAACAAGTATTCTATGTATCATCTAAGAGTTGGTCGAACAGTTCATTTATTTCATTACCGCTAACACAGACTGGGTCTTTTAAAAAACTATTTTTAAATCTCCAGTGGCCGGAGCCTGTTACAAAATTACAAACGTTCAACTCCGTTACCAGTGTCTTATGATCAGAGAGGGCAACGGTTAGCAGTTCACATGATATGCAATGAGTTTGGATTTCTTCTGAAAGAAAACAATACTCTAATCGGCGAGCAACAAACGGATTGGTTCTGCTCAACAAAAAGTCTTATCATTATGAAATGTTCTCCACACGTCAGAAAGTGTTAAGTTTTTGATTATATTATTAAATTGTTTCACTTCTGCCTTGCTGTGGAATAAACCTGATATGATATATCCATTTCATTGTTCACAACACAGTCGAAATGACCAAAAACCATTAAGTTTTGCTCACCGAATGTGTTAAACAGTTCTTGCAATTTCATAAAAAGCATTAACTTGTCCTTGGTATTGTTGGGGGCATAAACATTTGCCAATTTGAATTCTTAATAGTCATTTTCTGCTGATATCATTAACATTCTTTCAACCACTAACTCCAAGTGTACTTGCCCCTGTAAGTGTTTAGAAATTAAAATTTCTCCTTGACTCCTGTTTGTGCCTACATTATAAAAGATTTTGCCACCCCACTATTTCTGCCACATTGATACACCATTTTCAGTTATGTGAGCTTCCTGTAAACAAACAATATCAAACTTTTGCCTTTTCAGATAATGAAATACTGTTTCTTTTCATTTTGTTTTTTAAACCTCTAATATTTAAAGAGCATATGCATATGTGTAACTTATCCATAGGATAATAGATTATGGGTTCATCTGTGCACAATAATATATTTTCACAGTCCAAATGTGCACAATAACATATGTGATATTTTCACAGTCCATTCAGGAGGTCCAGGTTGTCAGTATATGAGTAAGAGGGCAGTCCAATGACGTAAGTTTTACAAACCACCTTTGTCACCAATCTCAGGGGAGCATACCGGACTGTGACGACTAGACTGTGCTCTGTCCCGTTTTTGTTGCTTACCCTTCCCCTATGCCTTGGGGCTGGAGCCTTCCCTTGAGCAACGGCGTTTGGTGGGGTGATGAGGAGACTTTGATTTTTAGGGATGAGCTTAGCGTGGACTGACACTCCCCAGGCCTACCTCTGAGTGGTCGGTCCTGTCCACAGCTCAGGCGTCGGTGGTCTGCTCCAGCTCAGTCTCAGATGGCTGCTTGTCGTCTGCCGCATCATAAGTCCGTATCTCCCCTTGGACGTTCTGGCACGACACATGTCTTTTAACTAGGAGAAAACTCACAAGCATATCTCCTCACTTGTGACCCGATTGCTTACAGGCACAGCACACAATGTCCTTTTAACATTGAAGAGGATTGTGCTTAAAACTCACAAGCAGTATCTCCTCACTTGTGACCCGATTGCTTACAGGCACAGCACACAATGTCCTTTTAACATTAAGAGGAGAAAACTCACAAGCAGTATCTCCTCACTTGTGACCCGATTGCTTACAGGCACAGCACACAATGTCCTTTAACAGAGGAGAAAACTCACAAGCAGTATCTCCTCACTTGTGACCCGATTGCTTACAGGCACAGCACACATGTCCTTTTGACATTAAGAGAGAAAACTCACAAGCAGTATCTCCTCACTTGTGACCCGATTGCTACAGGCACAGCACACAATGTCCTTTTACATTAAGAGGAGAAAACTCACAAGCAGTATCTCCTCACTTGTGACCCATTGCTACAGGCACAGCACACAATGTCCTTTTCACTTAAGAGGAGAAAACTCACAAGCAGTATCTCCCACTTGTGACCCGATTGCTCACAGGCACAGCACACAATGTCCTTTTAACATAAGAGGAGAAAACTCACAAGCAGTATCTCCCCACTTGTGACCCGATTGCTCACAGGCACAGCACACAATGTCCTTTTAACATTAAGAGGAGAAAACTCACAAGCAGTATCTCCCACTTGTGACCCGATTGCTCACAGGCACAGCACACAATGTCCTTTTAACATTAAGAGGAGAAAACTCACAAGCAGTATCTCCCCACTTGTGACCCATTGCTTACAGGCACAGCACACAATGTCCTTTTCACATTAGAGGAGAAAACTCACAAGCAGTATCTCCCCACTTGTGACCCGATTGCTTACAGGCACAGCACACAATGTCCTTTTCACATTAAGAGGAGAAAACTCACAAGCAGTATCTCCCCACTTGTGACCCGATTGCTTACACTAGTTACAGGCACAGCACACAATGTCCTTTTGACACCCTGATGCGTTGTTACCCTGTTCAAGGCAATTTGAACAAGTGACGGGGTTTCGTAATATCTTTGGCTGTTCTTTATGAAAAATTTTAGTTGTGAACAAGCTGACCTTGAGGTTTTTTTCAAGCAGAACAGCAGGGACAGTTATGTAGACAAATCTACGCCCTGTTAAGAATCTTGTCAGCTTATGATCAGCATCTTTGGTTCTCTCAGCTTTGATGGAAGAACAAAGTTTATAGCCTACTTGCACTAAGGAGTGCTCTATTTCAGCATCAGCAACAGATATTGGGACATTGTCAATCCACACTTTCGTCGAGGGTTTTTCCTCCCCGGAGTCACCCTTTAAAATGAATGGGTTGTTGTTGGAGAGTTGTAGAACAGCCCCTCTAACTGCCGTACCTTTTACAAGCAGCTGGTTCCTTGCCTCTGTTGTTGCGGGGTAGATTCTCCAGAGACTGTTGATCTACTAGGCTCCAACCAACGACTCCTGACAGACTGCTGTCTCTCCTGCCAAACACATTTCCAGAACCGTTGGGCAATTGATGGATGAATTTGGAATGTCTTTTGCTTTTACGAAGATGAGGTTCACGCCGATCTCCATGCTGGTAGCCATGATACAGACCAAGCGAGTGATTCAGTTCAATGAAATAGAAAATGTTGAAAAGATTTCCGAATGGTACAGCAACAAAGTCACTGAATAGATTCGGCCGGTGCAGTGTGAAAAAAACGTCAGTCAGAAAAATGTCTTGCGCTGTGTGTTAACTCATGTACTACGTGTGAAGAGCGCTCTGTCAAACGTGTCCGCATGGCACGGCTGATGCTCGCCGAATCCTTTAAACTCAGACTTTGAGGAGCTGCAGCTTTTGTGTAGTATACTTAAACCTCTGGTAGTAGCTCTTCAGCAAACAAAAGTTCAAAGCCAGAAAACCTTCAGTCTTTCTGGCTTCAATATTCTTTTGAAACCTGCACAACCTTCCATGTTGGGACTAATAGAGGTCACATTGCCTTTCTTATCCACAGGCTTTAATGTTCAGCCCTGTTGCTCTTATTACCCCTCTTCAGGCAGTAGCTATGAGAGTCACTCTCCATGAATACCTTTACAGTTTGCTCGCTGTAGATCTACGACCTGTCTTGGTTTGTCATAGGACCATGTCAGTCTGTGTGAAGAACTTCCTCGCCCTTGTTTGCAGTTAGGTGACTTTAATGGCCATAATCTTTTGGGGTAGTGTGAACTTTATCCAGAAGTCTGCTTCTTGAATATGTCTTTTCAGAGTTGGGCTTTTGTTGTGTGAATGATGGGTCTCCCAACTTTCCTCCATTCTTTCACAGGTGCGCTTTCATGTTTAGATTTGTCAATATGTGACCCCTCGCTGGTCCTGGTCTAAGAGTGGTTTGTCCATGACGATCTGCATGGAAGGGACCATTTTCCCCGTTCCATAACGGCTGAAAACACCTCTGTTCCACAACACCTTGGTTATGAGAAGGCTAATAGGAATCTTTTTGCTGCAAATATTTCAAAGGAGCTCCAGGAAACTGACATTCTTCAAAAAGTCAAAACCCAGCAGAATCTCTAACTAATATTTCAAGACCTTTATAAATTCTGATGCCTTGTAATAAACTCCAACTGCCTAAAACACCTTGGTTCAATTCTGACTGCCAACAAATCACAAAAGTATGCAAATGGGCTCATTGTCAGTTAGTCCAAAGACCTTCAGCTCCCAATGCTCAAGCCCATCAAAAGCTCAGAGCCAAAACAAGACACACTTTTAAAGTCAGTAAACATCAGTCTTGAAGGAACTTCTGCTGCAGGCTGACATCTAAAATATCCATGAAAAAGTCTGGAACATCATCCAGAAAATCAAAGGGAAGAACACCAACCCGTCAGTTCATCACCTGGAACTTGCCGATGCTCTGATAACTGACAAACAAGCTGTTGCCAATCTGCTGGCTTCCACCATTCAACAGAAATCATCATCCTCAAGTAAGTCTGCTGTTTTTTCTTAAAACAAACAATTCAGAGAAAAATCTTCATGCAACTTCACTTCAGACAACTCTGAAGTGTACAATCTACCTCTTTCAATTGATGAACTGAAATCTGATCTGCAAATCAACAACGTTTCTGCTCCTGGCCTGGATATTCATTACCAGCTTTTGAAACATCTCCCAGAGAGCTGTGTCCAGACCCATCTAAAAGTGTACAACCAGATCTGGACAACAGGGTGTTTTCCACCCTCCTGGCGAAAAGCCCTGATCATTCTGATTCCCAAGCCTGGAAAAGACCTTATCAACCCTTCAAACTACCGTCCAGTAGCTCTGACCAACTGCCTCTGCAAGGAAATGGAAAAGACGGTCAACTCCAAACCCCAAACACTGGCTTATGTTATAGACCTGGCAAGAGGAATGGAACTCAAAGACGGGTAACAGACTATTTAATATCCATCCAATCCTGAAAGAGCTTTTACAATGTTCCCGGGGCGGCTTTAAAGAAGAAACATTTTTATGCCATTTGCATACAGGCCACTCCTTTTACACCCTTTTTTATCTTTTAAAAGATGAAGAAGCTCCATGGTGCATTCCATGTCATGTACCGCTCACAGTAAAACATGTTCTTTTAGAAAGTTGGGATTTGCATGATGTGAGACATAAGCATTTTACAGCAGACTCCATGAAAACGTTCAGAGATGTCCCACTTTTCAATCTGATTTAAGATTTTACTGAAGAAAGATTTTAAAGAAGGTTCTGGTATGTTTTAAGATGTATTTTAAAGGGTTGTGTGAATTAAAAAAATAGAAATTGTTGATGACTTGTGAGTTGAGACTGGATAGAGGGGGAATTGGGAGAATAGGGAAGGAAGAAGTGGAGGGGAGTAGAGATAAGAAAGTGCAAGTCTGTGAATTTGTGTGACCAGGGATGTGTGTGTGTGTGTTACTGTGCAATTACCAGGTACTGTATGTTACCTGGTCTTATGTTTCAGGTAAAATGGCTGACGGCAATCAAAGGTGTTCAGTTTTAACAACGCAGCTCGGACGGACAGAGTGGGGGGAAGAGGACTGGGGGAGGAGGGAGAGTGGAGGGGTGGGGAGGGAGCCACAGGGACGGGGTGGGGGAAGGGGTGGGGGAGGGAAGGGTGGAGAAGGTATGTATGGGTGTGTGAGTATGTTATTTGCAACAGCAACAATGTTTGAGGCATACACTATCTGTTTTTCTGTGCAGGTATCTCGAGACTGGTGAAGAAGACATTGGACCATTTGGAGGGCCGGAAAGGAGGTGAGATGTGTATCTGTGTGTGTCTATATGTGTATGTTATTTACAGGGATGAAATTATTGTTGGAAGTTTATGCTGAATTAATGTTGTTCTCCAGGAAGGTGTCTCAAGATAACTACAGACATTTGGGCAGAGAGGAGAGCCAAGTACAAGATGAATGTGTGTCTGTATGAGTTTGTGAGTTGGGAAGGGGGGGGGGGGGGGAGTATGACAGGGGAGGGTGGGAAGAAGGGGAGGGGAAAGGTATTGAGAATGGGATTGTGGCTGTGAGCCAGTGTGTGATAGTCACAGGGGCAACATTGTTGAGGGCCTATACTTTAACTCATTATTTTCATCTGTGCAGGTGTCTCAAGACTGCTGAAGACACTGAACCATTTGGAGGGCCAGAGACGTGGTGAGGTCTGTTTCTGTATGTGTGTGTGTGTGTGTGTGTGTGTTGTGTATAGGGATAGTATTATAGTTGGATGTCTCTTAGTTGTGTTTTGTATGTAGGTGTCTGAAACTGACTACACAGGGACAGGGAGAGGAACATGTATGTGTGCGAGTGAGTGTTATTGACAGAGGCAGTATTGTCCGGGGCATGCATATTAACTCATCATGTGTGATTCAGTGATTCCTGAATTTTGAGTGAATGCATTTTGTTAATGAAGAGGTCTCTTGAAGAATCCGCTCAGAAAACCACACTGAAGAGCCTGGTAGGTGTTGAACAGTTCTGCTTGTAAATGGGAAACTGACTGATTCATGTGTGGGAGAGTTAGTGTTCAAGGTGTAATGTACTGCATGTATAATTCAGGCAGTCATCAGTAGTTCCTAAATCACACCAGTATATGCTGAATCATTGCCGGTGAGGAAGACTACCCCAGGTTGGGGGCAAGCCGAACGGAGGGTTTTCCAGGACATCAGGTGTTAAGGCCATTGTTAGACTTGGATCTTCTGCTGGCAAGTAGCACGGTCCCTTTGTGTGTGTGTGTACACAGTTTTGCATTTGTTTCAGGTAGCAATTGAATTCAAGTTTCAAAACTGCGTTTGCAGAGTGGACATCCAGGCAGGCCAAGATGTTGCAGTACAAAGATGATGAGGAGAGCAGGATGTGGTAAGTGTCTCACAGCAAAATAGTTGTTATTTGTTGAATAGAGCATTTAGGCTAGGCCAGTCCAGTCCAGTCTAGCTTTGAGGTCACATTTCTCACTTCTCATTACATGAAAGAAATGACCAACCTTACTGGGAGAATGACCTTGTTTGTGTTGAGCCTTGAGGGTACATTTCAGAACGCCTTTGATGGTAAAGCATCGATAATAGAGTCAATTCCACATTGTTTCAATGGTGGAACTCCATCATGCTTTATTGCAGACTCTGTGAAAACACTGTTCAGAGATATTTCACTTGATCTGATTTTCATTTCCTGAAAAAGATTTGCGTTTTCATCGAAGATTCTATGTAAGAAAAGAGTGAAAGTATTTTAGCATGGTTAAGGAAATCTGTTTTATTAACCCTTTGCCTGCTACACCCTTTTAAAGCTCTGAGACAACAGTTTGCCAAGCCTTTTTTAGTCGCGAAGGGTAATAATTCAAAAAAAATTCTGGCTCGAAAACTATTGAACAAAAGCATATGAAACCTATACTTTTCTGAAAGGAAATTGAACACTCTATCTTTTGATAACAATTGCAATCACATTCAAGAACACTGCAAAAAGTTTATGTCCAATGAAATAGGTTTATGTGTTTTTCACTCAATTTCTAAACATACTATCATATTAGTGTGAAACAAAACAGTGAATTATTGTTAGAAAACAAAAGAATCATAAGGAAAAATGTATTTCCTTACCTTATGTGAAGAATATAAATCCAAAGTTTTCAAATTGACCAGATACCTGTCCACAGCTACATCCAGGTTGTTAGGAGGTTCAGAAAGAAATTTATGTGTCACTGTTGTTTTTCTTCTTCTTTTATCCACCAACATTATGACCACACAACACAAACAGAAAGATGATAAAATCACACATATATTACATAATTATATGTACAGGACAGGAGACAGTGACTAATAGTTTTTCTTTGTGGGGTACTCCTGGAGATGGTGTTGAAGGACACTGTCCACACATGTAGTTTGTTTCCTTTCGGATGCCCCTCTTGCTGCACACCATGCACCTCCTGCCTGATGAGCGCTTCCCCACAGTCTTTTCTAAGGTAGTGGGGAAGTGCCTCTCCATCAGTCATGCAATTTCTTCCGAACGGGGTACAGCTGCTTGTGGTGCTGGATTGTTGCCATACAGGAGGTCGCTGATGAC
Source organism: Conus canariensis (assembly GCA_033310375.1). NCBI lineage: Eukaryota > Metazoa > Mollusca > Gastropoda > Neogastropoda > Conidae > Conus > Conus canariensis. Next base: position 6,681,894 of record CM065745.1, read on the forward strand.
TTGCAGCTGGAACGTCAGGAAATCCAACTTGCTGTGTGTGTTTCTTGTCTGGCTGGGTGTTGTTAGGTGGCA
>CM065745.1:6684465-6740058 GCA_033310375.1 Conus canariensis
TTTATAAGAAGGTGCGTCCTTGTGTGCGTGCATGTGAGTGTGTGTTTGTGTGTGTGCAGAAAACTTTTAAACTTTGATAAAAGCTTCGGATGACATCATGTGTATTGATTGTGTCATGAATTGTTTACATTCATTGCAGGCATTCTGTTACAGGTTGGCATGCGTGTTTGTAATGAGCACTGACACCAACGCTGTTTCTTAATATATGCATGCCTTCACCCAACTTTAGTATTCACAAAATGTTCGTTTTACATACAGCAGTATTATAATTGTTTGGTGTAAAGGTATTTCATTAACAAACACTGAGCTATACTCAAAGAATATTATGGACAATTTTTTGTGCATGCCCTAAGTGTTGTGTTTGATGTGCTCTGTATTATCATTTATTATACAGTCGCTCAGGGAATGGCTTGTTAGAGTTCTGACCTAAAGACAGAGGTTAGACAAAGATACAGGTTGGAATTTTCTTACTTAAAAAAAAAAAAAAAAAAAAGCTCTGCTTGATGTTTGCTATTTTAAGTGAAAGGTAATTTTTTTTCTTGTTTTTGTTTTTACAGTGATGATGAGAATCTGCCCACGACTGATTAATGCAGCACCAAACCTCATCCAAGCGACATTTTGTGAAAGCTGGATCCCGTTTAATGAAGAATGTGCACCTCGTCTTTTCACTGTCTTGTGTTCAGGGGTAAGTAGGGTGTGTGTGTGTGTGTGTGTGTGAAAGAGCAGAAGATGTTTAAAGTTTTTCAGAAGATGACATGCGGATCATGTGTTTTTTCATAGTACTGTAGTGTAGAAAGTTCTTCATTTAGACAGAAGCTGATAATGACTTTGGTAGCAATTGTTTGCATTGATTATATCATGAATTGTTTTCATAATTCACTGCATTGTGTAAAGTGAAAGTCACATGAATTGTTTGTAGTCACTGCATAAAAAAGTGTCATTCATTCTGTTTCAGAGTGGCATGCATTTTCACTGTAAGCTCTGAAAATGACACTTCTGCTCTGTATGCATGGGTTTTCACCCATTTTATACTTCCGCTCTGTGTGTATGAGTTTTTCCTCTTATTTGTATTTCCACTGTGTGTGTGTATGTGTTTTTCCCATTTTGTACTTCCACTCTGTGTGTATGTGTTTTTCCCATTTTGTACTTCCACTCTGTATGTATGTGTTTTTCAACAGTTTTGTTCTTCTGCTCTGTATGCATGTGTTTTTCATAGTTTTGTTTTTCTGCTGTGTAGGTATGTGTTTTTCAACAGTTGTGTTCTTCTACTCTGTATGCATGTGTTTTCCAACATTTGTGTTATTTTCAGCATGTTTGTTTCACTGACAGGATCGAAACATTGGGATGTACATCATGATTTTGTGTTTGTTAGGAGTATATGGATTAGTTGTTCTGTGTACATGAAACTGTGCCTGTCCTTGGTTTTGTGTTAATGCATTGTATTCATCATGTTTATAGGATTACTCAAGAGATGGCTTGTGAGACTTGTGATCTAAGGGTAGAGTGTGGGTTTTCTTTCGATGGTCCCTTGCGGTCATGTATGTTGTTAAAGCACTGTAGTGTAGCCAGTTCACTTTGACAGAAGCTGTGAATGACTTTGAAAATAATTGTGTGTGTTGATTATGTCATGAATTGTTTTTGTCATTCACTGCATTGAGTAATGTGATAGTCTTATGAATTGTTTCTGGCCGATGCATGTAAAAATGTCCTTGATTCTGTTGCAGGTTGGTATGTGTTCTTATTGTTAGCTTTGACATAGACTCTTTCAGCCTGCATGCATGTTGTTCCCCCTAGTTTTTTCTTCTTTTTTTTGTTGTTGAAAAATACTAATATTACTAACAGTATTGAAACAGGGGTGTACACAGAGATTTTCTGTTCATTCTGAGTTATACACTGTATATTTTTGTACAAATGAAACTGTGCATGTCGAAGCTTTGTGTTTAATGTGTATTGTATTTATCATTATCATATGATTATTCAGAGGTTGGCATGTAAGACTTCTGACCTAAAAATACAGTCTGGATTTTCTTATTGTAGGTGTGGTCCTAATAGAATTATTTGAAGAGAGCTGTGCTTGATGTTAGCTGTTCAAAACAAAATGATAATCTTTCTCTTCTTTTTTTTTCAGTGGAGCTGCTAATCTGCGTCTGGATGATTTTTAACGCAAAAGCAGACCTTGTCTGGGCAGGAACTTCTGAAAGCTGTTTTCAGTTTTACAAGAAGGTGGGTGTGTGCATGCATGCTTGTGTGTGTATGTGTGCAGAAAACTTTTAAACTTTGATCTAGTTGCAAAGTGAGACGACTGCAGGCGGAAATCTAAACAAATCTTAAGTAAATGTTAGCGAACCACCCAGAGAAAGTGGACAAACGAGTCACAAGACAAAACACAACGCGTTTCATCCTCTTAGGTCTTCTTCAGGTGAGATACAAACGAATAAAATAACGAAAATTCACTTAGCTTTGATCGCTTCAGAGTTCAGCGCAAGGAAGAAGGCGCTGAATGAGAACGAGGCTGTTGGAAGGGAAATTTTAAACTTTAATAAAAGTTTTGGGTGACATCATGTGTATTGATTGTGTCATGACTTGTCTACATTCACTGCAGGCATTCTGTTACAGGTTGGCATGTGTGTTTGTAATGAGCACTGTCACCAACGCTGTTTCTTAATATATGCATGCCTTCACCCACCTTTATTATTCACAAAATGTTCGTTTTACATACAGCAATATTATAATTGTTTGGTGTAAAGGTATTTCATTTACAAACACTGAGCTGTACTCAAAGAATATATGGACAATTTTTTTTGTGCATGCCGTAAGTGTTGTGTTTGATGTGCTCTGTATTATCATTTATTGTATAATTGTTCAAGGAAGGGCTTGTTAGAGTTCTGACCCAAAGATACAGGTTGGGATTTTCTTACTTTTTTTAAAAAAGAGCTCTGCTCGATGTTAGCTATTTTAAGTGAAAGGTAATTTTTTTTTTTTTTTTTTTTACAGTGATGATGAGAATCTGCCCTCGACTGATTAATGCAGCACCAAACCTGATCCAGGCGACATTTTGTGAAAGCTGGATCCAGTTTAACGAAGAATGGGCACCTCTTCTTTTCACTGTCTTGTGTTTAGGGGTAAGGAGGTTGTGTGTGTGAGTGTGTGTGTGAAAGAGCAGAAGATGTTTAAAGTTTTTCAGAAGATGACATGCGGATCATGTGTTTGTCATAGTACTGTAGTGTAGAAAGTTTTTCATTTAGACAGAAGCTGTGAATGACTTTGGTAGCAGTTTTTTGCATTGATTATATCATGAATTGTTTTCATAATTCACTGCATTGTGTAAAGTGAAAGTCACATGAATTGTTTGTAGTCACTGCATAAAAAAGTGTCATTCATTCTGTTTTAGAGTGGCATGCATTTTCACTGTAAGTTCTGAAAATGACACTTCTGCTCTGTATGCATGGGTTTTCACACGCTTTGCACTTCCGCTCTGTGTGTATGTGTTTTCCCGTTTGTACTTCCACTCTGTGTGTATGTGTTTTTCCACAGTTTTGTTCTTCTGTTTTGTATGTATGTGTTCCCCCAGTTGTGTTATTTACAGCATGTTTGTTTCACTGACAGGATGGAAACACTGGGATGTACATCATGATTTTGTGTTTGTTAGGAGTACATGGATTAGTTGTTCTGTGTACATGAAACTGTGCCTGTCCTTGGTTTTGTGTTAATATATTGTATTCATTGTTTTTAGATGATTACTCAAGAGATGGCTTGTGAGACTTCTGATCTGAGGGTGGAGTGTGGATTTTCTGTAGATGTGGTCCTGATGTATTTATTTGAAAAGAACTCTGTTGTTAGCAATTCAAAACAACAGGGTAATCTTTTTGTTCTTCCACAGTTGAAACTGCTGATCTGCCTGAGGAGGATGTTTAATGCAGCAGCAGACCTTGTCTGGGCAGCACCATCTGAATGCAACAGAACATTTCTTCCTCCTACTGTTTTGTGAGTAGGTGTGTCTGCCTCTGTGTTTGCATGAGAGAGCAGAAAATGTTTAAAGCTTGATGGAAGCGTTGGATGATGGTAAGATCATGGGTGTTGTCATAGCACTGTAGTGCAGTCAGTTCTTCACTTTAACAGCAGCTGTCGATGACATTCTGAACTCTATCTATAGATACACATTTTAGGTGGCACTAGTCTTCCCCTGTGTATGTACAATGTTTGTGATTGCACAATTGCTTATGTTTATCAACTGGCTTTTGCAGCATGTTTATCCTTTCCTTTTTTGTTTTTGTTTGTAAGAATTTCTGTCGTAGATCTTTGAGCTAGTCTCTATCAGTATTTTTAATAGATGAATTCAATTTGAATATCTGAAGCTAGTTTTAGAAAGCAAAAAATGGTGTTATGCATTGCTGTACACTTAGTGCTGTACAGAGTGAGACAGCGCGTCAGTGAATAGTGCTGCTGCCCATAGGGGAGCTGTAGGTAAATGAAAAGTTGATAACTGTGTGTTGAGTATGTCATTGATTGTCTTTCAGTTGCATCCAGTTGTATGATAGTTTTGTTTCTTTTCCCCGCATACTCAGACTGATATTCCTGCGGACACTTCCAATATAGGCAGGCAAGGATTAATCCCATCTACTCAACAAAGGGAGTGGAGTTTTGTGTGTATGACTGTTTTTTTATCCCGCCATTAAGGCATCCATACTCCAGCTTCAGGGAGGGTGCATGCTATGTGTAAGGTGTCATCTATACCAACGGCCAAACTAGCTTTCTCTTCTGAAAGTTGATGATGGGATTTTACATGTGTGCAAGATGTTACGTGTGTGTTCACACACATAGAACCTTGGTTTATAGCCTCATTTGAGGGACTGTACGGGAAATGGAGTCATAAATAATGTTAAGTCCGAGGGGAAAAAATCCCCTGTACTGAAACGGTCCGGCGGAGATTCAAACCCGCAATACCAAGATTATTAGTCCAGCGCTCTACCACTGAGCTATTCCGGCCCGTGTTTGATAGTCAAATGAATTGTTTTCAGTCATGGCATAGAGTAGCGCCATTCATTCTGTAACAGGCTGGCATGGAAATTTATAGTACACACAACGACAGTTTCACTTTTTGTTTCCTCCAATCTTTCTTATTTACAAAATTTTACTAAAAACAGTGTTAAAATTGTTTAGATTTTGAAGTATTTCAGGAACAGACAAGGGTATGCACATTACCATTTTATGTTTTAAAGGAATGTATGTGATATATTGATCTGAAATTGTGCTTTGTCCTAGGTCTAATTGATGCACTCTGTACTGTGTGTACGTGATAGATCAAGGTATGGCTTGTGACGCTTCTGACCTAAAGATGCAGTATAGATTTTCTTCTCTAAATGAGGCCCAAATGTAATAATTTGCAAAGAGCTGTCAGCTATTTCAGACACTAGGGTAACCTTTTTCTTGTTCTTGGTGTGCAGTGAGACTGCTGATGTGGATGCTGCAGCTGACCTCATCTGGGCAATGTCCTGAAAGCTGGATCCAGTCTTATACACACATTCTGATTATGGAAATTCGTACAGTGTACTTGTCATTATCATTCTGTGGCTGATGGAAACTGAAACTCCTGTTTATTGTTGACTGCATACATGACAGAAAGCAACTGATGTGTGTAGGTGATTGTAGTGGGAAAATATTCTGTGTTGAGTGATTGATCCAAGGACTCATTTGCTGATTTTAGATTCAAATTTTGTGATATTCTGTTAAAAATGGACAGTAGCTCACAGTAGATGCACCATGAATGGAAAGTAAAAGATGAGCGCTCTTTTTGAGTCCATTTGTTCACATGCTATGAAGTCATAATCATCACACTCAGATTTTTTTTAATTTTGTTTTTGCTTGCATCGTTTATACATGTATCATCCTGATACAGAAACCTCAGTACCTGTTCAAAATATGTTCTTCTGAAAGTGATTGATTTCTTCTTTCCAAACATGCTAAAAATCACATCAACAATGATCACAAATGTAGGTTGTAAAGTAAATTAGAAAAAAGGTGAAACCCATATGCTGGCAGGGATTCCGGTGCTACCAACGACAAGCAGAAGGAAAGGAAAAGAGCGGTAGCCGCCATATGTAGGCATTGTGCTAATGTAAATTATTTATAGAGATATTTCATTCTGTAAGGTTTGTAGCAAACTTCATATAACTGGAGAACATCAGGCATGATTAAAAGAAAAAGGTTATTCCACAGTCATCATATAATTATTTACTCTGCCTGCTGAAGTTCAGAAACAAATTTGCAAATAATTACAGAAACAGTTGTATCGCCGCATAAAAAGTTTGTGTTGTAAGGTAAAAGCAAAAATAAGATCAAGAGCAAAATTAGCAGAGTGTGTAATGGGCACGAGTGCGGTTAAACAATATCGTTGTCTGTAGCCTGTAACATTTTCTTTATTCATTGAGTTGCTACGTTTGACCTTTTAAAATTGTTTGTGCTGATGACATTTTACTATCAAGAGCCAGTGGTTGGTATACAGACAACTGAATAATTTGTACTTCACAGAAAGCAAACTAGAATGAAATATTGTGAATAAGACAAATGTCATGTTTCCCTGCAGCAAGCAGACTAAATTAAAAAAAAAAAAAAAAAGACAAATATTGAATATGAATAAGATGAACACTGTCGTGTTTCCCTGCAGCAAGCAGATTAGAGTGAAATGTTTATATGAATAAAACGAATAATGTGTTTTATAAAGGGGGATATCTTGCATGCGCTGAAAATAAGGGAAAAAAAAAAAGAATAGTTGTGGTTAATGCGTACAATCATCTTGGTATTTATTTCACAGCCACTAGGTTTTGATTTTGTTTGTCATTGTATAGTCAGATGAGTGAAGAAGGCAGTTACTTTTTAACATTTTGTACATGTTGGATGGCAATTCCTTCAGTGTTTTTACAAAGTTATTTGATTCACAGGAGCAGCCTATTTTACAACATGGAGTAGAAATATGGGCTTTTGAGAAAAATTCCATAATTGAAACAGTTCACTTGTATGCTAGAAGTACTGTTTGAATAACACCCAGTGATCTGGTTTATAGTGAACTTGTTATGAAATTCTTGAAATGTGTAAAATGCTAGCTCAAATTAACAAGAATGGAGGACTGCAGGATACTCTGGTAAAGGGTGAGAGGACATGGGCTTCCAGTGTGCAACAGTGGATTAGTTTGGGATAACCAAAGTCTTGAAAATGTATCAGCATTTCTGAATTGTTTTAAACAGGATTGTTAACTGCTGATGCCAGGACTGGCACGGAGACCTGTTTACCCTTTCCATAACAATTCATTATTCATGGCACAGGATTTTAGTAGATTCCAGGGAAAATTGTTGAATATAACATTTCTTCCTGTGTACAAAATGATGCACCTATAATTCTGAGAAGACGACGATTCTTACCTGTAAGCTTTAGCAGTCAAGCACCTTTACATCTTTTTTTTTAAGTATTCATTTTTATACAGTCGGGTACATTTAGATTGTTCATATATTTGTTTACAAAATCTTTCAAGTCCCTCTGTGATGAGGAGACTGTAAGACTGTAATCAGCGAAAATAACTCCTATGTATCCGAGACCTCAACTCAACATGGGTAAAAATCACCAGTTCTGAAAACACTGTACAGATAAACATGTTATCCCTCCCAGTAGTCACTCTGAGATTATTGGCAAGAATGAAAATCTACTTTGAATTTAGCAATGTATCTATTTATGAAGCAAACATGATGCACTTTGTTGTTTTTGTAATGCATTTACACTATTTCATCATTACATTATTTCATATGTTGCATTTATGAAGGTCCCATACTGACCATCCCTTTTTTTCCAACTGTAATGTGAACCTCATCCCCCTACTTCCTTCTGCTGTCCTCCTTTCTGTATGCCACTCTTAAAGGCTTCATTCATTAAAAAAAAAAAATTTGGGGGGGTGGGGGTTTGTTTGGTTTTTGTTTATTTTATTTTTTGAGGAGATGGGTGGAGGTCTTGAATTCATCGATACGGTGCCACAAACATTCGAACAATGTCAAAATTGTCCATAGGCTTGAAATCAATGAAACTTTGCTAAAACAAATTAACCAAGGGCGAAAAGTTAAAATTATGGTTCCAGCAAACAGATTCTGGAAAAACAATACAAGGACAATGTTGACATTTCTTTCATTTTAGTGGCACAACATGGATGATGCCATGAAATGGAAAATCGAAGAGGTCAGGGCTAATGAAGAGGTCAGGGCTAATGAAGAGGTCAGGGCTAATGAAGAGGTCAGGGCTAATGAAGAGGTCAGGGCTAACGAAGAGGTCAGGGCTAACGAAGAGGTCAGGGTTAGTGAAGAGGTCAGGGTTAACGAAGAGGTCAGGGTTAACGAAGAGGTCAGGGCTGACGAAGAGGTCAGGGCTGATGAAGAGGTCAGGGCTAATGAAGAGGTCGGGGCTAACGAAGAGGTCGGGGCTAACGAAGAGGTAGAGGTCAGGGCTGACGAAGAGGTCAGGGCTGACGAAGAGGTCGGGGCTAATGAAGAGGTCGGGGCTAACGAAGAGGTCGGGGCTAACGAAGAGGTCGGGGCTAACGAAGAGGTCGGGGCTAACGAAGAGGTCGGGGCTAACTAAGAGGCTAATCCCATTTCCCACCCAGTCCATCCCTGTTATCGTTCTTCTTGACTAAAGGTATCTGTTTTCCAGTCAACAGAATTTAATCTGTACAGAGGATCTGAGAGAAATGAAATTCTCTGGGCAATGGTGGTTTAAAGTGCTATGAAGATAATATGCAACTTTTGGAGCATTAAGGTTCAGTGTTCAGTCTTTGACTCCTGATATATCTTTCAGCTGGATTACTGTGTGGTATCCGCCATAAACTGCTTGTTTGGCCAGCATCATATAGGCATGCACAAAACTTGAAACTCATTTTCAGATTGTCCACACAATGCAAGAAGCCAGTATAAACCAACAAGACCCAACTATTTTGAATTGGAAAACGCAAATGTAGGCATATGTAAAAAGAAATAGATTAATATACATGCAAACAAAAGATGAAGGAAAAAAAAAAAAGGGGGGGGGGGGGGGATTTCCCTTTCTCCAGAAATACACCATGCAATATGTTGTAGTGTGTTGTATTCTCAGCTTGTTTCTAAACATGGAGACATGCACAGAGCTGTGCACATGGTCGAGTTCTATACATGTAGACATACACAAAGCACTGCTCATGGTCAAGTCCTATACATGCAGACATACACAGAGCAGTGCACATGGTCAAGTTCTCTACATGGAGACATACACAGAGCAGTGCACATGGTCAAGTTCTATTCATGGAGACATACACAGAGCAGTGCACATGGTCAAGTTCTATACATGCAGACATACATAGAGCAGTGCACATGGTCAAGTTATCTACATGCAGACATACACAGAGCAGTGCACATGGTCAAGTTATCTACATGTAGACATACACAGACCAGTGCACATGGTCAAGTTCTATACATGCAGACATACACAGAGCAGTGCACATGGTCAAGTTCTATACATGCAGACATACACAGAGCAGTGCACATGGTCAAGTTATCTACATGCAGACATACACAGGGCAGTGCCCATGGTCAAGTCCTATACTTGCAGACATACACAGAGCAGTGCACATGGTCAAGTCCTATACATGGAGACGTACACAGAGCAGTGCCCATGGTCAAGTCCTATACATGGAGACGTACACAGAGCAGTGCCCATGGTCAAGTCCTATACATGGAGACGTACACAGAGCAGTGCCCATGGTCAAGCCCTACACATGGAGACATACAGAGCAGTGCACATGGTCAAGTCCCATACATGTAGACATACACAGAGCAGTGCACATGGTCAAGTCCTATACATGTAGACATACACAGAGCAGTGCACATGGTCAAGCCCTATACATTGAGACATACAGGGCAGTGCACATGGTCAAGTCCTATACATGGAAACATACACAGAGCAGTGCACATCGTCAAGTTCTATACAAGGAGACGTACACAGAGCAGTGCACATGGTCAAGTTCTATACAAGGAGACGTACACAGAGCAGTGCACATGGTCAAGTCCTATACATGGAGACATACAGAGCAGTGCACATGGTCAAGTCCTATACATGGAGACATACAGAGAGCAGTGCACATGGTAAAGTCCTATACATGTAGACATACACAGAGCAGTGCACATGGTCAAGTCCTATACATTGTAGACATACACAGAGCAGTGCACATGGTCAAGTCCTATACATGGAGATGTACACAGAGCCGTGCACATGGTCAAGTCCTATACATGTAGACGTACACAGAGCATTGCACATGGTCATGTCCTATACATGGAGACGTACACAGAGCAGTGCACATGGTCATGTCTCTACATGGAGACTACAGGAGCATGTCAGCTATAAGAGCAGTGCCATGGTCAAGTTCACTACATGAGACTACAAGAGCAGTGCACATGGTAGCCTACATGAGTCAGAGCTCTGTCAAGTCTACATGGAGACATACAAGAGCAGTGCACATGGTCAAGTCCTATACATGTAGACATACACAGAGCATGCACATGGTCAAGTCCTATACATGGAGACATACACAGAGCAGTGCACATGGTCAAGTCCTATACATGGAGACGTACACAGAGCAGTGCACATGGTCAAGTTCTATACAAGGAGACTACACGAGCAGTGCACATGGTCAAGTCCTATACATGGAGACTAACAGAGCAGTGCACATGGTCAAGTCCTATACATGGAGACATACAAGAGCAGTGCACATGGTCAAGTCCTATACATGAGACATACAGAGCAGTGCACATGGTCAAGTCCTATACATGTAGACATACACAGAGCAGTGCACATGGTCAAGTCCTATACATGGAGATCATACACAGAGCAGTGCACATGGTCAGTCCTATACATGTAGACATACACAGGCAGTGCACATGGTCAAGTCCTATACATGGAGACGATACAGAGCAGTGCACATGGTCAAGTCTCTATACATGGAGAGTACACAGAGCAGTGCACATGGTCAAGTTATACATGGAGACTAACAGAGCAGTGCACATGGTCAAGTCTTACTACTACATGGAGTGCAAGTCGTTACATAATGAGCAGTGCAGTGCACATGGTCAAGCCCTACAGATGGAGACGTACACAGAGCAGTGCACATGGTCAAGTCCTACAGATGGAGACATACAGAGCAGTGCACATGGTCAAGTCCTATACATGTAGACATACACAGAGCATTGCACATGGTCAAGCCCTATACATGGAGACGTACACAGCAGTGCACATGGTCAAGCCCTATACATGGAGATATACAGAGCAGTGCACATGGTCAAGTTCTATACAAGGAGACATACACAGCAGTGCACATGGTCAAGTCCTATACAAGGAGACATACACAGAGCAGTGCACATGGTCAAGTCCTATACATGTAGACATACACAGAGCAGTGCACATGGTCAAGTCCTATACATGCAGACATACAGAGCAGTGCACATGGTCAAGTCCTATACATGGAGACGTACACAGAGCAGTGCACATGGTCAAGTCCTATACATGTAGACATACACAGAGCAGTGCACATGGTCAGTCTCTATACATGTAGACATACACAGAGGCAGTGCACATGGTCAAGCCCTATACATGGAGACATACAGAGCAGTGCACATGGTCAAGTCCTATACATGGAGACGTACACAGAGCAGTGCACATGGTCAAGTGCTATGCATGGAGACATACACAGAGCAGTGCAGATGGTCAAGTCCTATACATGGAGACATACACAGGCAGTGCACATGGTCAAGTTCTATACATGACATACGAGCAGTGCACATGGTCAAGTCCTATACATGGAGATACACAGAGCAGTGCCCATGGTCAAGTCCTATACATGGAGACATACACAGAGCAGTGCACATGGTCAAGTCCTATACATGGAGACATACACAGAGCAGTGCACATGGTCAAGTCCTATACATGGAGACATACACAGAGCAGTGCACATGGTCAAGTCCTATACAAAGGAGACTACACAGAGCAGTGCACATGGTCAAGTTCTATACATGGAGACATACACAGAGCAGTGCACATGGTCAAGTTCTATACATGGAGACATACACAGAGCAGTGCACATGGTCAAGTTCCTATACATGGAGACATACACAGAGCAGTGCACATGGTCAAGTCCTTACATGGAGACTATACAGAGCAGTGCACATGGTCAAGTCCTATACATGGAGACATACACGAGCAGTGCACATGGTCAAGTCCTATACATGTAGACATACACAGAGCAGTGCACATGGTCAGAGTCCTATACATGGAGACATAACAGAGCAGTGCACATGGTCAAGCCCTATACATGGAACATACAGAGCAGTGCACATGGTCAAGTCCTATACATGGAGACTACACAGAGCAGTGCACATGGTCAAGTCCTATACATGGAGACATACACAGAGCAGTGCACATGGTCAAGTTCTATACATGAGACATACACAGGCAGTGCACATGGTCAAGTTCTATACATGGAGACATACACAGAGCAGTGCACATGGTCAAGTCCTATACATGGAGACATACACAGAGCAGTGCACATGGTCAAGTTCTATACATTGAGACATACACAGAGCAGTGCACATGGTCAAGTTCTATACAAGGAGACATACACAGAGCAGTGCACATGGTCAAGTCCTGTACATGGAGACATACAGAGCAGTGCACATGGTCAAGTTCTATACATGTAGACATACACAGAGCATTGCACATGGTAAAGTCCTATACATGGAGACATACAGAGCAGTGCACATGGTCAAGTCCTATACATGGAGACGTACACAGAGTATTGCATATGGTCAAGTCCTATACATGGAGACGTACACAGAGCAGTGCACATGGTCAAGTTCTATACATGTAGACACACAGGGCAGTGCACATGGTCAAGCCCTATACATGGAGACATACAGAGCAGTGCACATGGTCAAGTCCTATACATGGAGACGTACACAGAGCAGTGCACATGGTCAAGTTATATACATGTAGACATACACAGGGCAGTGCACATGGTCAAGTCCTATACATGCAGACATACACAGGGCAGTGCACATGGTCAAGTCCTATACATGGAGACATACAGAGCAGGGCACATGGTCAAGTCCTATACATGGAGACGTACACAGAGTATTGCATATGGTCAAGTCCTATACATGGAGACGTACACAGAGCAGTGCACATGGTCAAGTTCTATACATGGAGACATACACAGAGCAGTGCACATGGTCAAGTTCTATACATGTAGACATACACAGGGCAGTGCACATGGTCAAGTCCTATACATGCAGACATACACAGGGCAGTGCACATGGTCAAGTTCTATACATGTAGACATACACAGGGCAGTGCACATGGTCAAGTTCTATACATGTAGACATACACAGGGCAGTGCACATGGTCAAGTTCTATACATGTAGACATACACAGAGCAGTGCACATGGTCAAGTCCTATACATGGAGACGTACACAGAGCAGTGCACATGGTCAAGTCCTATACATGGAGACATACACAGAGCAGTGCACATGGTCAAGTTATATACATGTAGACATACACAGGGCAGTGCACATGGTCAAGTTATATACATGTAGACATACACAGAGCAGTGCACATGGTCAAGTTATATACATGTAGACATACACAGAGCAGTGCACATGGTCAAGTCCTATACATGGAGACATACACAGAGCAGTGCACATGGTCAAGTTATATACATGTAGACATACACAGAGCAGTGCACATGGTCAAGTCCTATACATGGAGACATACACAGAGCAGTGCACATGGTCAAGCCCTATACATGTAGACATACACAGGGCAGTGCACATGGTCAAGTTATATACATGTAGACATACACAGAGCAGTGCACATGGTCAAGTTCTGATCACTGTAGCTCAGCTGACCACACAGCACCTTTCCTGGGGCTGTCTGTCAAAGTCCAGCAAGGAACAAAGTCGCATCACAAAACAACTCGTCCCATGGGGAAAAACACATCCAGAAATGAAACGAACAACAATATGCAACTGTGACATGGTGGCCAACTATATGTTAAGCTTACAAAGCAGGCTGTGCAAAGAGCACAGGGGGTAAAAAGCCATACAAAGTATGTATGGGTCATGTAGGCAAATACAGGTGTGGACTGTAAATATCCATTCTGGACAGCATTCACAACGTTTTTCTTGCTGCCAGATAAACGAAATCTGGTATGTCTTATGCTGTTGTAAAAAAAAAAAAAAAAAAAAAGTGGAGTGTAGCCAGGAGCTCAAATGTGCACATCTCTCTTGGTGACCCTTGGCAGACGAAATCTTTTGAGAGTTACCTTCCCCCTTGCCTCCCTTGATTGATGAATTTTGACTTCATGTGCACTTTAAAATGTGAATGCCTCACAACATATATATATATATATATATATATTTATACACACACACACACACACACACACACACACACACACACACACACACACACACAATAATATATAATATATATACACACATGCATATATATATATATATATATATACACACATACATATATATATATACACACACATATATATACACACACACACACACACACACATATATATATATATATATACACACACACACACAACCACACAATGAAAAAGCAAACAAGCAAGTTTTTCTTTCCAACATTTTGGCTCTGTGCCTTCCTCAGGGACTTCTTTATTTAGGTACCACTGGAAAAATCAAACAATCCTTCACTCTGCCTTTCTGTGATTATCACTCGGTGAATTACAGCTGGCTGGCACAGGCCCCAAACAGAGAACAAATCAAAATTTGCCAGTTAACAAAAGTGATCCAGTGTTAAGCCTTGCACCAATATAGACTCCATAACCAATACCACCTCCCTCAACATTCACACACAGAAACACTCACACCCCAAAATACCCCCCCCCCCCCCCCCCATGCATACACACATGCACACACAAATAGAGAGAGAAGGGGGGGGGGGGGATACCAGTTTTTAGTAACATGTCGCAGATTCAATTGCCTATGGACATTTCAAACAAATTCATCTCGCCTATGTGTAGTTCTTGTAAATATCAAACAGTGTATAAAAGTGAGTAAGACAATATATTTATAAAGTAAATCGCAACTAGAGTACTATTTTAAGTAGGCTGACCACATACATGCCTGCTTCGAAGAGGTGGGGCAGAGTAGGAAGAGGGGAAAGGGAAGAGGGGAAAAGCATGTAGGTAGAGGAAGGACTGGAGGCAGGAACGAAATTATCAAAAATTGGGAGGGGGGGGGGAGGGGTTAAGGAGAAATTTTGTGTGTGCAATCGTGCGTACAACCCCGTGTGTAAGGAAAGGATTGGGGAGGTACTAAAAAGGGGGGGGGGGGTGTTGTAAAGATGGTGGGGGGGGGGGGGGGGTTAAGAGGGACACCAGCAAGAGTTGTCACCAACAGGTGTGTGCATAAAGGAATCATACAGGAGGAGCTGGTAGGGAGGAAGAAGAGTTGTCACCAACAGGTGTGTACATAAAGGAATCATACAGGAGGAGCTGGTAGGGAGGAAGAAGAGTTGTCACCAACAGGTGTGTGCATAAAGGAATCATACAGGAGGAGCTGGTAGGGAGGAAGAAGGTCAAGAGTTGTCACCAACAGGTGTGTGCATAAAGGAATCATACAGGAGGAGCTGGTAGGGAGGAAGAAGAGTCGTCACCAACAGGTGTGTACATAAAGGAATCGCACAGGAGGAGCTGGTAGGGAGGAAGAAGAGTTGTCACCAACAGGTGTGTGCATAAAGGAATCATACAGGAGGAGCTGGTAGGGAGGAAGAAGGTCAAGAGTTGTCACCAACAGGTGTGTGCATAAAGGAATCATACAGGAGGAGCTGGTAGGGAGGAAGAAGAGTTGTCACCAACAGGTGTGTACATAAAGGAATCATACAGGAGGAGCTGGTAGGGAGGAAGAAGAGTTGTCACCAACAGGTGTGTGCATAAAGGAATCATACAGGAGGAGCTGGTAGGGAGGAAGAAGAGTTGTCACCAACAGGTGTGTGCATAAAGGAATCATACAGGAGGAGCTGGTAGGGAGGAAGAAGGTCAAGAGCCTGGGAGGGGAAAGTCTAAAATAAGGCTTGAAGGAAGGATGTGGCAGTGAGGGTAGACAGTGAAGATAGGGAGGGGGCAGAGGCGAAGGGAGATGAAAGGTGGGGGCACTGTTGGAAGGGGAGGTTGGGGGAAAGAGAGGGCATGGGGAAGGGTCTGGGCGACCATGTTGAGACCCTCTGGGTAAACCGTACATCATTTGTTAAACCAGAAAGATTCATGTCGAAGGCTGTAATCATTGTCATCTGAAATAACATTTTTATAACTATACATGTGAGATCATGAAGGGAACGATTAGTCTGGTGGAAATATCTGGTTACTAGAGTTCCAGTGTTCTTTTTGATGTTCGATCTGTATTGGTAAAAACAAGTTTTTAATGAATTTTTAGTTTCCCATCAGAGTCATGTGGGTTTTTCTGCCTCGACCGGCTCCTACCCAGAGTTGAGTTTGCTGCGGACTCAGTTGGGAAGACTGGGACCACACAGTCGAGTTTCATCCACTTAATGGATGCGTTTCTGGGAGTGTTGCTCAAATTTCCTGACCAACACTGCAGGTGCCTGTATCTCTCGGGCCTGGTTGACGCCGGGATATATTATGAAAGGAAGCGTAGAGTACAGCCCTGTCATGTAGTCAGACCGAAATGGAAATCTGTAGCATCATTGTAATCATCCTCATTCTCATCGATCAGCATAAAAAAAGTCAAATTCTGTGGCCCTTCATGCCCTGCTCTCATGGGGACCTCAATTTCGATGTCCTCTACACGTCTGTGGCCTTGGTTTGGTTCCGTCGGGGTCACCGGTATCGGCGAGTCCATGGGGGCTGTCATTAGACGGACGTGGTGGCGCCCTCCGGAGGGAGAGCTCACTCACGCCAGCTCCGCGACTAAGCAATTATTGTCGTCAGTAGAGGGCTTAGTAGGTGGTGTCCTGCGTATGTTAGATCAGAACAGGCGCCACTGAACACCACCGAAGTGACTCGGCAGCAGTGCAGTGTCTCCTCCGGTGGGTTGCCTCTTGACGACTTGACATTGCCTGCTCCCTGTGGATTGCCGGTGCCGGGGCTGCGGCGGGGCCTGACCGGGCTGTGGCTGTGGACGGGGTGTCGGAATGAGCGGTGTGGGTGCACTGCCTCTGAGGTGGCGCAGAGGTTGGGACAGCAAAAAAAAAAAAAAAAAATTTTTAGTTTCCTGAACATACTGGCTTTGTTGGCATTTGCTGCAAGAGTAAATAGATTATGTTGCTGGTTAAACTGCCCATGTGGTGTTGGATGGTGAACGATTCTCCTGTTACTGTATTTTGTACTGTGCTTCTGCTAAGCGTTCTTGGCAGATCACACATTTTCTACCACACGGAAAGCACCGGGGTGGTGAAGCATCCAACTGGCCAGTGGGAAGTGCAAAGGGCATATATATATATACATATATATATCTATATATATATATATATTTGTTAAAAATATTTTTTAAAAATGAAGTGTTAAAATCTACAAGCTTGTTTCTAGCGTTGCTATCCTCAGGATGTCTTTTGGGGCGCGCCAACGATCTTTTATGGCGTGCAGGACCCGATTTCAACTCTGTGTGTGCAGGCGGATCTCATTTGCTGCACGTGCGGCCTGTGGTTCTTATTGGGGCCTGTTCAGATGGAATGTGCTAGCGAAGATTTCCACTTGTGCCTGCAATTGTTTACAATTTCTACTTTTGTGTTCAGAGTTGCTAAATGTGGTTTGCATAATATTAACCATTTTTCTGTGGAGCATAGATTGCATCTTTTTGAGATATTGTTGTATGGTGTTGCTCTTTTTATGATTTTCCATGATATGTTGTAGTCTATTTTTTTATCTTTGAGTCTCCAAATGTATTTACTCAGCTCTGTTTGATTTTTGTATTTTTCATTTTTGAATGACTGTTTGTGGTTTGCGTATCTGGTTTTGAAAGTGTTTTCAGTAATCCCTATATATGTTTCTTTTTCATTTTCTGATGTTACCGTAGCTTGGTATACAATGTTGCTTTGAAGACATTTATTGCTTAGGGGGCACTGTTCTTTTTTAGTGCAGTTGCAAGATGTCCTTTCGGCACCCTCTTTTATATTGCTTTTCATTTTGTTAGATGAGTCAATCATGTTTTTGAGGTTGGGCATACATGAGTATGATAGTTTAACGGTGTTTTTGTTGAATATTTTGGACAGTTTGTGTTCTTTTGGGAATGATGTTGCCAAGATTTTAAAGAATTCTTTTCCTACATTTGTTTTTACTTGTCCATCGTATGGTGGGTTGTACCATATGATCTTTCTTTTCCTATTTTTCTTATTTCTGTTCGTGCTGTTGTCTGGACTGTATTGTAGTTTGTAATGCAATGAAAACGCATTCAATGATGCAGCAACAGAATATCAAGAAGCATTACAAAAAAGTGGTTACAATTACAAACTACAATACAGTTTGGTTGGTTTTTTGAAAACTCAACAAACATACTACGGTATTTGCACACCAGACTTTTCTAGGATAGCATTCTTGTTAAAACCGAAAAGGCAGAGGAGTCAAATTACCACTTTCCGCGGTCACTGAGGAGAAACAATCAGGTTTCGAAATATCGGTATCTGACCAGGAGTTATATACTAGTGAGTTTCCTCCCTATTGGAGAATGTCTCCCCCCTTGGAGACTATAAGCTTGCTGAAGGCTCATTTTGAGAAGCATTTATTTCATTTTTTCCCCATTCACCACTCAAGCACATACTGTTAGTTAGGCAGAATTATCTACCACTGCAGATATGAATGCTTATTTCCCCCCTATTTCTTCAATCTAAGACATAAGAGCAAGCTTTGTTTATAATTGAATTATATATATATATATATATATATATTATATTTTTATACATGAAGTCACAAAAATTAATTGATTATATTCATTACAACCATATTGGACCAAAAAGCCTGTATTTTTTCTAAACTGGTGCATTAAAAGTAAAGTCAGTAAGCTTTCATTTCCTATATCGCATGCGTAGGATATTTTCAGCACATGCTTAGGAATACGTGAAATGACTGACAATACCCATCTCGATCAAACGGTCGCCTTCTTTGTTCCACTCTTTGTCATTGTTAGAGTTCTGCGCTAAATTGCCATTCTACGAAATTCAGACTTCTTCCCAGTTGAAACCTTGTGAATGACTCCATTTCTATGATAAATACAGCTGAAAATGTATAGAAATTATTATCCGGTAGTCCGTTTCAACAGAGTACTTTTTAATCAAAAATCATATCAAAAGCTCATGTCTACAGCCAGGCAAGAGGAAAGCCAGTTGTGTTTTGTTCTAATTTTCAAAGACAAAGTTCTCCGCTCGGACACGGTCTTGGAGAATCGGAATTCATATGAAAGGAGTGAAATGCCTGCTATTCATTCATTATAAAATTAGTTCATGCTGTTGGGTAATTATTATCGCAATAGAGAAAAATAGGACACAAACTTGTTAAAAGTGAGTTCATTCTCTCATTTAATCTAAAAAAAAAAAAACAGCAAAATTATCAAATGTGATTCGCTTCATTTTTTTCCTTGGATTCTAAGATTTTCATCAATAGTAAATATGTTTGAATACTTTGTTCAGATAGCAAGCCAAAAAACACGGAAGCTGCGACAGCACAACTTTGTCAGTTCTGCCTCATGAAGCCAATTTTGCCTGCAGCACTGTGTTGCTGGCTTTGCGGTCTGCTTTCCTGCTATATATTTGAGGCGCTGTGAGTGAGTGCGTGTGTTCTTGGTTTCGGAAGCAAAATAAAGGGGAAGAAACTCCATGTCGTTTCTTCTGCGTTCTTTTTGGCCGTCTGTCATCCCTTGGTTCCTGAATCTACCATCATCTGTCTGTCTTTGTGTGCACCCCCTACCACTCCACACCATCACGGGAGTTTCTTGAACAAAGTCAGTTGAATGGTCTACAAAGGGAGAACACAACAGGCATTTACTCCGAGTCTGTGATGCACAATGTACACAGAAAACTGCAAGTGTGCACCCATATCTTGAGCATTACATAGACACAGAGTAAATGCCTGTATATATGCATGTAATGCTATGTGTATATGCATATCTAGTGCTCAATGTACGCGTGTGAAGGCAATATTCTGTACGACATAAGAGTACTGCATACACACGTGCCAAACATTACCTCAGTTCAGTTCAGTGGTTTAGTTAAGCTATTCACAGAACATTACTATCCATTTTTCCAAGTTGGAAGTCAATAGGATTTGTCTGTTCTTGGTTTTTTTTTGTGTGGTTCATTTGTAGTGTTTTCATGTTTTATGTATGCAAGGGAAGAAGAGCAGGGTATGACAGTAGCTGAATTTGCTTATGATTATATTTACATGTAATGCCTGTGAATAACACAAGGATAGGCCTAAAGAACTAAGCTGAATAACTGAAACAGGATTAGCCAACAAAAGTTCTGAAGATAATGAATCATTCATTGTTCACCCTTTTGCCAACAGTAAATGTTGAGATTAAACATCAATGAACCAACAAAGCAAACTCTGATTAAAAACCATAGAATAATCCCCAATCCCCTGAAGGAAATATCTTGAACACCAGAATGTGAACATGTCTACCAGCATGACCTTTTCTTTGAGAAGGAGACTGAAAGATGCCCCACAGGGGTCAAGAGGCAATGCCATGGGGGGGGGGGGGGGGGGGGGGGGGAGAAGGGATGGAGCCTCCTGAAGCTAAAGCTTTTTTCAATTAAATATCATAGCATTTTTTTTCGCAATCACATGTCTGTGTAATGGGAATAGAAAGAGAAAGCAGAAAGCATGCTTCTCATGGCTCCAAAATCAGTGTATCTATGCATCATACAATTACCAAATTTTCATCTATTTTGAAGCTTGAGACCACAGGCAGAAACACAAGATGTTTGCATGTATTTGTCTGCTTTTTACTTCAACATTGTGTACTTCTGTTTTGACCCATCACTTAAGTCTCATTCTAAAATGTATCCTCAGTAAAATGTAGGTGATTGCATATATGTCTCTTCATTGTCAGATGATATTTGACACTTAAAAAAAAAAAGAAGAAAAAACAAACAAGCAAACAAACACCTCCACACACAACTTATCATCCATCTAAGTACTTCAAACCCACATCTGATTAATGCATATTTACATAAGTGAAATACCCTAGTGGTACACAAAATTGTTGATCTTTATAAAAATTTTGCAACCTGTGATTGTGAAATAACCATGGCAGTTTTAGCAACATATGGACCATACAAGACAGTATTAACATTATCAAAGTTATTCATCTCAATACCTTTCTCCTGATAGAGCGAGGTCAACACTGAGCATTCAAACAAAAGATGATGCACAGAAATGTTTTCTCTGCAGACACAAGTACGCCATGAGAATATTTAGTGTTCCATGTATTCAGTCTTAATTTATGAAATAATTATTCCGGGCGCAGATCGGCCTGACCAGCCATCTACGCACTCTCCCCCGATCCCAGGATGACTAGATGGTCTTTGTCGTCTTGACGGACAAACAACAGACACATGAATTAATCTAACAATGTGCCTTGGGCACTATGGTAAAGTAGCCATTTTTTGACTAAAATTCTGCTAAGGTATGTTCTTGTCCATAATTTGGATTAATTCACAAGAGGACAAATCTAAGGGATTGTTTGATAAAATTTCAACGTTTCTATTTGCTCCTTCTTTTGCAAGACTGTCTGCTATTTCATTCCACTTTATACCAAAGTGAGATGGGACCCAACAAAAGTTGATTCTTATGCCTAGAGTTATAAAACTATGCAGTAAATTTTAGAAAGAGAGGGTGTTAGTTACCGCCAATGACATTGACAAACAAAGCACATGACAAGACACGATGCATTTCAACCTCTTGGGTCATAATGCAGTAAATGTTTTATTTAAAAAAGCAAATCTGCAAGTGTGCACCCATATATTAAGCATTACATAGACACAGAATAAAAGCCTGTATATATGTGTATAATGCTCTGTGTATATGCATATCTAGTGCTCAATGTATGTGTGTGTAGGCAATCTTCTGTACGACACAGAAAACTGCAAGTGTGCACCCACACTGAGCATTGCATAGACGCAGAGTAAATGCCTGTCTATATGCGTGTAATGCTCTGTGTATATGCACATCTTGTCAGTACAACCTTGAGTTAATCTGACAATAAATTGGTTTCAGTCAGTCATATGCACATCTAGTGCTCAATGTACGTGTGTGTAGGCAATCTTCTGTACTTCAGTAAGCATTACCTAGACACCCAGATGTATACAGAGCATTACACGCATGTACACTAGTATTTTACACACAAGCAAATATGCTGGCTCAATACACCATTGGTTAAAATGGCTTTTTCTTTGGAAAAAGAAAAAAATCATACAAAAAAAGAAAAACAGAACACACACACACTCGTACACATTAAAACATATCCAGAAAAGCAACTAAAAACAAAATGCAGTCACAGCATGGTAGCTCAATTGCATCTGATGCCTATAAATAAGGTTGTGCCAAGAGCATCAGAGTAAAAAATAGAAACATTTCAGTGCCACAAAAAATGCATTTCTGCATGGTTAGTGTCCACTAAATGTTTTGTTCATTGATTGCCAGGTAACAAAAAAGATGGCATGTCAAACTGCTATAAGAAAAAAATTATACAAGAGAGAGGGACCATAAGAAATAAAATTATGCAAGTTTCCACAACAAAGACAAGAGAAGGGTCTATAAAGGCAGAAAACAAGTCAAGTCAAGTCAAAATTATCTTTATTGAGGGTTAAAAGAATAAGCTTTACAGCTTTTTTTCATCCTGACAAACAACATGTATCTAGTCTGTCTATGTAATGCTTGAGGTACATATGTGTGTGTGTGTGTGTGTGTGTGTGTGTGTGTGTGTGTGTGTGTGTGTATGCACGTGTGCAATGTACACAGAGCATTTTGCCCATACACTCGCATATATCGAGCAGTACATGGACATGGGGTGAATGCATGTAAGTAATGCTCAGTGAATATGTGTATCTAGTGCCCAATGCACATGTGTGTATGCAATCTTCTATGTACCATGTAGACAAGAGTATTATGTACACCGAGCATTGGATACCCACATGTACACAGAATTTACATATATACATATGCACACAGGTGTTCTATGCACAAACACTACCATGCCAGCTTTCAACAAACCATTGGGGAAAATTGCTTTCCCCATGGAAACTACATTCATGGAGTATTAGCAGCAGCCATAACTGACCAAAACAAAAAACAAAAAAAAAAAACCTAAGAAAAAACCCTGCCACTACTACTTGATACTCACTTTGATAATTTATTCCAAAGAGTAACAAGCAAGACACTCTTTTTTTCCATCTGGCCCTTGTTCCTTTAGGGACTAAGAATACTAAAACAGAACACTATTACACAATGTAGAACCAACGTGTAATAAGAACAGTTGTGATTCATATTTAGTATTAAAATATACATGCACAATAAAAGCAGCTGTTGCACACAGCTATGTCATATAATTCCAATGTGGAATGAAGATACAGGAGGCATCACCAAAATCATATCAACACAGCCTTAGGAGGAATGAACAGCAATTCATGAGGCAATCAAGTTCAAGTGCACCAGTATATATTCTCATTCAACGTTGTTGCTGATGATGCAAGGTTTTGAAGGCAGTAGGGAATAGATGTTTTTGAAGATGGAGAGAGAGAGATAGATTCAAATATGCGTTAATATTATACACAAAAAGAGTCAGAAAGGGAAAGCATAAAGTAAAAAAAAACATGTAAATAAAAAAATTTTTAAATGAGAGGTGGGGGAGGAGAGAGAGAAAAAATGGTATCCATCTTTTCACATTTAAGTACCCCCCCCCCCCCCCCCCACCCCCATCAAGAACAAATGATTTTACGGAGCAGTAAGCTGGCTTACACTCAAACTCTGGGCGAGTACATTAAACATCTTTCACATACTGATATTTGCATAAACTGATATAGCGCGCCCAATCATTCACGGTATTGTAGTGAAACATTTTGAGCCAGTACTTGAAAACAACCATCACTTTGGGAAAGTAAGTGTACATTGGTGATGATCTGCTAGTAACACATGTGGATATGCATTGATGATCTTTATTATTATGTGGATATGCATTGATAATAATTTTGCATAGCTATTTAGCTAGTGAAAGTGTGCAAAATATTCAAACAATGTTCTTCTGTAAGATCCGAGCTTCAATGGCAGGTGGAAGCGAGTTCCAGAGAAGTGGCCCAGACTAACAAAGGTTTGTGTGAAATAGGTCAATTCTAGGCAGGGTGGCATGAGGTGTTACAGAATTTCTAGAATTCATGCTAAATTTGGATTGAATATTTGCGGGACTAATTGAGATACAATTTTTTTGCATACAAATTCTTTTATTGATAGCAAACATATCCTTCAATCAACTTAAAACTGCTTGTATGAATTGTGGTATCATCACAGAAAAGATCACAAGATCCTTCAATATGAAGAGGGAGATTGGTTGCATAGAAAATAGGAAAGGACTTAAAACTGAGCCCAGGGGAACTCCACATCTGACAGGTAATGTACTAGATGTTGAAGAATTATGACTGACAAATTGCCGACGACTGTCCGGAAATGATGAACTCGGGAGAATTTTTCCTGTCATGCCATACAATTTCATATATATATATGTATGTGTGTGTGTATATATTTATATATATTTATGTATGTGTATGTGTGTATATATATATTTATATATATATATATGTATGTATGTGTTATATATATTATATATATATATATATATATATGTGTGTATATATATTTATATATATATATATGTATGTGTGTATATATATTTATATATATATATATGTATGTGTGTATATATATTTATATATATGTGTGTGTATATTTATATATATATATGTATGTGTGTATAATATATTTTTATATATATATATATATAACACAATTTAATAGTAAGAGAAAGCAAGTGCAGGGTAACAATTCCTCAATCGTTACATTAATGATTTGACGGGGAAAAAAGGCAGTGGGGGGTGTGTATGTGTGTGTGTGGTGGGGGGGGGGGGGGGGGGGGGGGAATAAAGAGATTGAAAATGAAAAGTCAGGGAAATATATTGTAAATATAAAATCCTTTATTAGCAGCCTAATGATAGGTATTGATAGGTATTGGTCTGTAACTGGTTGGTGGAAATGGTTACCAGATTTATACATGGGAACAACTTTTGCAACTTTGAACTGTGTTGGAGCTGAAAGTTTGGGAATATTACCATCATTCCATCTTATCTACAACTATGTCTACTTCAAATGAGATGAGGAACAGTAAACATCAGTTACAGAAAGAAAGGGTACTGACCGTTGGGAATGGACGTTATTAGTATTGCAGGACATGGTTAATTTTTCTGGGTAATTTAGTTGAATAATACCATCCCACACACCCACTCCGCACCTCCACAAAAAGTGCACATGATTTTATGAGTAATTCACTGGCTCACACATTTACACTGGATGAATACATAAATCTTTCATATGTAGACATCTGTATGCACTGACATAGCCTGTCCCAATCATTAACAGTCGCAAATTATTTTCAAACAGTGGTACCTGTGAACAGAAACAATCCCTCTGGGAAAGTGAGTAAACTGTATGTTGGTTCAGAGTATGAGCACACCTGCTCATTTACCATGCCATCATCTTTTTGTAAAAAGCTATTCATTCAATGTCTGCACAATATCAGAGCTCACATGCTACAACTTTTAATGATGCCACTGTTGTGTGGTGGCAGTGGTGATTGCATCTGTATGTGCGCACCCCACACTTGCACGAAAAAAGAATAATCTTTGTATAGTTTGCATGTTTTTCTCAGCATATTTTCTATTGCATGAGTTACTTTTCAAACATCCATGAAAAAAACTAGGTTCATTTGGTGACTATAGGAGAACACAATGAAGATCATGTGGAAAGTTAACAGAGCAGAGAGGAGAAGGGAAGTACTAAGAGAGAGATTCAGATTCAAATTCTGATGATTTAGTCATTTAAGGCCATAGCCCCATATAATGAGGGCGATAATATTACAGAAAAATAATTATAATAAAGACAGAAAAATCACGAGTCCCTATCAATGCTATATAAAAGGATCATGATAACATTTTCTCTTAACTGAAAAGCTTTATATATATAAAGAACTAAACTCCTAATCACACTCTCTTTCTCTGATGACATTAGCTAGGCAAAACGAAACATGCACGGCTGATTGTAAAATTTCCTAGGTATTAGTTCACACGGAGATCATTAAAAGCAGGGCACTGCAAGACAAAATGAACTTCATCTTCAATTGATTCTTTACAAAGCGGACAGAGCAGTTCATCGCAACTTATGTTTTTGTAGTGATTAGCATGCACTTTTATTTCAGAGAGTCCAAATCTATATCTAGTAAAGGTACATCGTAAATATCTGTTCATATTGAACAGAAGGTACTTTTTAACTAAATGTGAGGAACTATAAACTTTGTACACATCAAACCTGTTACTTGATAGAATATGGCTTTCCCACGTTTGCCATCTACTGTCGATTAATCTTTGTCGAATTGCTTGAATAAACTTACTTTCTTCTCCTACTCCTTGATATATCCATGCATACCCTAGCCCCAGCTCAGATAAACAAATACGTATGTTTGAAACCCAGTTAATTTTGCCTCTTGAATCGAGATCAAATAATGTATTATACGTTTTTTGTGGTAATCTATCATTCATTTTCAACAACTTTCACCAGTAGCAAACATTTTTCACTGCAGAACCTATGTATATTGGGTATCTATTCGTTTCACCATACACTAAATCATTTGGAGTTCTACGCTCCACACCTAAAGACTTTTTAACCCAGTTGATTGAACCGATTCACAATGAAGGATTGTGTTCTTATCTAAGCCCCATAACTCTGAACCATATTGCACAATGGGTTGTATCTGTGCATCAAAAATTTTGACAAACACTTCTAAGGAGTTATTATTTAACAGAGACAATTTCTTCATAACATGTTATAACACATTCCTAGCTCTACTAGAAAGGTCTCTACAAGCGGCAACAAAACTCAGGCGGTAGAAAAAAATATGTCTAGGTATTTATACACATTTACAACAGCATAAGAGAACCATCATACATCCATTTCTCCATTGCAGCCAAGTGACCACCTTTTCTAAAAATAATCTTGCTTTTTTCAAAATTGACTTTTAATTCTAATCTATAGGCTGAGTACTTAAAATTATTTAGTTGTCTCTGCAAACCAACAACAGTCTCCAAGAGCAACGCTGTATCATCTGCAAGCAATAGAATAAAGAGTTCCGTTAGATCGTTTGTAAATCTAGCGTCATGCTTGCCGTTTTCTTCTATTTCAATTGCAAGCTCATTAATGAATAATGAAAATAGAACAGGACTGCACACATCCCCTTGTTTTACTCCTCTAGAGCATCTTATACAGTCAGTTAATTTATTACCGCTTCTTATCCTTGTTTTATTTGCTTGATACATGCTGTGAATACATTTAAACAATTTTCCTTTTTTTATCAATATAGGCCATTGTAAATTTCGATTGATCGACTCAAATGCCTTTTCAAAATCAATAAATGCTACGTATAACTTACGATTAAAAGAAAACTGCTTCTGAATCAGGGCAAGAAGGGTAAACATATGGTCTACAGTCGAGCATCTGCGTTTAAATCCAGCTTGATGTTCACCGGTTAGGTTATTTTCTTCTACATATTCCTGAAGTCTTGAGTTGATAATGGTACTAAATTCTTTGCTACTAATATCAGACAATGAGATACCTCGATAGTTGTTTACATTGTTCACATCATCTTTTTTATACAGTGGAAGAGTTACAGATTCGCACCAAGACTCTGGAAAAATACCCTTATCGAGCAATGCATTGAAGAACATGACAAAAAAGACAATGATCTGTTTGCACGAAGCTTTCAAAAACTCCCAAATAATTCCGTTAGGACCTGCAGCTTTACCAGGCTTTAATTTTTTAAGTGCTATCAAAACTTCGTCTCTTGAAATAGGACGGTCCATGGACTCATTTTCCACATTTGGCAAATCATGATTATAATTAACTGGCAAATCTTTTAGTAAGGACTCAAAATGTCGGAACCATTCATCTAATGGAATGTTATTTCTGGGTTGTTTTCGTTTCAGCGAAATCTTTTTTCATGCAGTCCCAAAAAGCCTTTTGATTATGAACGGATGCTGTGAGTTCTTCTAACATGCTGCTGTTAAATTCTCTTTCCTTTTTAACTACCAAATTTTTGTGTTCACTTCTAGCCCTTACATACATATTTTTATCTTTCTTATCCACAGTTCTACGAAATATTCTTAACAATTTATGCACTTTTCTCTTGTTAAGATAACATTCGACACCAAACCATCCCTTTTTATGTTTAGTCGGGTCCACCTTTATAATTCTTTTCATACATGTAGCACATGCACATGTTCGTATACAATCAAACACACTCAATGATTCATCAATATTTACATCAATTAGCTCTAAGGCATTGTTCAGTCTACTAAGAGTTTCAGCTTCACCGAGTTTTTCATTAAAAAACTGACTGCGGTGTTCATTCTACACAAATTTTTCAATGATTTGAATCTTCTTATTACCATTTCTACCAGGCATATTCTGAACAGAAAGGTCAAGAGGACAGTGGTCAGATTCAATGCAGTCAACAACACGTATCACACATGAATCACATATGATATCATAAAGGGCATTGGAAAAAAATGAAATAGTCATTCACGCTACATCCATTTTCTCTGATGTATGTGTAGCGACCTTCCTGGTCGCCATTACATGAACCATTAAGAACTACTAAATCAAGGGCAGTGCACATATTAATCAACAATTTACCATAAGTGTTTATAAATGTGTATCTTGAGAATGACGCTTAAAATATACAGTGCTGTCTCGAAAATGAGGTGTATCAACGTTAACTGGCTGAGTAGAAACAGTTGAAATATGGCTGTTCAGATCACCACATATCATTACATAAACTTCATCCAATGTTAATAATAAATCAGTCAGACAATCTTCAAGTATTGCAATTCCCTGATCGTAACCAAAATATTTATAGAACGGAGAACTTTCTGGTAGTATGTACACACATAGGTATAGAACGTCACAAGAACACCGAAATCATTGTTTATCAAGAACGAAAGCACACATATTTTCATACTTAACGTCCGAATGGAAATCATTGTTTATCAAGAACGAAAGCACACATATTTTCATACTTAACGTCCGAATGGACAAAACTCCATTTTTATTAAGCAAATTATGCCCCCTGAATATCTCCCTTGACCAGTAAATTTTACAGAGGGTTTACAACACAATTCAAATTCAGGAATAAAACAGAATTCCATACTTTCTCAAACGTCTCCACCAGACAAACAAAATCAAAAGAAGAAACATATAACAAAAAATCAAACATTAATTTTGAGCATAAACCATTAACATTCCAAGACAGAAAGGATGAAGTTTTAAGGGTATATACGGAAGATAAAGTAGAATATGAAACTGGCTCCAGAGTACTGTCTTCAGAGGAAACAGAGTTTTGCACATCATCATCCGAGACAAGGCCCCCTCCCAAACCCTCCACGACACCAAACGAGGCACGAGAAACCAAAACAGGTGAACAAGAATCTAAACTAATAACTTGGAATTCTCCACCGGGAGAGCGAGAGCCTGATTTCCACGTGCCCTGCACGTCACCACAGAGCGAGTGCATGAGCAAAAGAGGGAAGGCTCAGGTGTCAGCAAAACCTCTGTGCTCCTCCGAAAGCTTTCCCCTTTCATGAGATCATTCTGTCTAATGGGTCGGCCAACACCCTATCTAACTTCTCTCAGAGAGTCGCTAGCATCCAGAGCAAACTTCTTGCCATGAACAAGCAAATGATCGTAGATCATACATACTTGTTTGCCCTTGCTTCTGGCCTCCCTTAGAAACGGATTCAACTTCCGTCTTATTTCACAGACAGTTGGTGAGAAATCCTCCCAACAAATACTCCTTCAGTTCTTGTTTTGCTTTCAGGATTTTGATCTTTTGTCTATAGAGGAACCAAGAAAGTGAGAGTGAGAGAAGGGCGGTGTGATCTGAAAGTAAAATTGTGACAGCAAGGATGCAGGAAAATGGGGCTGGATTGGTCGAAAAGAAAAGAAAAAGAGTAACGTGAAGTCAGGTGAAGAAGTGTGAATGAGTAAAAGGAATGGAATGAACCGGCTTGAGAGGATGCCATGGAAAATGATTGGAAAGCAGCTTAACAAAGACTGACAGAGGAAATGAAATATGGATGGTCCTGTACAACACTGATCATGGGGTGAACAGGTGTGGGAATGAAAGGTGGAATCTGAACAGGGTGGATACTGAGGGTTGGAATGCTGGGGAATGGTGTGGGAAGAGGAGACAGGTGAGGAAGACAGAGAAGAATGACTCTGGACAAGGTATCATAGGGGCAGGAAGAAAACGGGACAGACAGAGAACAGCAACTGGAGTAGATGCAAATGTAAGAGGTTAGTTAGTTAGTTAGTTAGTTTGTGTTTATAGGGTCCAGCGGACTACTAGGAGCCAAATCAGGACCTCAGCTATCATATCTAAGTCTCTAGATACAAATACCCACACTAGTATTAACACATCGCTTAAAATTTATGAGGACAAAAGCACAATTATCTGTTCAACTCCGACGGCACCTGTATACATAATTAAAACACTATATTTTATAAAATAAGTTTACCTCTTTCAAAAAAGAAAAAATAAGATCTACTGAAATCTCACGAAAAAGAACTGATAAATCACTGGTGGAAAAGAACTTCTCTCTGATACACATCAAATCAGCACATTCTGTCAAAAAATGATTAACACTGAACAAGCTGTCACACGCAACACACCATGGGGGGTCTTCCCCTCTGAGTATCCAACTGTGCGTTATATAGCTGTGCCCAATATGTAACCATGACAAAACCGATTCCTCTTTACGGTTACATACCACCGATGGGAAAGGATTGGTTAAATCTGGGCAAATTTTAAACAATTTATTATGAATTTGATTACACCATTCACTCAGCCACAGTTCACGACAATACAAACTAGATTTATGACGTAGATCAGAGTGAGGAACAAACTGCATAGGCCTCCTGGAAAGACTTGCACCGAGAGCTTGTTTGGCTGCTTTGTCCACCACTGAGTTACCATAGATTCCCATGTGGCTGGGGACCCACAAGAAAACTATATGCTTTCCCGAAGAGACAAGCCGAGTATGAAGATCATGAATATCAGCCAAAACTGGATGTGAAACTTCTCTTGTCGATAGAGCCGACAATGCCGACAATGAATCCGATAAAATAAGGAAATCATTCTGATCTGACCTGGACACCGCACTGAGGGCCAGATTTAAAGCCTTCAGTTCAGCAGTATAAACAGACGACCAATCCCGCAATCTTAACAAAGTAGGCTTCTGAGAATTGTTATCACACACAATGGCAGCTGCAGCCCTCTCACCTTTTTTAGAACCATCTGTAAAAATCTTGATAAAATCTTGATAAAGTTCACATTGCCCAAGATAAAGTTGTTTATATGCAGCACTCGAGGTGACCTCCTTTCGAAATTGAGTTAAATATAAATTAATCTCTGGATTGGCGACTTTCCAGGGAGGTACATCAGTCTGTAATGGACCGTCATCAACAGCATCAAGGTCAATGCCAGCTGCCCCGAAGTGGGGCAAAATACGAATACCCAGTGGAGGAATCTCATTTGGCTTTAGATCATATTTGGCTCTAAAAGGCGGGTTCATGACAATATCATAGGCAGGGTTTTCTGGATTAGCCCTCAGTTTCAGATAGTAATTCATGGAAAGACACAACCTCCTTAGCTCCAGAGGGGGTTCACCAGATTCAACATACAAACTCTCTTTTGGAGATGTGCGAAATGCTCCCAGAGCAATCCGCAGTCCTTGATGATGAATTGGATCAAGAGCTTTGAAGTAAGATTTTCGTGCAGAACCATACACCACACACCCATAATCTAGCTTTGGTCTCACCAAAGCCCGATACAATCGCAACAAAGTTCGCTTGTCTGCACCCCAATCAGTGTGACTAATAACCTTCAAAACATTCAAACCTGACTGGCAAGATTGTTTAATGTACTTAATGTGAGGCAAAAAAGAAAGCTTATTATCAAAAATAACCCCCAAAAATTTCACTTGTTTGGAAACTTTAATTACTTGACCATTGAGACTGATAGCTGGTTCTAAGACCTGAGATCTTTTCCTATGGAAATGAACACACTCTGTCTTAGTAGCTGAAAACTTAAATCCATTTTCAGTAACCCACTGCTGAACACGATTAACACACAACTGAAGTTGACGCTCAGCTGCAGCCAAAGTTTTCCCCTTGGCAGAGATGGAGAAGTCATCAACAAATAATGACTTATCAATTCCAGAATTTACTGACTGGACGATGTTATTAATCTTGAGATTGAACAGAAGTGGAGAAAGGATGCTACCCTGAGGGACACCCATCTCCTGCTCAAAAGGATCCGAAAAGGTCGAATGAAGCCTAACACTGCCTGTTAGACAAAAAATTAGCAATAAACATTGGTAAATTACCTTTGAAATCAAGTGCCTTCAAATCCTGGAGAATTCCATGCCTCCATGTTGTGTCATAAGCTTTTTCTAAATCAAAAAGAATAGAAACTACATGTTCTCCATTAATCAAAGCATTCCTGATAAAAGACTCATATCGAACCAGGTGATCAGTAGTACTGCGGTTGTTCCGAAATCCACACTGGGAAACATCTAAGGCCCCCAGACATTCTAACTGCCATAACAATCGAGAATATACCATTCTCTCCATAGTTTTACATAAGCAACTAGTGAGAGCTATAGGACGATAGTTGTTAGGGTCCGAATGATCTTTCCCTGGTTTAGGAATAGGGATAACAACCGCCTCTCTCCAAGAAGGTGGAAAATACCCTGAACACCAAACATGATTAAACAGAGACAACAACACCTTTAAACCCTCAGCTGGCAAATGTTGAATAAATTGATAATGAATGTCATCTGGTCCAGGAGCTGAGTTGTTGGCTTTCAAAATGGCGTCCTTTAACTCATCCATGCTGAAAACGCAGTTGTAATCCTCAGAACTATCTGGCACGAAGGAACAAGATTTTGACTCTGCTGATCTTTTGATACGCTGGAATTCCTTGCAATAATGATCAGCTGACGAATTTTGATGGATAGTAACAGCTAACAAGTTAGCAACCTCCTTTTTATTAGTAATAATCGATCCATTTACTTGCAAACATTTTATAACTGATGTAACCGACTTTCCCTTAATCTTACGGATTAGTTTCCAGACTTTCCTTGAATTGACCTTAAAGGACAGATTTGAACAAAAATTTTTCCAAGATTCTTTCTTCTTAGTTTTAAAAGTATACCGACACTTAGCCCTACACGCCTGATGTTTAACTTTGTTCCCCACCATAGGAAACCTAGCAAAAAGTCTTTGAGCACCTTTTCTCTTACCCTTCAAAGTTTTGCACTCTTTATCATACCAAGGGGTCTTAACATCATTTGGTTTATCACGGGACTTGGGAATAGCTTCCTTAGCACTCTCTACAATCACTTTAGTGAACTTCAAAACAGGATCATCATAACTCCGCAACAGATTCATAGGCAGTCTACTTAAAATCTGTTGCTGATAAAGACTCCAATCTGCAGAGCGAAACTTCCATGTTTCCCGAGGGGACTCCTGCATTTGCTTTGTAAAATAAATAAAAATCGGAAAGTGATCACTCCCGCTTAGGTCCGAATGAACCTGCCACTCTAAGTCCAAAAATAAGGAAGGGTCGGAAATGGACAAATCCAAGTGAGTCAAAGAACCAGAAGGAGAACAAAAGGTCGGTGAGCCTGAATTCAGAAGACAGAGATCATGATCCGATATAAAATCCTCAAGAACTTTCCCTTGAGAATTGGTGCAGTTACTTCCCCACTGTGGAGAATGGCCATTCAAGTCACCCAATAAAAGAAATGGGCGAGGGAGCTGAGAAATTAAACCATCCAACTGACTCTTCGAAATCACAGAAGATGGAGACAGATACAAACAACATATCGTAACGACCTTGTTTAACGAGATACGAGCTGCCACTGCCTCCAGATCCGTCTGAAGTGGAATTTCTGTATGTAGTACCGAATTATGAATATAAAGAGAAACGCCTCTCCTTGAAAAGTCTGCAGAAGCTGGCTTGAGTAAGCAGGAGAAACCAGGAATCTCATGCTTCTTACTTGCAGTTAAAAGGGTTTCCTGAAGAGCAATTACCGAAGATCTATACTCTGTCAATAATAGCTCAAGGTCCCGACAATTTGCTTTAACTCCCCTTATATTCCACTGGAGTATGTCCATGTTAGGTTGTTAAAAGAATATCTATCAGCCCTCTTCTCCAGAAACTTCACTGTCCACCAAAGAACTAAAACGGTTCTTCAAGACAAGGTCAGAAGCCGATGCTCCTGATAAATTTCTAAGTTGTTTGTTGCCATGCTTGGAATTTGCTCTTACTGGACTGAAACCTGCTGCACCAAATACCTGACTTCGAGATTTTCCCCTAGGAGGGTCTGGAGTCCGAAAAGGACGCTCCTCACTGCGTGCCTGTCTCATACTGCTGTTATTGGCCTGTGAGCGAGGGGACATCTCTTTCCTCCGATCCTTCACCCCTGACCTCTGATCCACAGCACTTTGTGCAACTGAAACACTTCTTCCCTCACCAGCAGGGACTGAAGCCTGTTGTACACTGCTGGACGGAACACTATTGCATTTCTGAGACAAAACCTCAACTGATTGTTCAAGTATAGTAAGCCGATCCAAAACCGATGACAACAATTCTGTCAATTTCTTCTCCAGAGCAGTGAATGGAGCTGCTCCCAGATCATCACCCGATGACCGGTTCGCAGAATCGTTAACCACCTTCTGTGCATAAGTCGCAGCCGAAGGAGTCCTGGCCTCCACTAGCCTTCTAGCCTCAAGAAAGGAACATTTCCTCTCAATCTTTACTTTCTGAATCTCGCATTCCTTTTTCCACACTGGACAACTTTTTGAATTTGCTGGATGATCACCCTTACAACTGACACAGTATACAGCATTTATACAAGATTCATCATGCTTCTTCTGTCCACAGTCACGACAGATCTCCTGACCCCGACAAGTTCGGCTGGAATGCCCAAAGCGTTGGCACTTGAAACACCGCAAAGGAGATGGTACAAAAGGCGTAACTTTCACTCGGACATAACCCACTTTGACAAACTCTGGGGGAGATGGCATAGCAAAAGTCAAGAATAGTGTGTTGGTTTCGATTAAGTCACTTCCTTTAGAGATTTTAACTCTATGGACCTGCAGAACACCCTGACTTTCCATCTCAGTCCGAATTTCTGATTCAGCAACTCCAGCCAAGTCAACACATCTGATTACCCCTTTCGAGTAGTTGAGAAAGGGGTGAATGGAAACCTTAACTGTGATCTGCATGAGTTGAGAACCATCCCTTTTCAGCAGCAACCGAGACGCCGCTTCCGTAGCACAGTTAACAAGGTAACTACCAGATCGGAGTCTTTTGATCATTTTAAATCCTGTGGACGAAACTCCCTCGAACCACTTGCAAACAGCGAACGGAGAAATCCGAGCAATGGATTCTTTCGGATCTTTTGCTTCCACTAAAAGGAAGCTTGGCCATGTGTTTTGGATACCCTTTCTCTTTGCCACTTCTCTTATCTCATTATCTGAATCTGAATCTCTATTCATAGTCTCGTCCATAAGCGTGCCATGTCCATCATCATTTCTTCTCTTTTTGTTAGGGGGTAATTGTTTAGATGTCATAATGAAAGGAAAAAACTTCACCTCCCCTACTCCCCACCCGCCATCGAGTGCCCACAAGGGCGATGCCCCTAAGCGGTCCTCCAGCAAAGGGAAACACCAGGGTTATAGTGCAGGTATACACCGCGTGGCATGCGCTCCACCCCATCCACCAGGCTCATGACCAACTGCCGGGAACGGACAGGAGGCCACTCACCTGGCTTCCAGGACAAGCAACGTGGCACACGGTTTGACCCATGCCATGCCCACACTGTGAAGGCGACCGGTTGACAGCATTGGGCCCCATGCTGCCCCCCGTCTAGGGGAAGTCCGGGCCAAAGTGGCGTGTTGAGGGGCACGGATCCTACTCCGAGTCCCTCTCAACCACCAGGACACCATTCTCCCCCGACACGGGCCGCACCGCACGGTCAACACGGTGGACCAAGAGGCCACAGAGAAAATAGAAAGTGCTACAGAAGACTTGTGAAAAAAGGAAAAGAATAGGGTAAAGATCCGTAAAGGCAGAAGATAGACAAAACAGAAAACTGCAGATTAATAAGGAGAATGCTGAAAGAGAAATGCAGGTGAAAGAACCATGGGTAGGCAGAAAAAACACAAAAAACAGAGAAAAAGAAAGCCCACTTAAAACAAAGTCCCACCCTCAAGGGGCACAAGAGGGTGACCCTGAGAACTAAAAATAAGACACCCCACCCAGGTCCCCCAGGGCAGACCCCGGTGGGGGGAAATGTAAGAGGATCCACATGAATTTGGAAAGAATCTGAGGATGGTGGGTAGTGGAACAGTCATGAATGGCAAAATGTTGGAGTTGGTATGGAAAGGCAATGCAACAGAAGGCAAGTTTATGAAGATCAGGAACCAGCAGAGAGCGAGATCTGGTTTTGAGTACAAGTCAAACAGAATGAAAGAAAAGTTGCAGGCGTTAAAAATGGAAGTTAACAATGCAAAAAGAAAATGATAGAAACTGGAAAGTGCGAGAGACTGAATGGATTTAATTTAAGTTGAGGCAGAAACATGGGGAGTGGTGATAAGGCACCAAGCAAGTAGGAAAGAATGGAATGCAGAGTTCACTAGAAAGGTATGAACACCTGAGGTTTGGAAGAGAAAAGGGAAGGATGAAAACTTAAGAACACAGGATGTCTTCCATGTCAGTAAACAAGTAGTAAAATGGAAAGACGGTGGTTGGAAAAGACCAGACATAAACAGGAAATTAAGCACCATTCAGTTTACATAAAAAGTCTGGCTGGCCACGGAAGCAAAATGCAGTGAAAAGCATGTTTGTTTCAGGCAGGAGCTGATGTGGATGCAAAGCTGATACTGCAGTGAGCTGGGACTAAGAAGTGGTGTACACATCCTCCTCCTCGTTCCTAGCTAAATGTTACATAGGAGATGAACGGTGACAGCTTTGAATTCAAGATTCAAAATGGGTCCAAAAGGTGAAGGTTCGCAAATTTAAGCAAAACTTTGAGTTTCCAGAAGAACAAAATTGAACGGCGGCAGAAAGGTGGGAGGGGAGGTACTGCCATGGAGCTGGCAAATAAGTGGTGCATCCAGCCACCTAAGTCCCATCTCCATATGGCATACAAAAGGTGTAACTGTGATAAATACACCCCCTCCTCCTCCCAAATGAAAGAAGCGGACTGCTGTCTGTATAGTTTGGGAACACCGTATCGCGCATTTTTCTGTCATGTTTGCGAGTTCTGGAGAAGATAAATTTGCTGAAAAATCATGCGGCTGTTTTCTGCTGTGTATCATTTAAAGCAATAATAATTTCCACTCTGTATTGTGAGTTTAGTGGCATTTTGGCCCCAAACACTGATAACAAAAAGATGTGAATATATCGAGAAGCAGGCAGAATATAAGGGGATAGAAATCTAAGGAAACCATCTTGAGCTCAGGGGCTTAAAAAAAAAAAAGAAATAGTGCTGCATCAAGTGAGAATAGTATCTTTGCGATTTCGGGAAAGGGAACTACTAGAAAAATAAACATGAGACATTGGGACAAAGGAAAACAGCTTTGTCAAAGGAGAAGTAGCAAACCGAATGCAAGTAAAAGAAAATGGGAACGAATGATTTGGTATACTGAACATTTGTGGGAAAGTGCCAATTTTGAGAGAAGATAAGTTTAAAGACATGAAAGGGATAGTTGAAGGTCGATTGGAATGCTGGAAAAAAAAAACTGCAGCAAAAAATTAGTGAAAGATGAGAAGCAGCAAAGGATGTAATGCAGAAAAGTGGAATAACCATGAGTACAAGAGGAACTGGAATGCAAATAGTTTTGAGCAGAATGTGTTGTAACAGCTGTGGGAATGGTTGGTAAAATCGGAGAGAGGTAGATCAGTGGATACTGACACATGTTTAGTTCAACTTGTCAATGGATAGAAAAGCAGCAATACATTGCAAATAACCAGTGACCTCAAGCTCAAAGGGACTTAACAATTAAAAGTTGGAGGCGTTAAAAAATGGAAGTTAATGTAAAAAGAAAGTTACAGAAATCGGGAACTGTAAGAGACTGAATGGATTTAATTTAAGTTGAGGTGGAAACACGGGGAGTAGTGATAATGCATAGGAGATAAATGGTGACAGCTTTGAATTCAAGATTCAAAATGGGTCCAAAAGGTGAAGGTTTGCAAATCTAAGCAAAACTTAGTTTCCAGAAGAACAAAATGGAATGGCGGCAGAAAGGTGGGAGGGGAGGTACTGCCATGGAGCTGGCAAATAAGTGGTGCGTCCAACCACCTAAGTCCCATCTCCATATGGCATACAAAAGGTGTAACTGTGATAAATACACCCCCTCCTCCTCCCAAATGAAAGAAGCGGGCTGCTGTCTGTATAGTTTGGGAACACCGTTTCGCACATTTTTCTGTCATGTTTGTGACTTCTGGAGAAGATAAATTTGCTCAAAAAATCACGTGTCTGTTTTCTGCTGTGTATCATATAAAGCAATAATTTCCACTCTGTATTGTGAGTTTAGGGGCATTTTGGCCCTAACACTGATAACAAAAAGATGTGAATGTATCAAGAAGCAGGCAGAATATATGGGGATAGAAATCTAAGGAAACCGTCTTCAGCTAAGGGGTTAAAAAAAAAGTAGTGCTGCGTCAAGTGAGAATAGTAAGCTTTGCAATTTCGGGAAAGGGAACTACTAGAAAAACAAACATGAGACATTGGGACAAAGGTAAACAGCTTT
Source organism: Conus canariensis (assembly GCA_033310375.1). NCBI lineage: Eukaryota > Metazoa > Mollusca > Gastropoda > Neogastropoda > Conidae > Conus > Conus canariensis. Next base: position 6,723,705 of record CM065745.1, read on the forward strand.
GTCAAAGGAGAAGTAGCAAACCGAATGCAAGTAAAAGAAAATGGGAACAAATGATTTGGTATACTGAACATTTGTGGGAAAGTGCCAATTTTGAGAGAAGATTAATTTAAAGACATGAAAGGGATAGTTGAAGGTCGATTGGAATGCTGAAAAAAAAAAACTGCAGCAAAAATTAGTGTAAGATGAGAAGCAGCAAAGGATGTAATGCAGAAAAGTGGAATAACCATGAGTACAAGAGGAACTGGAATGCAAATAGTTTTGAGCAGAATGTGTTGGAACAGCTGTGGGAATGGTTAGTAAAATCGGAGAGAGGTAAGACAGTGGATATTGACACATGTTTAGTTCAACGTGTCAATGGATAGAAAAGCAGCAATACATTGCAAATAACCAGTGACCTCAAGTTCAAAGGCACTTAACAATTAAAAGTTGTAGGCATTAGAAATGGAAGTTAACAATGTAAAAGGAAAGTTGTAGAAATCGGGAATTGTAAGAGACTGAATGGATTTAATCTGAGGTGGAAACACTGGGAGTGGTGATAATGCATAGGAGATAAACGATGACAGCTTTGAATTCAAGATTCAAAATGGGTCCAAAAGGTGAAGGTTTGCAATTTAAGCAAAACTTCAAGTTTCCAGAAGAACAAAATGGAACAGCGGCAGAAAGGTGGGAGGGGAGGGTACTGCCATGGAGCTGGCAAATAAGTGGTGCGTCCAGCCACCCAAGTCCCAGCTCCCTATGGCATACAAAAGGTGTGACTGTGATAAACACACCCCCTCCTCCTCCCAAATGAAAGAAGCGGACTGCTGTCTGTATAGTTTGGGAACACCATTTCACGCATTTTTCTGTCATGTTTGTGACTTCTGGAGAAGATAAATTTGCTGAAAAATCATGTCTGTTTGCTCCCATGTATAATATAAAGCATTACTTTCCACTCTGTAATGTGTGTTTAGTGGTATTTCGGTTCCTAACACTGACAACAAAAAGATGTGAATATATCAAGAAGCAGGCAGAATATAAGGGGATAGAAATCTAAGGAAGCCATCTTGAGCTAAAGACAAAAAAAAAAACAAGTAGTGCTGCAACATGTGAGAATAGTAAGCTTTGCGATTTTGGGAAAGGGAACTACTTAAAAATAAACATGAGACATTGGGACAAAGGAAAACAGTTTTGTCAAAGAAGTAGTGAACCAAATGCAAGTAAAAGAAAATGGGAAAGAATGACTTGGTACACCAAACAATTGTGGGAAAGTGCCAATTTTGGGAGAAGATAAATTTAAAGACACGGACGGGATAGGTGGAAGGTCGATTGGAACGCTGAAAAAAAAAGCTGCAGCGAAAATTAGTGAAAGATGAGAAGCAGCAAAGGATGTAAAGCAGGAAAATGACAACAGCGATTACAAGAGGAACTGGAATGCAAATGGTTTTGTGCAGAATGTGTTGGAACAGCTGTGGGAATGGTTGGTAAAACCGGAGAGAGGTAGAACAGTGGATATTGACACGTTTAGTTCAACGCGTCAATGGATAGAAAAGCAGCAATACATTGCAAATAACCAGTGACCTCAAGCTCAAAGGGACTTAACAATGAAGACTGTGTAATGTGTGGAAGAGGAAGGGGACGGAAACTGCAGAAGGGACAGTGACAATGGTAAAACTTGACTGTGGAAATGAGAAGGAAATGCCAACGATGAACTCTGGAGGACACGGAACAGGAAGAGTGAAACCTTGCCAACGAGATAAACAGCCATGAGAACTGGAGAAGTGAGGAAAAGAGAAGTTACAGATGGTTAGGGAGGTGACAACAGTGTGTGCGTAGGGATAAGTGCCAGAATGAGACAAGGAGATTGAAAAGAGCTGAGGAAGGGAGTAGATGGTTGGAGGGTCTGTACGCATGTTAATCAGAATAAGGCGGATGGAATGACATGGAAGAAAAAATGAAGTATGAGATGAGCTGGAAGAAGAAATGGAAATTAGAGGGTTTTGAATAGAGCTGCAGAAACTGGAGTTCATTCTCAATAAAGATCAGCATTTTCACCATGAACATCACACACACACACACACACACACACACACACACACACACACACACACACACACACACACACACAGTATGACAGTGGCTAGGGGTGATCGGTTACAGTAGAGATGGACATAACAGGGAAGGCAGTCTGAGGTAAAAGGTATGACAACAGATAGGAGAGGTCGTTTAGAATAGAAAGAGATGGACATAACAGGGAAGGCAGTCTATGAGGTAAAAAGGTATGACAACAGATAGGAGAGGTCGTTTAGAATAGAAAGAGATGGACATAACAGGGAAGGCAGTCTATGAGGTAAAAAGGTATGACAACAGATAGGGGAGGTCGTTTAGAATAGAAAGAGATGGACATAGCAGTGAATGGAGCCCATGACCTCAGAAGATAGGACCATGGATAGGGGTGGCCAGTTAGGACAGGAAGAAATGGACATAGCAATGAATGGAGTCCATGACCTCAGAAGATATGACCATGGATAGGGGGGCCAGTTAGGACAGGAAGAAATGGACATAGCAATGAATGGAGTCCATGACCTCAGAAGATATGACCATGGATAGGGGTGGCCAGTTAGGACAGGAAGAAATGGACATAGCCATGAATGGAGTCCATGACCTGAAGGTATGATAGTACATAGCGCTGGTCATTTAGAATAGAAAGAGATGGACATGGCAGTGAAGAGTCTACAGTCTCACAAGGTGTGACAGCGGGTAGGGGCAGTTGGTCAGGATACAAAGAGATGGACATGGCAGGGAAGACAGTCCACAGTCTCACAAGGTGTGACAGAGGATAGGGGTGGTCGGTGAGGATATGAAGAGATGATCATGGCAGGGAAGCGAGTCTACAACCAATGGCAACAAGGCATGGGGCCATTCCAGTTATGTTCCCACTTTTATGAAAAAAAGAATGGATGGGAAAATGAAATGGGGAATGAGTTGGGTAGCCATGACAATGCTGGAAATGAGAAGGGACATGTTTAGGGAGAGCGTACGTTGTGGTGCGTGCGTGCGTGCGTGCGTGCGTGCGTGTGTGGTGTGTGTGTGTGCGTGTGCGTGCGTGGTGCATGCGTGCGCTCGCGCGAGCAAGGTAAACGGCGGAATAGGATATGACACTGGGTTACAGTGACCAAATGTGGATAAGAGACATGAAAGGAATGAACAGAAGTGGATGGTAATAAGGTGGAACATGGAGGGAGGGGTGGAAGGGAACAAGAAGGGGTGGTGGTGGCAACGAAAAAAAAAGCAAGGTCTGGACCGAGTAGGATCAGGGTCAGCAAGGGAACATGGGAACGGTCGGTAGACAGTGGAAACAGTGGACGGAAAATGGAAGAGGAGTGGGGAAAACAAGGGATGAAGGGAAAGGACACGGAAGAAACTGTTGGAATCCATTTTGAATTTTGTTGATTATACCCCGAACGACATACGGGCTTCAAATTTCATTCTCTTTTCTTTCTTTCTTTTTGAGTTGTAATCATTATGATCTAGCCCACAAAACAAAGCCTTTTCTGGTCTGTCAATATCACCAACAAAATATTGTTATATAAAAAAAATCAGATCACAAAAAAAAGAAAAAACTGAAAAGGAAACAAACATCATCTGTATGTGATTTAGCTAAACTGTCAATATCTTAAGAATATAAAATTAGGCTGTGCTACAAACAAATGGCATTTCATTGATTTTTCACAAGAAGAAAAAACGGGGCAAAAGGTAATGAACGGTATGTCATTGCCACAAATAATACATGATTACATAGGCAAACAGACACTGGAGAGTGGACACCAACTTATGTCCTTGTTACTTTCTAACGGCTTTCCGACCCATCTCATTTTCATCATTATCTTCACATCTGGCCTCATATTCCCCATGAGCGATCGTCTCAAGTGATCTTTCCTCAGCACACTTCTCTTCTTCTGTCTTCTGTTTCTATTTTCCACCTCCTTCCATGAAGATATCTTTCTCCATTACTGCTGTGTACCACTTCACTGACCATCCTCCTCGTCTTGTTCATTATCTTATTTCTGCAAATTTCCTGCCCCTTTTTCTGATGCAGTGATGTGTATTTTTAGGTTTTTAGCCACAACGTTTGGTCGTTTCATTTACTTTCTCCCAGTTCCCACTCTCCTTTCTAAAAGCTGTGCACGCCAGATAGCTGGTGGAGTCCTTACCAAAAACAAGCAAGTTTTAAAGAGCGATATGTGGTGTTTTAAAAAAGTCCAAGGGGGGGTTTGTTAGGAATATGGATGATTACAAACAAGCCCAATTTCATTCGGTGTCTGTGAACTTTTGGAAAGAAGGAAAAAACACTTTTCCCAAAAGGTGGAGCAGAAATGGCTGGCTCAGAATTTTTTAAAAGGGGGTTTTTGCCCCAAACGATACCCGGCCCCCCCCCCCCCCTTTTGGGCAGCAGGGCCCCAAACCCCAATTTTTTCCCCTTTTAAAAATCCCCCCCCCCCCCCACCCCCCCCTTGCCCCCCTAAAACCCCCCCTTTTAAACCCAAAAATTTTTTTTCCCGGGGGGCCCCCTTTTTTTGTTCCCCCTTTTCCCGGGGGGGGGGCCCCCCCCAAAGGGGGGGGCCCCGGGGCAGAGGGGAAAAAAAAACCTTTTGGAAAAAAGAAAAACAACCCAGGCCCCCCGGGGGGTTTTTCCTGAAACCCTTGGCCCCGTGGTTTTGGGCCCCAAAAACCCCAACCATCTTTTCCCCCTTCCCCCCCCCCAAAAAGGTGGGGGGCCCCAAAAAAAAGGAAAACCAGATTTTTGTTTTTCCGGGGGGAAAAAGGGCCCTTTTTTTTTTTTCCTTCATCGGGGAAAAGGGGGGGCCCGGGCTGGGAAAAGGGGGGGTTTTCCTTTTGGGGTTGACGAACCCCCTTTTGGGCCAAAACCCGGGGCAAAAAGGGGAAAATACCCCCCTGCTCGGGGGGGTTTTTGGGAAAGGGGAAACACAGTGGGGGTAAAGGCCCAAACCAAAGTCCCTGGCCCCCCCGGGTTTGGGGGGCCCCCCAAAAAACCCCAAATTTGGGGGACGAAAAGATTTTTAGCCCCCCCCCCCCCCAACCCCTGGGGAAAAAAGGGGTTTTAAGATGGCCCCCCCCCATGTAGGCGAATCAACGGGCCCCTTCCGGGGTAAAGCAAACCCCAAAATTCGCGGGGGGGTTTTTTTGGCCATATTCATTTCCCCCCTGGGGGCCCGGGGCCCCGGGTTTTTGGGGTGGGGGGAAACGCCCCCCCCAGGAGGCAAAAAAAATTTAAAAAGGGCTGGGCCCCCCCGGGCCCCAAAAACCCCAGGGGGGAAAAGGTTTTTTAAAAACCAAAAACCAACGTTATAACGGGAAAACCCCCAAAAAACCCCCCAAAGGGGCCCTTTTTTCCCCTGGGGAAAAAAAAAAGGGGGGGGCCCACATTTTTTTGGGGGAAGGGGAAAATGAAAATTCGTTTTTTTTTAAACCAAACCCCCCAAACCCCGGGGAAAAAAAACCCAAAAGGCCCCTCATACGGGACTTTTTTTAAGTCCCTGATGGGTTTAAAAGGCCCCCCCTTTTACCCCTTTTTCCAAAAAATTTTTAAATTCTTTAAACGGGGGCCAAATTCCCCGGGGGGTTTTTTTCCCCATGCATTTTTGGGTTTTCCCCCCTTTTAAAAGCCAAATCCCAAAGTAAAAAAAGGAAAAAAAAACCCCGGGAATACACCTTAGGGGTTTTCCCCAAAAAAATATTGACCCCCCATTTTTTGAAAACCCCCCCATTGTTTTAAAAAAAAAGTGTTTGGGGAAAAAAAAAACCCCAAAAAATTTCCCCCCGTTTAAAAACCATGAAATTTAACCCTTACTTTTAAAGCAGGCAAAAGGGGGCCAAAAAAAATTTCCCAAAAAATTTCCCAAAACCCAAAAAATAAATTATAAATATGATAAATTTTTTGGGGGTGCCCTTTTTTAACGAAATTGGGGGTTTTTTTTCCTCCCCCCCCCCCTTCCCCCCCCAAAAAACCCGAAAAAAAAACCCCCATATGAGTGACCCCCCCCATCCTTTTGAAAAGGGGGTTTTTTTCCCCACTCCAAATTCCCCTTTGGGGTTTTACAAAAACGTGAAAAAAACCCCACGAGGGGAAAGAAAAGAAGGAAGAAAGAGAAGAGAGGAGGAGAAGAGAGAGGGGAAAAGAGAGAAAAGAGAAAAGGAGACCCCCCCAAAGCCCCAGGGGGAAAATTCCCCTGGAGTACCCCCCGACGGCCCCCCCAAAAAAAAAAAAAAAAAAACCCCCAAAATTTTTAAACTCCCCTAAAAGGGGTTTATAGTTTGGGAAAATTTTTCCCCCCCTGAAAAAAAAAAATTTAAAAACCCCTTACCCAATTTTTTGGAGGGGGGGCCCCCCCCCTTTCCCCCTGTTTAATGAGAGGGGGGCCCCGCCCCCTTTTTCGGAACCCCCAAGGGGGGAACGGGTTTTTTGGGAAAAGGGGGGGAAAACCAATTGTTTTTGGGAAAAACAAACCAGCCCGGGGGGGAAAAAAAAAAAAAAGGGTTTTCCCTTTTGCCCCGTTTCCCCCCCCCTTTCCCCAAAAAACCCTTTTTTAAAAGACAGAGCCCCACCGGGTTTTTAAATGATAAAAAAAAGGGGGGTTTTTTCCACCCCATCGCCCCTTTAGAGGGGGAAAATTCCCCCCCTTTTTCCCCCCCCTTGGGGAAAGTTTTAAATACGTTTTAATTTTCACCATCCCCCTTTTTTTTAAAAAACCCATAAAACCCCAGCTTCCCTTGAAGATAAAAAATCCTAAATTGGCCCCCTTCCAATCCCCCCCTTTTTTGGGAGGGGGAAAATTTCCCTTTTTCCCCCCTTTAAAAAAAAGTACGGTTCCCCCGGGCAAAAACCCCCCTTCCCCAAAACCCCCACAGATTTTGGCCCCCCCTTTAAAAAAGCTCCCTTTTGGCCCCCAACCCCCCCCCCCAAATTTTTTCCCTTTCCCCCTTTGGGGGGCCCCTTACCTGGGGGAAAAAAAGGTTTTTCCCCCTTTCCCCGGGTTTTTTTCCCCCCCCCCCCAGGGAAAAAAACAGGGGGGCCCCCATTGGGGCCCCCCCCCCCCCAAAAACCCCCTCTGAAACCCCTTTTTTGGTTTTTCATCTCCCGGGGAAAAGAAAAGGGCCAACAGCCCCCCTTTTGGGGAAAAAAAAAAAGGGGGGGGGGGGAAAATAAGAAAAAAAAGGGGGCCCCAAAGGGTAGGGGGTGGGTGGGGGAAAGGTTAACCCTTTTTTTTTTTTAAATTTTGTTTCCTTTCCCTTCCCAATTTGGGGGTTAAATTTTTTGGCCCCATGGGAAAGAAGGAAAAAAAAAAAGGGTTTAATAAGTTTTAAAAACAAAAAAGGGAAAGGGAAAATTTTCCCCATTTGGCCCCCTTGAAAGCTTTAAACCCTTAACACCCCAATTTTTGTACAATGGTTTTTTTTAAATTATCATTTTTAGCGGCCCGGGGTCAAATTGGTCACCCTTCCCCGGGTTTTTTTAAACGGGGGTTTCGTTTTAAAACCAACCCCCAATCAAGACCCAAAAAAAAGCGTGGGGGGGAAAAACCCCAAGGCAAAAAGCGGGGGTCCCCCTTTGGTTTTTTTCACAGGAAAATAAAAATTTTTCCAACCCAAAATGAAAAAACCCCCTTAAAAAGGGGGGCCCAAAACAAATTTAATCAAAAAAAGGGAACAGGGGGGGGAAATGAGAAAAAGGGGTGAAAGAAGAAAGAAGAGAGGGGGAAAAGAGAGGGGAGAGAGAGAGAGGGGAGAGAGGAGAGAGCCCGGGTTTTCGGGGCCCCCCAAAAAACCTTGCCCCTTTGGAAAGGTAGAGGTTTTGTGTTTTTGGCAATGTGAAAATTTTTGTTTAAAAAAAGTTGTATAAACAAAATTTCCCCCAAGGGGGTTTTTTGGGGAAAAAAATTTTTTAAAAAAATTTTAAGAAAAAAAAACCCCTCCCCCACTTTAAAACCCCCCCAAACCAGGGGAAACCCCCCCTTTTCCCCTTTACAGCCCCAAATGAGTTTTTTTTTTAAAAAGCAAGGGAGTTGCTTGGGGGGGGGGTGGGGGGGGGGGGGGGGAAGGGGGGGCAAAAAAAAATCCCTTTTCCCCCCAAAGGGGGGTTTTTTTTAATAAAAAAAAAATTCCCAAAAAAACCCTGGGGGGAAAAAACCCCCCCCCCCCAAAAAAAAAAAAAACCCGGGGGGGGGGGGGGGGGGGGGAAAAAAAAATTTTTAAAAAAAAAAAGGGGGGGGGTTGGGGGGAAAGGGGGGGGGGGGAAAAAAAAAAAGGAAAAAGGAAAGAAAAAAGGAAGAAAAAAAAAAAAAGGGGGAAAGAAAAAAAAAAAAGGGGGGGGGGGGGGGAGGGGGGGGGGAAAAAAAAAGGGGGGGGGGGGGGCCCCCAAACCAAAAAAAAAGGGGGGAAAAGGGGGTTGGGGGGGGGAAAAAAAGAAGAAAAAAAAGGGGGGGGGGGAAAAAAAAAAAAGGGGGAAAAAGGGGAAAAAAAAGGGGAGAGGGGAAAGGGGGGGGGAAAAAAAGGGGAAAAAAAAAAAAGGGGGAAAAAAAAAAAGAACAAAAATTTTTTTTTTTAAAAAAAAAAAGGGGAAAAAAAATTTTCCCAAAACCCCCCCAAAAAATTTAAGAAAAGAAAAAAACCCCAAAAAAGGGGGGGGGGAAAAAAAAAAAGGGGGGGGCCCAAAAAAAAAAAAATTTTGGGGCCCCCCCCCCCCAAAAAATTTTTGGGGGTTCCCCCCCCCCAAACCCCGGGGGTTTTTCCCCCCCCCTTTTTTCCCCCCCTTCCCCCTTTTTTTTTCCCCCTTTTTTTGGGGGGGGGGGGCCCCCCCCCCCCCCAAAAAAAAAAAAAAAAAAAACCCCCCCCAAAACCCCAAAACCCCAAAAGGGCCCCCCTTTTAAAAAAAAAAAAAAAATTTTTTTAAAAAATTTTTTTTTTTTTTTCCCCCCCCAAAAATTTTTCCCCCCCTTTTAAAAACCCCCCCCTTTCCCGGTTTTTTCCCCCTTTTTTTTCCCCCCTTTTTTTTCCCCCCCCTTTTTTTCCCGGGGTTTTTTTTCCCCCCCCCAAACCCCCCAAAAATTTTTTAAAAAAAAAAAAAGGGGTTTTTTCCCCCCTTTTTTTTTTCCCCCCCCCTTTTTTTTCCCCCCCCTTTTTTTAAAAGGGCCCCTTTTTTTTTTTCCCCTTTTTTTTCCCCTTTTTTTTTTTTTAAATTTTTCCCCCAAATTTTTTTTTTTTTTTTTTTTTTTTTTCCCCCTTTTTTTTTCCCTTTTTTTCCCAAATTTTTTTTTTTTTTTTTAAACCCCCCCCCCAAAAATTTTTCCCCCCCCCCCCAAACCCCCCCCCCTTTTTCCCCCCCTTTTGGGGGGGGGTTTTTCCCTTCGGGGTTTTTTTAAACCCCCCCCAAAATTTTTTCCCCCCCCCCCCCTTGGAAAAATTTTGGGGGAAAGGGGCCCTTTTTTTTTTGGGGGGGGGGGTTTTAAAACCCCCCCAAAAAAAATTTTTTGGGGGGTTTTTTTTTCCCCCCCCCCCCTTTTTTTTTTAACCCCCCCCCCAAAAAAAAAAAAAAAAAAACCCCCCTTCCCCCCCCCCCTTTTTTTTTTTTTTTTTTGGGGGGGGGGGGGGGGCCCCCCCCCCCTTTTTTTTTCCCCCCCTTCCCCCCGGGGTTTTTTTTTTTTCCCCTTTTCCCCCAATTTTAAAATTTTTTAAAAAATTTTGGGGGGGGGGGGGAAAAAAAAAAAAGGGGCCCCCCCCAAAAAAAACCCCTTTTTTTTTTTTTTTTTTTTTTTTTTTTTTTTTTTTTCCCTTTTTTCCCCCCTTTTTTTTTTTGGGCCCCCCCTTTTTTTTTTTGGTCTTTTTTTTTTCCCCCCCCCCCAAAAAATTTTTTTTTTTTTTTTTTAATTTTTTTTTTTTTTTTTTTTTTCCTTTCCCCCTTTAAAACCACCTTTTTCCAGTTTTGGTCCCCCCCCCCCACCCCCCTTTGCCCCGGGTTTTTTTTCCTTTGGGGTGCCCTTTGTTTTTTTTCCCTAAACCCTTGGAAAATTTTCCCTTTTTTTGGGCAAAAAAAAACCCCCCAAACCCGCCTTTTTAATTTTTTCCCCCATTTCCCCCCCCGGGCCTTTTAAAGCGGGGGGCCCTCGTTTTCCCCTTCCAAACCCCACCTTGCCCCCCCCCCAAAGGCCCCCCCCCCACCCATGTTTTTGAAGCCCCGGATTTTTTTTTCCCGGGCCTTTTGGAAATTTCCTTTCCAGGATGGTTTTTTAAAGGGGAAATTTTTCAGTTTTTTTCCTTTGGGCGACAGTAAAAAGGGGCCTTTAATGTCAGCCCAAATTAGGGGGGGGAAAAACCCAACCCTTTTTTTCCCCCCCCTTGGGTAAAACTTTTTTTGGGGTTTGGGTTTTTCCCCCTTTTTTGGCCCCTTCCCCCCCCTGTCCCTGGGCAAAATGCCCGGAAAATATAAATTCCAAGGGCCCATGGGGAAACCTTTGGGGGTTATCCCCCCAAAAAAATTTCCAAAACCCCAAGCCCCCCTTTTTTTAAAAAACCCCCCAAAAAAAATTTTTTAAAAGGGGCCAAAAACAGTTTAAAACACTCCCCAAAAAAAATTTCCTTAATTCCCCCCCCCCCCGACAGGGAAAAAAAACCCAACCAAAACTTTTTTAATTCAATAAAATTTGATCACCCGTTTTTGGAAACCCCCAAAAAATTTTTAAAAATCAAGAATTGGGAAAAACCCAATTATGGGTGCAAAAAATTTTTAAAAATTGAAAAAGGGGGTCCCCACCCCCCATTTTGAAAATTTTCAAAACCCAAACCGACGTCCAAAAATGCCCCAAAAATTTTCCAAATATTGGGGGGGGTGACCCGCCTTTTTTGGCCCTTGATGAAAGTCCAAGGCTCACGGGTCCCCCCCCCATTTTCCCCCAAGGGAAACCTAAAACCAAACCCCGGGGAGGGTTTTTTTCCCCCGGGGGGGAAACCCCCTGCCCCCCCCCCGCCCCCAGTTTTTTTCCCCTGAAAAAAGGAAAAGGGCCCCCCCGAAATTTGTGGGGGGGGGTTTTTTTTTGGGGAAAAAAGGGGCCCCCCCCCGGGGGGGGACCCCCCCCAAAATTTTTTTTTGGGGGGGAAAAAAAAAAAAGGGGGGGGGCCCCCCCCCCCCCCCCGGGGCCCCGGCCCCCCGGGGGGAAAATTTTTAAAAAAGGCCCCCCCGGGGCCCCCGGGGGGGGGGGCCCCCCCCGGGGGTTTTTTTTTTTTTAAAAAAAAAACCCCCCCCCCAAAAAAACCCCCCTTGGGGGAAACCCCCCCCCCCCCCCGGGGGGGGGCCCCCCGGGGGGGTTTTTTAAAAAGGGGGTTTTAAAAGGAAGGGGGGGGTTGGGGGGTTTTTTTAAAAAAAAAAAAAACCCGGGGCCCGGGGGCCTTTTTGGGGGGGCCCCCCAAAAGGGGAAGGGGGGTCCCCCCCCCCGGGGGGTTTTTGGGGGGGGGAAAAAAAAAAAAAAAAACCCCCCCCCCTTTTTTTTTTTTTCCCCTTTTTTCCCCCTTCTTTTTTCCCCCCAAGGGGGAAAAAAGGGTTTTTTCCCCCCCCCTTTTTGGGGGGGTTTGGGGGGAACCCCCCCCCCAAAAAAAATTTTTTTTTTCCCCTTTGGGGGGGGGGAAAACCCCCCAAAAAGGGCCCCCCCTTTTTAAAAAACCCCCTTTAAAGGCCGGTTTTTTTTTTAAAAAGGGGGGGGGGAAAAAAAAAAAAAAGGGAAAAAAAAAAAAAAAAAAAAAAAAAAACCCAAAAAAAAAAAAAAAAATTTGGGGTTTTTTTTTTTTTGGGCCCCCTTTTTTGGGGAAAGGGGGCCACCCCCCCCGGGGGCCCCCCCAAAAATTTTTTCCCCCTTTTTTTTTAAAAAAAAAAATTTTAAAAAAAGGGGGGGAAAAAAAAAAAACCCCCCGGTTTTTTTTTTTTTTAAAAAAAAAGGCCGGCCCTTAAATTTTTTAAAAAAAAACCCCCAAAACCCCCCCCGGGGGGGGGTTTTTTTAAACCCTTTTTAAAAATTTTTTTTTCCCCCGGGGGGGGTTTTTTTTAAACCTTTTTTAAAAAATTTGGGGGTTTTTAAAAACGGCCCCCCCTTTTGGGGTTTTTTTTAAAGGGGAAATTTGGAAAAAAAAAAAGGAAATTGGGGAAATTTTCCCCCCAAAAAAGGGGAAAAAACCCCCCGGAAAAATTTTTTTTTTTCCCCCAAAAAAAAAAAATTTTTAAAAAAAAAAATTTTCCCGGCCCCCCTTTTTTTTTTCCCCCAAAAAATTTTTTACCCCCCCCCCCTTTTTTTTTTAAATTATTTTTTCCCCCCCCCCCCCTTTAAAAAACCCCAAAAAAAAGGGGGCCCCCTTTTTTAAACCATTAAAAAGGGTTTTTTTTTTTTTTTTTTTTTTTTTTTTAAATTGGGGGGGGGGAAAAAAAGGGGGGGGGGGGGGGGGGGGGGGGGGGGGGGGGGGGCCCCCCCCTTTTTTTTTTCCCTTTTTTTTTGGGGTTACCCTTTTTTCCCCCTTTTAAAAAAAAAAGGGGTTTTTTTTTTCCCCCCCAAAAAAAATTTTTTTTTTGGGGCCCCAAAGGGGAAAAAAAAACCCAAGGGGGGGTTTTTTTCCCCTTGTTTTTTTTTAAAAAAATTTTTTAAAAAAAAAAAAAAAAAAAAATTTTTTTTCCCCCTTTTTTTTTCCCCCCCCTTTTTTTTTTCCCCCCCCCCCCAAAAAAAAAGGGGGAAAAAAAAACCCCCCTTTTAAAAAAATTTTTCCCCCTTTTTAAAAGGAAAAATTTAAAATTAAGGGTTTTTTTTTTAAAGGGGTTTTTTTTCCCCCCTTCTTTTTTTAAAAAAAACTTTTTTTTGGGGGAAAAATTTTTGGGGGCCCCCCCCTAGGGGGGGGTTTTTTTAAACCCCCCCCCCAAATTGGCCCCCTTTTTTTTGGGTTTTTTTTTTTTAAAAAAAAGGGGGGGGGCCCCCCCAAACCCAAAAAAAAAGGGGGAAAAATTTTTTTCCAAAAAAATTTTTTTTTTGGGGGGGAAAGGGGCCCCCCCGGCCCCCCCTCCTTTTTTTTCCCCCCCGGGGGGGACCCCAAAAACCCCCCCTTTCCCCTTTTTTCAGGTCTCTTTTTTTTTTTTTTCCCCTTTTGGGTTTCCCCCCCGGCCCCCCGGGTTTCCCTTTTTGTGGAAAAAATTTGCCCCCCTTCAACCAGCCAGCTAGGGCCTGGGACCCCAACCTTTTTCCCCTGGAACGGGCCCAACCCACCCCCAAGTAACTTTTTTTTTTTTTCCCAAGGGGGTTAAATTTGGGTTTCCACCCCTTTCCCCTTCCCCAAGCAAAAAAAAGGGGGGACTTACCCCTTTTCAAAGTTCAGAAAGTAAAGTTCCCCCTGAACTGGCTGAGGCCCCTTTTAAATATATTTTGCCCCTTTGGGGGAATGTACGGGCCCCATCTCCCCCGGAAAACCACTTGACCCCCCCGAACTTTTTGGGTTTCCCCCCCCAATTTTTGGAATCGCAGCACCCCCTTTGGGGCCCCCCAACCCCCAAGAAACCCCAAAGGGGGAAACCAATTTTCCTTGTAAAATCGGTAAGGAAATTTTTTTTTTCCCTTTGGGGGGCCCCCGGGTTTAAAAACAAATTTTTGGTTCCTGCCTTTCTTTCCCGACCCCCCCTCCTTAAAAATTTCCCCCCCAAAACTTTGGGAGGCCAGCCCCCCCTTTTAACCCTTTTTTTCCTCGGGGTTTTTTTTTGGGCCCCACCCCCCAAAACCTTGAATGCCCAAAGTGGGGGAATTTTTTTTCCCGTGAGCCCCCCGGGGTTTTTTTTTTCCCTCAGTTTGGCTGCTCAAAAAAAACCCCTTTTGGGCCCCCACACTTAGTGCCCCCCAAAATTTTTTGGGCCCTGTTTAAAACCCAGGGGCCCCCTTGGCAAACTTTTTAAGGGGGTTCCCCTCTAAAAGGGAAAAGCCTGCCCCCTTTTTGGGGTTTTTCTTTTTACCCCCTTTTGTTTTTTTTTTTTTTTCCCCCTTTTCCCGGGAAATTTTTTTTTTTGGGGGGGTTTTTTTTCCCCCCTTTTTTTTTTAAAAATTTTTTTTTTTTTGGGGGCCCCCCCCTTTTTTTTCCCCTTTTTTTTTTCCCCCCCCCCCCCCCCCCGGGGTTTTTTTTTTTTTTTTTTTTTTTTTTTTTTTTTTTCCCCCCTTTTTTTTTTTTTCCCCCCCCTTTTTTTTTTGGGGGTTTTTTTTTTTTTTCCCCCCTTTTCCCCCCAAAAGGGCCCAAAACCCCTCGGGGGGGTTTTTTTTTTTTTCCCCCCCTTTTTTTTTCCCTTTGGGGGTTTTTTTTTTTTTTTGGGCCCCCCCCGGCTTTCCCCCCCAAAAAATTTTTCCCCAATCCCCCCCCCGGGGGGGTTTTTTAAATTTGGGGGGGGGGAAACCGGTTTTTGGGGCCCAAACCCTCCCCCCCCCCCCTTTTTTTTGGGGGGGGCCCCCCCCTTTTAAAAGGGGAAAAACCCCCGGGAAAACCCCCCCTTTTTTTTGGGTTTTTTTCCCCCCGGGGGGTTTAAAACCCCCTTTTTTTTTTTTTTTGGGGGTTTTTTTAAACCCCCAAATTTTTTTTTTCCCCCCAAAATTTTTGGGGGGGTTTTTTTTTTGGGGGGGTTTTTCCCCCCCAAAAATCTTTTTTCTTTTTTTTTTCCCCCCCCAAAAAATTTAAAAAATGGGGGGGCCCCCCCCCCCCCCTTTTGGAATTTAAAAAAACCCCCCCCAAAACCCCCCCCGGGCCCTTTCCCCCCCCCCCCCCCCCCCCCCCATTCCCCCCCCCCCTTTAAAAAAACCCCCAAAAAGGGGGGGAAAAAGGGGGGGAAAAAAGCCCCGGGGGGCCCCCGGGGGGAAAATTTAAAAAAACCCCCCAAAAAAATAAAAAAAAAATTTTTTTAAAAAAAAAGGAAAAAAAAAAAAAAAAGGGAAAAAAGAAAGGGGAAAAAAATGGTTAAAACAAAAAAAAACCAAAAAAGACAAAAATCCCCCTAAAATAGAGGAAAGAAGGGGAGAAGGGGAGAAAGAGAGGAGAAGAGAGGAGGGGGGTAGGAAAAAAAAAGGGGGGGGAAAAAACCCCCCCCAAAAAAGGAAACCCCAAAAAAGAGAGGCAAAAGGGGAAACGGAAACAGAAGAGGGGGGTAAGGAAGGGGGGAAAAGAGAAAAAAGAGAAAAAGGGAGGGGGGGAAGAGAGAGAAAAAAAAACCCAAGAGGGGAGCAAAAAACAGGGGGGGGGGAAAGGGGGGGGGGAACCAACCCACAAAAAGGGGATTTTTTAAAAGCCCAAAATTTATTTTTTTTTTGGAAGAATAAAAAATATAAAAATAAACATTATCCCCAAACAAATTTAAAAAAATAACAAAATTTTTTCCCCTGGAAAAAAAAAAAAAAAAAAAAACCAATTAAACCCGGGCCCCACCCCCCCCCGGGGTTAAACCAAAAAACCAAAAAAAACAAAAATTTTAACCCCCTTGAAAAGGGCCAGAAACCTTTTTTGGAAAACAATTTTTTTTTGGGAGAGCCCCAAGGTTCAGAGAGAGAGGGAATAGGGGAAAGAAAAAGAAAAAAATTGGGAAAAAAATTTCAGCCCCCCCCCCAATTAAAAGGGTTTTGGGGAAAATAAAAGGCCCCCTTTTTTAAAAGGCTATAAAAATTTACGGCCCAAGGGAAAAAATAAAAGAGGGGGGGGTGAAATCCCCGGGGTTTTTTCCAAACAAAAAAACCCCCCAAAAGTCCTAAAAAGACTTTTTTTTTTAAAATTTTTAAAAATTTTTTTGGACGGGGGAAATTAAAACAATTTTTTTAAAAAGGGCCCGCCCCTTTTCTTTAAAAATCAAAATTTTTCCCCCATTAAAAAATTGAAAGGGGAAAAAAACGCCCCCCGAAAAAAAAACCCTTAAACATAAAGAAACCTTTAAAAAAAAATTTAAAGCCCCCAAATTTAGTGGAAAAAAAACCAAACCTGTAAATAACCCCCAGATAAAGGTAACTTTTTTAACCCGATTTTAAAAAAAAAACAAATTTTTAAAAGGGGAAAAGGCGCCCCCCAAAAATTTTAAAAAATTTAAAAAAAATTTTTTGGGAGAAAATTTATAATTTTGGCAAAAACCCCCCCAAAAGGAAAGATGCATAATTTTTTAATTTTGGGAATTTTCAAATATAAGGGGTTGGAAAAAAAAATTTTAAAACGTAAAAGGGAAATTCCCCTAGGGAAAAAATTTTTTCCCTTTTGGACAGCTGGAATAATTTTTTTTTAAAACTTTTTTTTTTCCCAAGAGAGGGGGAGAGAGGAGAGAGGGGAG
>CM065745.1:6740158-6795158 GCA_033310375.1 Conus canariensis
TTTTTTTTCCCTTAAAATCTTACCTCCAAAAAAGGCTTGGATTTGATCGAATCTAGGCCAAGGTGTAGGTCAATCAAGACGGCCACATCTTCTTTCGGGTTGCACTGCTTTGCTGTGACGATTCATGCAGAGCTTTGTTCTTTCATCCCATCAACGTGACCCGGGCCAGTTTTCTTTTTTTCCAAAGGCTTAGGTCACTCCACAGTATTTGGAGGTGAAGCTGGCATTATTCAAAGAAGCAGCACACAGTTTAGAACGACAAGTCTTAAGGCATTTCTGTTGCACCTTTCCGGTTTAGCGGCAACGGAGAGCATCAGTTCAGTTCTCGTTTGCGATGGCGGGCATCGTCACGTGTTTACACGCAGCGTCGTTCATTGGTGGAGGATGCGAAATCTTTAAACATGTTGTGAGATGAGATTACGCGCGGAGCAGCTTCGAAACCTTCAGGAAACACGTGAGTCACTGTCTTTGCCTCTTCCCTTTGCAACACATCCCTTAGAATTGTCAGGGACTGTGGAGGAGCGCTGTAGGGGGGGGGGGGGGGGGGGGTTGGGGGAAGGCTTGAGGAAGGTTGGGGGAAGGGAGGTTGGGGGGAGGTAGGGTGGACGTTTGGGGGAGGTTGGGGGGTAAGTTGGGAGGAGGTTGGGGGGTTAGTTGGGGGAGGTTGGGGGAAGGTTGTGGGAGGGTAAGTTGGGGGAAGTTGGAGTGGGTAAGTTGGGGGAGGTTAGGGTGATAAGTTGGGGGGGGGGGTGTAAGTTGGGGGGAGGTTCGGTGGAAGGTAGGGGATGCTAAGTTGGGGGAAGTTGGGGGGAAGGAAGTTGAGGGAGGTTGGGGGGAAAGTTGGGCGAGGTTAGGTAGGGTGGGGGAGTAAGTTGGGGGGAGGTTGGGGAAGTGGGAGGTTAGGGTAGGGTGGGGAAGTTGGGGAGGTGGGGAAAGTTGGGCGAGGTTAGGGTGGGTGGGGAGAAGGGGGGAGTTGGGGGAGGGGAAGAGGGTTATGACAGGATCTACCTGACTGTCGTATAGGGAACATTCAGTCCAGGTCTCACGTTCCTTTTTGCTCTGCAGTTGGCAGAGAACAAACTAGATCAACATCTCTCTCTCTCTCTCTCTCTTCTCTCTCTCTCTCTCTCTCTCTCTCTCTCTCTCTCTCTCTCTCTTCTACATAGTGTGTGCGTCAGATGGAGGGGTTGGAGGATATTGGTAGGGGTGGTGATGTGGTTATGGTGAGAGGAGAGAGAGAGAGAGAGAGAGAGAGAGAGAGAGAGAGAGTTGTGTGGTGGTAAGTGTGTGTGTGTGTAGTGTGTGTGTGTGTGTGTGTGTGTGTGTGTGTGTGTGTGTGTGTGTGTGTGTGTGTGTGGTGTGTGTGTGTGTGTGTGTGTTGTGAGGTGGGAGGGGAGGTAATGCCTAAAATATAATCTGGCCATCAACCATGCAACAATTGTGATTTGCTTTGTCCTGTGCGTCTTCTGCTGGTCACTTTAAGTTCTGTTGGTGTTAATTACTAATGAAGTCTGAAGTTGATCTTTCATTTGGCCCGCCTTTGTGTATTCGGCTTTAATGCTGCATGAATTGGATTGTATACGGTATTGTTTCATTGAATGCCACAAGAAAATAAGACAGAAAGAGACAGAAAGAAAGAAACAAACAAACAAACAAGTAAAGAAAAAAAAAAAAAAGAGAAACAAATAAAATATGTTTAAGAATTGAAAGTGTGAATGAACAAATCACTAAGTGAATGAAGAAATGCACAAAGAAAGTGAGAATAACAGTTTTAAATAAAAAGATTTGAATACGCAAAAATAACTGATCAGTAACCAATGTAATAAATAAAACTGCTCTCTCTCTCTTCTCTCTCTCTCTCTCTCTCCTCTCTCTCTCTCTCTCTCTCTCTGAGAGAGTTTTCTAAAGTATTGTGTGTGTAACAACGTCACAAGAAAGCTTCAGACTGATATTTATATAAAACTCACTTGATTGTATGGACACAATGTCTGAACAATAAACCATATAAAGTCTGAAATCTCTCTCTCTCTCTCTCTCTCTCCTCTCTCTCTCTCTCTCTCTCTCTCTCTCTCTCTCTCTCTACCAGGTCATTTGGTGTTTGTAGTGAAACACCAAGAAACTTTTTCAATGCATACAAATGAATCTTTTCAATTTGTATAGAGGCAACTCCCATAACTCAGCTCCGTACTGTACCATGGGTTGAATCTGAGAATCGAATAACAAGAGAAACAATGTCAGAGACTCATTATCGAGCATACGCAGTTTCTTTAGGATACAAAGTAAACATTGTTTAGCTCTGCTTATAAGATCATTGCAAGCAAATCTGAAACTTAAACAGGTTGAGAAATGTATACCCAAGTACTTTTAAACATTCACCACTGGCATAGCTATTCCATTATACATCCATTTTTCCCGTGCAGCAAGATATCCGTCTTTCCTAAACACTATAGTGTTACTTTTTGCCATGTTTACCTTCAACTGGAGAGATTCAGTAGTTCTTTCTAAACTGATTTAACTGATTTTGCAGACCAGCTATCGTTTCTGATATCAATACAACGCATTCCCCTTTTCTCTGTTTTCTTTTTCTTTTTTTTTCCTGTTGTTCTCTCTCTTTTCTTTTTTTTCTTTTTTTTCTTTTTTTTTTTTTTTTGTTACATGCCAGAATGTGATGTTCCAAGGGAAAGAATCTCTTAAGTTAAAAAAAAAAAGTCACAATTTGTTCTGTCCCCTGCCTGATATTGTACAGATCATACAACAAAAGCACAGAATGGTATAGTGGTAAGCGTTTTATGCATAGTCAATGAAGTGAACTCGACGAACCCAACAATTAAAAGAAAGATGTGTAACAATGTAAAAGTGATTCACCGTATATGGACTTCGTTTTCTCTTAAGCAGAAAACAGATGTAAAACAATGTACAGTTGTTCTGCTCTCAAATACCATGTAAATTTTAAAACGAAGTTAAAAAGGAATTTAAAGTAACTCTGGTGGCTAACATGAACAAACAAATTACAAGACAAACCACGACGCGTTTCGACCTCTTGGACCATCTCCAGGCAAAATAAACAACACTCATGACAACGAAAACGAAGAACGACCGATCCACATGTGCACACCTAAAATAGATGACGCGAAGCGAAATACTTGTCCTGAGTGTTGTTTATCTTGCCTGATAAAGACCTACGAGGTCGAAACGCGTTTGTTTTGTCTTGTAATTTGTTTGTCCATATTAACTGGTGGAGTTACTTGAAATTCCTTTTAAAGTTTGTTTCAATTTCCGCTTACAGTCACCTCCCTTTGAAACTAACTTTGAAATGAATGACAGTCATTATGTCCTTTCGTTCAGTTTCCGGTGAAACGACAATCATAGGAAAGGTCTGATGGGTGGGGGAGAGAGGTGGTGTAGGGGTAGGGGAAGGAGGAGAGATCGGGAGGGGACAAGGGCAGCATCTTTAAACGTAACTTTTTGTTCTGTTCGAATTTCAGTACTTGGAGAGTGTGCCTTTGACCAGAGATTCTGTGCATTCGATCACACACACACACACACACACACACACACACACACACACACACACACACACACACACACACACACACACACACAGAGGGGTGATTATTCACATTTGTGAGCTCAGTATATACTTTCATTTTCATTAGCATGAGTGCATGTTTTGCAAGGATATAAAGAGTGTGCATTTCTGCATATTCCTTTAGTCATCGTTTATTGCATATTTTATACCCTTACTTTTGTTTTAATCCCTGTTTATACCTTTTATTTCTTCATGTTTTTTGTGTCTATTCGTAGCTTGATTTATAAAAAAAAAAATGCATTTCTTATTCAACGTACAATCTCAAAATAAGAGTCTGATTTTGAAATAAACTTTAGTTTGATTACTTCAAACGTAATTTGTCTTAGCTTTTCCTTTGGTGGTGACATGTACGGTGCACGTGCGTGCACCACACACCCCACAACACACACACAACACACACACACACAACACACCACACGCTCACACACCCCACACCAACCGACACCTCCCCCGCACTTATCGCCTCTCCCATCCCACCCCAATCCGAGACACCCCTACACCCCCCCCCCCCTTACCACACCCACTTTCCATCCCCTATCCACCTCATATTCCGTCTGACACACCCCAGCAACAGGCCAACACCCCCAACACACCCCCTATACCCTGCACCCCAATTCATCCCCCCCCCCCCCCCATTCCTACCCCACCCCCTCTGCCTCCCCCCAGCCCCATGCAGCCTCTGACGTATTTACGTTGTAAGGCTAAAGGGGGTAACCGTTCGGAGCCCAAACTAGCGTCGAACCGCACCCCCTGAGTTCTTTTTATCGCTCTCCGGTGAATTTGTGAATGTGTCGTGTTGTGTGACACACGGGCTTGACGTGCTGAGAAAGATCGGCATTTTTGGTGGGTAGGTAGGCAGGGTGGTTGCTGCCCGATTTGTCCTTAGGCCTGATCTGTCCAAATGGTTGCCTTTCACCTCGCGATATGTGTAATCAACCCGATTTGGCTACATGATACATTACAAAAAAAAGAAAGAAAGAAAGAAAGAAAGGAAAGGGAAAAAAAAAGAAAAAAGGAAAAGAAAGAAAAGAAAGAGAAAAGAAAAAAAGGAAAAAAGAAAAAGAAAGAAGAAAGAAAAAGAAAAGGAAAAAATAAAGGAGAGACCTGACTCTTTCTTTCCTAGTCACAGTAAAAATCTGCGAAAAGTCATTTTGGATTAATAATAAACAAAGTTTGAATATTTGTTGTCACTGTCTCTCTTCTTCCTCGACCCCCACCCCCACCCCACCCCACGCCACCCCACGCCCAGCCTCTCCCCTCCTGACAGGCACACTTTCTCCATATCAATCAGTCAATCAAACCACATTGCATCTGAATTTGAGGGATGGGAGAGAGAGAGAGAGAGAGAGAGAGAGAGAGAGAGAGGGGGGGGGGTGGCAGGGCCAGGGGAGAAGTGATTATGGACCTGAACTAGAGACCACCTCAGCGTGTTCCAACACTGCTCCTCTGTGGGTGGTTTGGGGCATGATCCCAAAATGCCCAGTGGAATGACTATATAATTATTACGAATACTTACATAGCGCCTATCCTCGGTTGGAGACCAAGCTCTAAGCCTTTACAATCCACACTCATTTACACAACCAGCTGCCTACCTGGGTAGTGCCGACTGAAGAGCTGCCTGCTGGCGCATCATTCAGTCGTTTCCCGTGTCATCCAGTCAGTATCGTTCTATATCGTTCACTCAATTTCCTTACTTCCTTCATTCTTCCATTTCTCACGCAGGGTGCATGCTGTGTGTAACGTGTCATCCATACCAACGGCCAAACCGGCCTTTTCTTCCGAAAGCTGGTGATGGGATTTTACGTGTGCGCAAGATGTTATGTTTGCATTCACACACGGAACCTCGGTTTATAGTCTCATTCGAAGGACTGTAATGGGAAATGGAGTCAGAACCAAAGTTAACTCTGAGGGAAAAATCTCCCTGTACCGAAACGGCCCCGCTGAGATTCGAACCAGCAACCCCAGGATCACCAAGATTACGAGTCCGGCGCTCTGCCACTGAGCTATTACGGCCCCTAAAGACTTCGGGCCCATTTCACCTCCATCTCGCGCACAGGGCGGATAGGTTTGGAGATGTGCCTTCATACCTACACCATAGGGGTGCTTCTGGACCTATGTCCCTTTTGAAGGCAGATATATTTGTGTCGCCTGCTCAGAGGCCTTTCGTCCGCTGGGTCGGAACTCATCAGGGAGACACAGCTGGTTGTGTCTGCGCTCCTGGCGTCAAATAGAGACACACCACAGTCCATAATACTGTGGTGTTCTCACCACCAAGGGTGCAAAAAAGAATCCAATAGCACCCCCAAAGGAGCCAGTGAAGAGTAGTAAATGAAACCAAACGAAAGTGTGGGGAGGAAAAAAGTTGCTGAAAAACTAAAGACATTATGCAAATAGTATAAAATGTAGGGGACAATCTTTGAGCCTACGCTTGAGGATCCACCCAAAGATGCAGATCAAAAGACAAACACACAGACGGACAGAAACAAATACAAATAACCTCAATTTAATCAAAACAAAAATTGGAAATGAAATGAGGCAGGGAACAGTAAACAATAAACAAGTGGGGTAACTTTTGCTCTCATAAGAAAACCTAACACAGAGTAACTTTTATTCAAGACTGGCACAGCCTTTTAAACTTGACAAATACATAGACGAACAATCTAATAGTGGGGAAAAAACAAGCGCAGGCCAACAACTGAACTGTCTTCATAGTAATGACTTGGCAAAGATTTGGACTTAAGGAGGGGGGGGGGGGGGGGGCAGTTTGAAGATGGAGAAACTGGGAACATGAAATTAAAAAATATGTTACAGATATGAAAACTCTTCACTAGCTGCATAAGGGAACCATCTTCCCCACACTTTCGTTTGGTTTCATTTACTACTCTTCGCTGGCTGCTTTGGGGGTGCTATTGGATTCTTTTTTGCACCCTTGGTGGTGAGAACACCACAGTATTATGGACTGTGGTGTGTCTCTATTTGACGCCAGGAGCGCAGACACAACCAGCCGTGTCTCCCTGATGAGTTCCGACCCAGCGGACTAAAGGCCTCGGAGCAGGCAATACAAATATATCTGCCTTCAAAAGGGATTGCGATGGTTCCCTTACGCAGCTAGTGAAGAGTTTTCATATCTGTAACATATTTTCTTAATTTCATGTTCCCAGTTTCTCCATCTTCAAACTGCCCCCCCCCCCCCCCCCCCTTAAGTCCAAATCTTTGCCAAGTCATTACTATGAAGACAGTTCAGTTGTTGGCCTGTGCTTGTTTTTTCCCCACTATTAGATTGTTCGTCTATGTATTTGTCTGACCTTATTCAAGTTTAAAAGGCTGTGCCAGTCTTGAATAAAAGCTACTCTGTGTTAGGTTTTCTTATGGGAGCAAAAGTTACCCCACTTGTTTATATGTCCTAAAGTACTCATCTGAGGGTGCTTCATTAGGAACAGGTCAGGGATAGTTCTGGACCTTTGTCCTAAAGCACTCATCTAAGGTTCTTCATTAGGAACAGGTCAGGGGTAGTTCTGGACCTCTGTCCTAAAGTGCTCATCTGAGGGTGCTTCATTAGGAACAGGTCAGGGATAGTTCTGGACCTTTGTCCTAAAGTACTCAACTGAGGATGCTTCTATAATGTCAGAACGTGGTAGCCCTTGGCTAACCGATGATGGACTTAGAGTGGGGTATCTAAATATTAATCATGTTATAAATAAGATTACTGAAATATCATCCATATTATCACGTTTGGGCAAACATTTTCACATATTTGGTTTTTCAGAATCCCATTTATCTCCTTTCATATCTAATAGTGACCTTTCAATTCCAGGCTATAATATAATTCGTAAAGACCCCATTCAAAAAAAAGAAACAGGCATGATAGTGTATGTCCATCAGTCAATTAAAGTTGAAAGAATTGATTACCTTGAACAGCATCACGTAGAAACTATTTGGATCGAAATACAACTGAAGTATAACAAGCCCATACCTCTATGTTTTCTATACAGGAATCCAGCTGAACATGTCGACTGGATCGACCGCTTCATTTCAATGTTGGAAAATGCTAATGATAATTACAAAGATGTCATAATATTAGGTGATTTTAATATTGATTTATTCAAAACTGATAATCACTGGACTCAAACTTTTATATCATTTGGTTTGACACAATTAATAAAATCAGCTACCCGTGTAACCAATTCTTCTGAAACATTAATAGACCATATA
This sequence comes from Conus canariensis, assembly GCA_033310375.1. NCBI lineage: Eukaryota > Metazoa > Mollusca > Gastropoda > Neogastropoda > Conidae > Conus > Conus canariensis. Next base: position 6,747,960 of record CM065745.1, read on the forward strand.
TATGTTACCAATTCAGAAACAATAGTAGAATCAGTTGCTCCTGCTTATGGCTGCAGTGACCATTTTCCGATTTGTTTTACGTGGACTAAAAAGGGTGTCAAAATACCCAAGTTAAATCATAAAACGATTATATTCAGGAACTTTTCTAAATTTGATCGTGAAAAATTTCTCTCAGATCTTTTAAATTCCCCTTTAAATGAAGTGTATCAGCATACTGACCCCAATCAAGCTCTGCAAGTATGGTATAACATCTTCCATGACATATACAATAAGCATGCCCCTCTTCAAACTAAAAGAGTAAAACAATGGATAAAACCACCATGGCTTACTAAAGAAATACAGGACACCATACATCAAAGGGATTATCTGTTTAAAAAAATGGCTCTCGCGAAGAATTCAAAAAGTACTGAAATAAGGTGACCTCCCTAATACGATCAGAGAAAAAGAAATATTTCTTGGACCTAATTAATAGAAAGAAAGACAGTAAATCTATTTGGAAAGCTATACATGGCTTAACCAAGAAACATTCTGACCCTGTATTAAAATTAACAAAAGACATATCTGCAAGTGAACTGAACGCCCATTTTGCAAGTATAGCAAATCAAATCACACTGAAATACTGCCACCAGAAGAACATCCATTCAGCTTTGGATATTAGTGCCATGGATGTCCACGAAGTTTTCTCTTCTCTTAGTTAAAACAGACAGCAACTCGTGGAATTGATGGAATTGACGGAAAATTCTTAAGCTATCAGCATCTGTTATAGCAGAAACTCTCACATATATTTATAATCTCTGCATTGATAAGCATTGCTTCCCTGATGCTTTTAAACAAGCCAAAGTCATACCATTGTACAAATCAGGAAATATGGCTGATCCTTCTAACTATCGACTATCTCCATGTCTTCTTTCTCATGTCAAAAACATTCGATCTACTACACCCTAATCAATCCGGATTTAGAGAGAATCATTCTTGTCAAACAGCTCTTACCAAGATAGTTGATCGATGGCTTTCAAACATAAACAACAAACACTTTTCCGGAGTACTCTTCGTGGATTTTGCTAAAGCTTTCGATGTCATTAATCATGAACTTTTGCACAGAAAGTTAACTATTTATCGACTAACTTCCGACACTCTAAAACTCATTTCATCCTTCCTTTCCAACAGGCAACAATTAGTATTATTAAATGATTGTTATTCTACTTTGATTCCCAATAACTTTGGTGTACCACAAGGCTCGGTGCCTGGTCCACTGCTCTTCTTATTCTGTATTAATGACTTACCATTAACCTTGACTTCTCATTGTGAAATGTTTGCCGATGATACCACAATTGACACTAATAACTCTAATGCTCAGCAAGTGTACCTTGATATTCAGAAAAATATCAACCTTCTCGTTAAATGGACTCAATTCGATTTTCTTCCGTCGGATGTTTTCGGAATTTTCGAAGCGCTTTCCTGCGATTTCTAATAGCTTCTTTGCACTCATTATTAAACCAAGGCACTTTAGGAGGTTTTTTTTGGATCTATCACAGATTTAGGAATACAATCAGACGTTATGTCCATCAGGATAGAAGTAAAGGTGTCCATGGGATCTGACTGAGAAGGAATGACTGTAGTTATTTTGGTCTTGCACTGAAGTTCAAACAAGGCCCAATTGGCATATTTCAAATTCCAACATTCTGATGTCTCATCGTCAGATGTAGCCAAACTTTCTAATAAAATGGGGAAATGGTCACTGCCGCATAAATCTTCATGAGGTTCCCATTTGTAATCTAAAAGTAGAGAGGGAGAACAGAGAGATAAGTCAATAGCTGAGGAAGTTCCATGCGTAGAGTGAACAAAGGTTGGTTGATCGGTATTCAGAATACATAGTTGATGCTCGGAAATGAGGTTCTCAATCGTCTGTCCTCTATGATCCGAACGCGGATCACCCCAAATGGGAGAATGGGCATTAAAGTCTCCGAGGAGAAGGAGCGGTGATGGTAATTGCTCAATAAGGTTCTCAAGGTCTTGTTTGGAAACATTTTCAGGAGGAGGAAGATAAATGGAACATACAGAAAAAGTGTTATTACCAGAAACAGTTGCTGCCACAGCTTGTAAAGAAGTGTTCAATGGAATTTCTGCTGCAGGGAGAGAATTATGGATATAAAGGCATACACCACCTGAGTTTGAATTAGGATATTTAGATAAACAAGCATAGTTTCTAATGGGGATCGGTTGCTGAATCTGATGCTCTTGCAAAGCAATAATATTGGGAGAAAAACGTTTACATAATAGGAGCAAATCATCATAATTACTCCTCAACCCTCTTATATTCCACTGGAGAATATTCATAAAAAAAGGTTAAAATAAGGTAAGATGTAAAAGAAACAATACATCAAATACAGCGTTTAAAAAAAAAAAAAACATCAGGTCATTGAATCAGACATCTCTTCCCCAGACAGTGCCCGACACCTGTTGGAGCTGGAAAAAGAGGCTTCTGTTTCTCGTACTTGTTAGGTGGTTTGGGTGGGGGATCAGGCTTAGCCTGTGATGGGTGTCTTACACCACCAGCACCCTTCGAACCACCCGATAACTTATTCTTTTGTGGAGAAACCCCAATAGAATCTCTCCTCAAATCATCACTTTTGCTCGACTTCGTAGCACCGTCAGAAACTAAAGCGAAATATATTATCAAATGATGTAAAAAGAACTCGTGGCGTAACGTTTGTTCCTCCTTAAATTCTACAACATCATCTGCCCGAGTATGGAAATCCATCAAAAGAATCAAAGGGAAAAGATCTTCTGGTTTGAGACACCTGAAAATCAATGGGAAACCAATTTTGGATAGAAAAGACATAGCAAACCTCTTGGCCTCTTCCATCTCTCAAAATTCATCTTCTAGCCATTATTCCAGTAGATTTCAAAAAATTAAAGTAGAATCAGAGAAACACCGTCCTCAATTTTTATCTGACAATTCTGAGGACTATAATGCTCTATTTTCACAGTGGGAATTAGACCAATCCATCCACAAGTCTAACAATTCAGCAGTTGGCCCAGACGAGGTTCATTATGAAATGCTTGTCATCTTCCAGCGGAAAGTCGTTCTATTCTTCTTCAGATTTATAACGGTATTTGGGAATCGGGAAGTTTTCCCGAAAAATGGAAGGAAGCTATTATTGTACCCATCCCTAAACCAGGTAAGGACAACTCGGATCCGAATAACTACCGTCCTATAGCTTTGACGAGTTGTCTTTGTAAAACTATGGAAAGGATGGTCTCGGCGCGTCTCTTGTGGACGCTGGAGTATAAGGGTTTATTGGCCAATATTCAATGTGGCTTTCGTAAGAAAAGGTGTACTATAGACCATCTTGTACGTTTGGAATCTTTTGTGCGAGAAGCCTTCGCTCGCAAACAGCATGTTATCTCTATATTTTTTGACTTGGAGAAAGCATATGACACCACCTGGAGGTACGGCATTCTGAGAGACCTTTTCAACATGGAGTTTAGGGGCAGGCTCCCTGTTTTTATTGAACATTTTTTACAGGATTGTTGTTTCCGTGTGCGTTCAGGATCAGTTTTGTCAGACTTCTTTGTTCAAGAACAGGGAGTACCCCAGGGAAGCATTTTATCTCCCTTGTTGTTTTGTATAAAAATTAACAATATCGTTGAGTCTGTTGTAAAAGGTGCTGATGCTTCTTTGTTTGTAGATGACTTTTCCCTTGCGATTAGAGGGAAGTTTTTACCTTCAGTGGAACGTCAGCTTCAGCTATGTGTCAAGAACATCCAAGAGTGGGTTGAAGAGAATGGTTTTAAATTTTCACAGTCCAAGACTGTGTGTATGCATTTTACGAAACTTAAGGCCCTTTTGGAGAGCCGGACATTAAGATTTCTGGTGAATCGATCAAAGTTGTGCATGAAGCCAGATTTTTAGGCGTGATTTTTGATGAGAAGCTCACGTTTTCACCTCACATTAGAGATTTGAGGGCAAGGTGTTTTAAAACTTTAGATATATTAAAGGTGGTTGGTCGCTCCGATTGGGGCGCGGACAAATTTACTCTGTTAAACCTTTATCGAGCTCTAGTGAGATCAAAGCTCGATTACGGTTGCCAGGTGTACGGGTCAGCTGCAAAGTCTTCCTTAAAGCTATTGGACACGGTTCATCATCAAGGTCTACGGATGGCTCTTGGTGCTTTTAGAACATCATCGGTCTCTAGTTTGTACGTGGAGGCTCATGAACCATCTTTAAACCTCCGTCGTACTAAACTCAGTATGAATTATTATTTAAAGTTGAAGGCTTCCCCAGAGAATCCAGCCTACTCTTGTGTTTTTGAGCCTCCACCTGCCAGCCTGTTTGAAGCATCTACGTTGACTCCTCCTTTTGGTCGGAGAGTAAAGGACTATTTTAAAGAGGCTAACATAAATTTAGTGGATGTTGATGACCTTACTGTTGCCGGTGTCCCGCCATGGAGACTGGTAACTCCACAAATAGATTTTTTCCTCTCTGCTTATAAGAAAGAAACAACAAGTCCAGAGATTTATAAACATTTGTTTTTAGAAAAGAAAGAGAAACATAAACATCGAACATTTCTCTATACGGATGGTTCCAAATTGGAAGAGAAAGTTGCTGCAGCATCGACATCTGCTTCGGGTTATTCTCATTCTTTTCGTCTGAAAGACCATTCTTCTATTTTTACTGCGGAATTAGAAGCACTATACTTGGCTTTAAAGACTGTGCAAAGTTCAACTCGAAAGTCTTTTGTTATAGTCGTTGATTCTCTCTCAGCTTTAAAAGCTCTTAAATCGTCAACTTGTGACCATCCCAAGTTAATATCCATTTTAGAACTTTTAACCGAACTCCCTGTAGATAAAGATGTTGTGTTTTGGTGGGTCCCTAGTCACTGCGGTATTACGGGCAATGAGATAGCGGACAGACAAGCAAAGAAAGCGTTAAATGATCCTGTCAAGCGATCCCATTGGTTACTATATCTGGATCTTAAACCGCTAATAAATAAGTTTGTAAAGAAACGTTGGCAAGATGATTGGAATTTGGAATCGGAAAACAAACTCCATGAGATATTGCCAGACTTGTCCGAATGGTTACCTTCGATTTGCAAAACCAGGAAAGAAGAATGTGTTTTAAGTAGACTGCATATTGGACATAGTTATCTTACTCATTCTTTCCTTTTAAAGGGAGAAGATCGCCCCCATTGTTTTGCATGCGATTGTGTATACACTCTTAAGCATGTGTTGACTGAGTGTGATGATCTCAGTGAGATCAGAGGAAAATATTTTGATAAGATGTCACTTGGTGAGCTTTTTAGAAATGTGCAAGTATCTGTGATATTTCAGTTTTTAAGAGATGTGAACATTGTTTATAAGATCTAGTTGCAAAGCGAGAGGACTGCAGGCGGAAATCTAAACAAATCTTAAATAAATGTTAGCGAACCGCCCAGAGAACGTGGACAAACGAGTCACAAGACGTTTCGTCTTGTGACTCGTTTGTCCACGTTCTCTGGGCGGTTCGCTAACATTTATTTAAGAATTGTTTATAAGATTTAGTTGGGTTTTTTTTACATTTTAAGGTTGCAGATTGCATATGTGTTTGTATAACTCGAGTTATGTAATCAGTGTATAGCTCTGATATCACCTCTTTATGGTGGAAAGGGCTTGTCCTTTATAACTATCTATCTATCGTTAAATGGACAGAACTCAATCACATGTCTCTGCATCCTCAAAAAACGAAATTCATGTTGATTACAACAAGGCAAAAACGTCAAAATGTAACCGATTTATATTGGTAACAAAAAAATCAAAGAGGTTTCTAATCACAGAGTCTTAGGAATAGCAATCGACAACAACCTATCTTGGTCGAAACATTTAGAACTTCTTTCCAAAAATCTTGCCGTAAAACTGTATCAGCTCAGGAAAATAAAAAAACCTTTTAGATTATCACACCAGAAAATTATTTTTTCAATCTTATATTCAACCAAATATTGACTATGCCTCGACACTCTGGGATTTAGCTAGCAATAAGTTGCTTAAACCATTGACTAGTATATACAAGAGAGCTGTCAAAATAATAATTGATGAACCCTCGCTAGGGCACCCTGATTATGAACCAGCAGGTATCCTTCCATTCAAGACCAAACTATTGTACAATAAAGCACTCTTTATGCATAAAATACTACACAGCAGTGCTCCTTCCTATTTAATGAATATATTTACTTCTAATGATCATCGTCATTCGCATAAAATAAATCTCCCTTTCCCATCAATTAATTTATGCAAATCAAGCCTTGCTTATTCTGGGGGCTGGCTGTGGAATAATATCCCAGAAAAACTATTTAAAAAAACGAACCAAACACTAGTAAGTTTAAATCCAATCTTTTTACGTACTTGATGTATCTGTCTGATCTTACACCACTTTACCCAAAGATGTACCAATAACTGTTCTGTGTAAATGTTTCATTTTCCTTATCAGTTCTTCCTTTTCTTCCATCCCCCCTCCTCTCATTCTTAATTGTCCCCCATCCCACCCCATCCCACACCCACACCCACCGTCTCCCACACCTTCTGTCGGTGTTCCCCCTGTACATAGATTTTGTGTCCTTTTGTATTTTCATATTTCATATTTAAGAGTGATTTTCCATTTTTTATATTATTCAGTATTTTTTCTCTTTTCCTTTCATAAATTTCTTTTGGCCCCGGAGGGCTGGATGTAAAAAAGCAGTGATGCTTATTCCATTACCTCTGAAAATAAAAATTCGTTCGTTCGTTCGTTCGTTCTACTCAGCTCCACTCCCCAGACACATGAGTGACAAGATAAACACACCAGGACTGGTGGCAGTACTCACATGTTGATTTAGTGAGGGGTGAAAGTTGACTCCTAGTAACCACGTGCTGAGCTGGCAGAGGTAAGTGATAACAGGAAGTGGTCTGGAATTCCAGACTCTGAGCTAACGAGTGGTACAATGGTGCTAGAGAGGCTGGACATTCCATGCTGTTGCTTGAATTAATTTACTGTACGCCGACAGTAACGGTCGGCTTTGTGGTAAGCACTCGCAGTCTGTGTACCACATATGACCCATCCGGCGCTAGAGGGAGTGTTTCGCAGAACCCTTGATGATAAAGATCGCGCAAAATATTGTAAGGCTCGACGAGAATACAAAAATATGTTGCAGAGAAAGGAAACAAGAGCACAAACAAATCGTTACTCGATGAATTAATTAACTCAGTTCATTACCAGAAGAAATTTTGTAAAAACGTTCATAGTATTTCTGTGTCGGGGGGTGGGGGGGGGGGGGGGTATCTTAACTGTGATTCTGAAGCGTGGGTGTGGCAGAGGAAACACCCAACGCTCACACCACCAAACCACACGAGGCAAGAGTGATAACACACAACTTTACTACACCAATATACATACACTCAGTCACACGACCTGGTGGGGAAGGGCCCTAAGTCAGAAGAGTGAGTAGACTGAGAGCATAGAAGGTCAGAGGGGACAAAGAAGAACTAACTGTCCTAGTGGACAAAAAAAAAAAAGAATATCCCTCCTGAGTGCCCTGGGAAACCACTGAGTCGCAACCTAGCCCACTATTCAAAATTATTCGGAAATTCTTTGAAAACTCTTGCTTATTTGGAGCTGCTTTGCTCCTGGCAAATAAAAACAATGAACAAATACTGAAGATCGTATGTGTATATTTATACAGGGCCTTTAAGAGACGTGCAACTATGGTCAGGAAATTGAACCCAACTGTCGTTTTCATTGTGTATAGTTAGCGTGCTTATCTGTCAGCTTCTCATTGTTAAACTGTATCATGTTACCTTACTGTATGGATTGTTATTGTTATGCTGTACCCCCATCGGAAGGGGTCATGACGTGTACCGATTAATTTTTTTGTTTGTTCTCTCTCTCTCCTCTCTCTTCTCTCTCTCTCTCTCTCTCTCTCTCTCTCTCTCTCTCTCTCTCTCTCTCTCTCTCTCGTGCGCGCGCGTAACTTTAAAGGAATTATTTCATCAAAAAACAAAAACAAAACAAAAACAAACAAACAAAACAACAAACAACAAACAAACAAACAATAAAACAACAGTGCATGGGATGGTCAATGAAAAATAATGTTTCAATCAATTATTGACCCACATGGCTGCACTAGTCATAAAAAGTAGTAAAGTTTTGCTATTCTTGGTTCCAGCAGTACTTAAAACACACACACACACACACACACACACACACACACACACACACACACACACACACACACACACACACACACCAACAAAAACAAAACGCGAGCATAACCTTTATGCCATACTGACTACAATCGCTGACCACATTAAACGCATCCAGTTATTTCTTTTCTTAAAATATTTGTTTCAGATAGCAAAACGATCTTTGCAGAATCCAATACGTCAGTAAAAAAAAAAATCAAATACATGTTATTCTACTTTGAGAGTTTTGTGCAAGTTTTCACGATTCCGCTGCACTCAGACAGTTGAACTTGAGAGAAGGATTCAGGCATTTAAAGATGAGATTTTTTTCGCAAGATTGTTGGCATCTCATACAAAGACCAGATTACCATAGTAAGACCTGTTGTCCTCAGTGAAAAGAAGGAAAATGAGATAGTATGGTCGTGTATCAAGATCAACAGGAATTGCCAAAATCCATTCTACAAGGAACAGTGTGGATGGATCTTCCTCAGAACATTAAGGTGTTCTGACTAGGTGTACTTCACCATAGAAAATCTGTGATAAAAAAATGGGTACTTCTGAATCACAGAGGTGGCCTGAACAGGCACGCAATCAATTGCATGATGGCCTATTGTTGGTGTAAAAGGGATGATAGTTAAGAAGCTCAGATAGCAAGTTCATTTCTATCCAATGACATAAACTGTCATTCATTGTGCCAATCAAAATGCGTTGTATCGCTGTTTTGACAGTGCGTCCACTAAGGATCCACCCACTGTCCCCACCACATGCAAACCAAGCATGACAAAAACACAAACAGCTCTGAGAATGACAACCCCCTTCTGGTCTAACAAGCATGACAAAAATGCAAACAGCATGGACTTTGACAATCTGCAAAACACAAACAACACTGACAGTGACAATCTGTAAAACACAAACAACACTGACGTGACAATCTGTAGAACACAAACAGCACTGACAGTGGCAATATGTAGAACACAAGTGATACTGCCTGGTACAAGCTGTAAAAAGGCAATACTGACAGTCTGTTGACTGACGCCCAGTTACAAAACGATGGAATACGACGACTGGGTTCCTGGTGATTTATAGAAGAGTAGCCTGGAAGTTCCTGTGCCTGAAGCTGGCAGCTGGGATCTGCAGTGTCTTGAACAGAAGAAGAAGAAGAAGAGGAAGAAGAATAGTCCAGGGATATTAGGCATGGAGGTTGAAAAAAAAAAGGTTATAGTTTTCATTTTGGTACACATACAGATGATGAGTCGTACAATGTTGTGTGAAAAGTCCCAGAAAAGTCCCATGTCAACAACATAGTTCTTCCTTTCTTTTTGAGCATATAAAATAAGGCGTGATTCTAAGGCCTTGAAATAGAATATCCTAAATCATTCAAAGGGTAACTAAATAAGAGCTCAAATCAAATGAAACAATTGAAGAACACACATTTATCTCTCTAATGATACTATTTTGACAGGAGCACATGTATGCAAAATGCAGAAAATAAACAGACAATTATTGAAAATCGAACCTTTGTTTTCATGTCTCTATTGCCATCGTTCTCCAACTTCACTGTCTCGCAAGAATCTGCCATTCTTGCCATTAGTCTTCCAAGAACTTGGTGAGGTCCAGGGTGTTGGTGCAGGTCAGTCCCATGCAACTGCAGATGGAGGAGCAAGGCATGCCTGCTCGTCGACAGCCACAACTGCCAGTACAGCCAGCCTTGCAGCCACAGGAGACAATGTGTAACAGTTTATCAGGCGCCGACGGCAACTCTGTGGGCACAGGTCGAAGTGAACCATGAGATGAAAGCCACCTCCATTTGGTTGGATCAATGTCATTTTCTAACCACTACTGTACCTGACAGTATGTTCTGAAGGAATACTGACGAGCAGCAGCACTAGCAGGTGGTAAGCTTGCCATTTCAAAAACCCCACTTGCCATTTTTTGGTTTTCTTTTTCTTGAACGATGCCAGTCTGAAACTGTCCTGGCTGTTGAAAGTGGAAGCACCATATACATGCAGCAAAAATTCTTCACCAGCTTTTGCAATGTCCTCTGCATCTGCATCTGCGATGTTGAAAACAGCCACAGTTTGAACAAGACTGTCATCAGATTTTAGCACTTTGTACCCTTTCCGCTTCCCTTGTTAGTATGGTGCCGAAGTCGTGTCACAGCCTGTCACAGCACGAAGAAACAACAAGCTATCCTTCAAATGTCCAAGAGCTTTCTGGATAGCAGAGATATCAAACACTTTTTGCTGGATCTTTCTGTGTCCAGGATGAATCTGGTATATCTGGCATCAGAAGGCATTCTGGCCACCAGGATCATAAGAAGGTCAGTATCTGTTCCTGTGACAGCCACTTGATGACCCTCTTTGGCATAACAAAGGGCAGTGGACACAATCAGAGTGTCCGCATCATTCTCTGCTTGCTTCACATTGATGTCAGCATCTCGAAGACTTCCACAAAGAATTGCTTGCAGACATTGCTTGTTGTGCTGATTTCCTAAGAAATTAGCCTGACTCACTGTGGCTTTGATGTGGCAGGCTACGTCAATGCTAGCAGATGTATGCTTTGCTGCTCTTCGTTTTTGTTCCTCAGACTTTGTAGATGGTGATCCAGCATAACCATCCAAAACCACTGTGGCATTCTTTCCATAGTAAGTGGCTATGTGTCTCACGTATGTCTCACAAATCTCCTCGTAAGTAGCTGGGCATGGCCACAAAACGCTGTGCAGTGATGACCTCCATCGATGACAAAGACCAGATCTTGAGGCATGTCATTAGACCCAGGTGGAAGAAGAGACAGCAAAAGGGATGCCATTGCAGCTTTTGAAGGTTGTCGCATGGAGATGTCATCAAACAGTGAGGGTGGTCGAGGGGCAAGTTCATACTTCATGTATGTAGCTAAATCAGTAGCCGAGTCCACAATGGAAAGAATACGATTTAGCATCTGCTGTGGCTGAACGACCACTTCTTTTCTCCCGATCTTCACTGAACTGTTCATAGAAGCAAGAGACTTCACTTTAGGTTTTCGCTGCAGCTTCACCTCCACAAAGGTTTTGCCAATCATGTTCTTCTGTGAGCTACTCCCGACATAGAAAGCATTGTCACAGTAGACAGAATCATCAGCAATCACACCAGTTGATAAGCTGACCAGCATGCAGGGAGGCCTGTCTTCAAAGGGCATGTGACATGAGAACCACTGGATGAAAGTGTCCACATCATGATTGTCTTCCACTTGTCTGGAAGATCAAAGTTCCTTGTGTTGCTCTGATGCTTCATGGACAACACCAGCAAAGTCCTCAAGGCTGTTGCACAACGCAACTGTCAGAGGAGGCAGCGACAGGACACAACGAGCAAGTGTGCTGTCAGAGATTCCTTGTCCACTAGTGATTCCTCCAGAAGTTTCCATGGCTCTCATCAAGAATTGCTCAATGGTCATGTCAGACCATACCCCACTCCAGAATTTTTCAGTGCGGCGGATTGTGAAGTAGCCTGACTCCACAAACTGGCACTGGACATGAGAGGGAAGTTCTTCCATCTGCTGCACGTAGAGGTGGGCTGATTTGGTAAGGCAAGATGTCCTGCAGCATGCAGGTAGGGAAGCATCTGTTTCACTGTGTACACATGTAGATGCCAATCCCGAGTTCTCTCTGCACGGACAAACAGTCTCATGATTTGTACAAGCTCAAAATGTTGTATCCACAGCTTAGCTGTCCGGTTGGTACCTTTCATGTGTTCACATATTTGTTGCAAGCTGTCACACACCTGCGTAATGTCTTCTGAGGAAAAAAACCTCTTCAAGATTTGAATCTCTCAAAAGCCTTGAGTACATCTGGCGAAGACTTTCTATGCAGTTCTCGTCAAGCACATTTGATTTCTTCAACAGTACACCTGCCAAAGCCTCTTGGGTCAGAAAGTGTGCTCTGAGTGCTCCAGAGTAGGCATGGCCAGAGATCATGTGCGTGACAGATGATGGGGCATGCACAGTGTTCCAGAGTTCCTCCAACCCACTTCCTGCCATAATGCTGCCAACTGCACCCATGAAAGACATCAACAAATGGAAACCACTAAGCCTGACAACCACACTACCCAGGTCTGCTGGTGACGCAGCCACAATTTCTGAAGCTTTCTGGTACAAAGGTTGATCAAATGTCACAATGCAATTTGCTTTGTTGTTCTTCTTGCACTCAGTGACGGCAAACATCAGAGCTGTGTAAATGGTACTGGGATTTGATGGGTCAAGGTTAATGAATGGAAGTGCATCAACTGAACTGACTTCAAACGTTCCTGAACTTTGCATGGCTTTTTCCATGAAGCCAGCCCATGATGGTCGGGGTAGTATTTCAAGGATACATCCTGTCATCCAAAAAGAATCCAACTTCATGACCATATTCAATGATAGCTGCGCTTCTTCTGGAGACAGATACAGGCTTTTGATCACGATTCCTTGCAGTCCTGGCGTCTCTGGCTTTTTGTATGCTTTGATAGGTAGGCCCTGTATTTCCAAATGTTCCAACGATGTCTGCACAAGAAACATGATCTTTGCATCTTGGTACTGGTTTATTCCCTTCAATATTCTTTGCTGGAGTGATGCACATGATACCTCCCATTGCATGAAAAGTGTCATGTCCATCAAGGGTGTTTGTGTTGAAATCAGCATTGTCAAATGCAACCTGCATAAACCCGTCAACTGCAATACTATCAGACGATGGTGAGTGAATAAGAAGGGAACTTTCGTACCTGACAGATTCAGCATAACTCTCAGCAACCCCAAGATTGTGCAGTAGATTGATGAGATCTTTATGGCCATATTTTCGATGAATGTACACGGCAACACTTAAAAGAACAGGAGAAACAAAGGATCTCGGACGGCATGCTGCTACAATAGCATGTTGGATAAGTTGTACACTTTCGGTCTGTGTTTTTGCTTCTTCCTTTTCGAGGTTGCGTGACGCCATCAACAAAACAAGCCAGTGTTTCTGGGATCATTGCCCCAGCTGTTTTTTTGCAGTTCAGTCGCAGCTGGATATGCATCACAATCAAAGATGCAAGACCTGATATCCTGTCGAATGATTGCTGCTGCTGTCTCAACTGTTCGTTTTCGTTCAGTCTTTTCGTCAGACGCCCTGTCGGTGTACCAGGTCTTGTGAAGAATCTTTTGTGCAGTGTCTCTGAAACTCACCACTCCATTTTCACCTGGTAGCTCAGTTATGGTGATATTGTCCCCAAAGGTCGCTCTGAGCTTGTCTTTTGGATGCTTCCTGCTGTATGTTTCTTTTCCCTTTTCCTTCATGTATTCTTCAAGCTCGGCAAAAGAATATTGACATTCATCATTGTCATAGAGCAAAGCACAAAGCTTTTCAAAAGCACTTACTTTTTCTGCATCCACAGGACGACCTTGATTTTTGTCAGAGACTTTGTCGGAAAAAAATCTGGCATAGCACTGTTTGTGGTACTTCGCTTCAGCTGCCACCAAGTCAGTAACACTCTTTGCCCGTGCCGAAACAATTTCACCCCATTTGTCTTTTCTCTCTAGAGCCCTGGCAGTTACCTTTTCTTTCATTTCAATGGTTCTAACTTCATAAATTTCTCTCCGAAATTTAGCTCCTTTGTTTTTTTCCACTCCTGTACTGGCTTCTTCACCACAAAAAAGCAGTCTTGAAATCAAGCTCTCGCACAGCTGAACGCAGACCGGGTGTTTCTTTCGTTGGCTGATCTGCGTTGGCAGGTTTTGGTTGTGATCCACGACGGGTGTAATTCTTACGACACTCTGTATGTACAACAACGGATGAACAGTCTATGACTATGACTATGCAGCCCATCCCCGTACAATAAACTTGTTTCAGTAATAGTCCGGAGTCCTCTTGAAACTGTACAGGTCGGTCTGTTGACTTCGGTCAAACTTTCATTGCAGAACACGCAGATTTCGTCCATTTTTCAAGCTTGTGAACAGACAAAGCATGATGTTGTATTAAAATATGGACAAAATGTAATAATTAAACCTTTAATTTCTTCTGATCATGATGCTTCTTATCCAGACGAACTTTAACTTATTGCTTAGTTAACGCGATATCAGCATCCTATTGGTATCATTTAATCATTTTTTGTTGGCATATTTAAGTCTTAATATGTATGTTTATTGCTTAAAACATTTCAAATTTAAGGCTATTTTTAAACAATTGACAGTTTTATGGCCAAGGCTTAGTATATTGCTTCCTAGCAAACCAACCCTTATCAGCATATTTTGCCGCGGTTATCAAAAACGGGGGTATATTCGACACAATATTTAACCCTGTTGCTGACACTGGATGTTTTGGGAACTTTCAGAATTTCATTTTCAATAATGGTACTATCAGTGTACCAAATATGAAAACTATAACCTTTTTTTCTGGGTTGCCCTCTATATCTTACCTAATATGACTGGACTAGAAGAAGAAGAAGAAGAAGAAAAGATGTCATCTTTAACTCACTGCAACTGTCGTGACTGAAAACTACTGGCGATAACCGCAACAATCGTATCAATGTGTGATAGAATCCGTGGAGAACACATGGCATGGGTGTATACAAAAACGATTAGAGGAACTTTAGAATAGACAGACACAAACAGATACCATTCATGGAATTTTAAAAAAAAATGTAAACGTGGTAACAGCATCATATTGGCTTTTTTCCAAGAAACTTACATTAGCATCCAAATATGAATGCCGTTTTGTTCACATTATCTTGAGAATACGCAGAGGTCATGATCTAGCAGCAACAGTAGGCCTACTGGGGCCTCCAATGGCTTCTTTGATAATTTTGTTCACTGAAGTAAAAGTTGTATTCTGCATGACTGTGTTTCACTCTGTTTTTCTGGCTATAGATTGATTATTAGGCGAGTGTCATGTCTATTGTTAGGATCTTTCATGCTCTCCGGGAGTGTTGAAAAAGAGTAGATCAATATCACGGATAGATTCTAGTACGCTTAGTTCCCTGTCATTGCGGTCTCATTACAGCTGGGGATGTAGATAGTGTTTCAGTCTTTTTGAACATCTATGCCAGTTGGTATTGGCATTCCCGTCACTTTAAAAGATGAGAATGGCTTTCTAATCAACGTTGCTGATGGGCGTTCGGACCTGAGAGTAGAATTCTTCAATCTGGTTATCATGACCGTCGGATATAGGAGCATCTATTTGCACCACCTTGATGTTGGATGGTTTCGCTGGCATGAGGATTGTCATGATCGTGGAAGAAAAGGGCAGAATTCCAGTACAGTGCAGTGTCCCTGATGTTCTTGTCAATGAAAAACTCCACTGCATGTAAAATCATGTTTGTCTTCTTTTCTGCTGTGATACAAGACATGCCCATCTTATGTCATGTTTTTGTCTGTTGGTCTTCCGTCTGGAATTCTGCACATCTCATGGGTCACGTGAGCTTCTTTCTTTCTTTACCTCTTTTGTTGCATTTCTTCCTTTACTTTTTTAACATTCCGACTTCTTGAACGATCCAGCAATACAGTTAGCGAATGTGACATTGTTGTTTCCATGGATACTCGACAGTGTTCCCATTTCACACACTTTTCGTGATCAACGTGGTTGAAGGTCGATGGAGGGCGCGGCCATTTTTAGCACCATCACTACTTCTTGAAGAAGATTTGAAGCCCTCACAAACAATGCCAGACAACATAGATCGTAGGAGTAAGCAAATGGAAACTAAAATCATGGATGGCAAGCAATGTCTTGGAATGTGTACCCTACACAAGGCATAAAATTCTCTCAAACAATACTAATAAGAAGAAATGATGCATTATAAACATGTGTGTGCGTGCGCGCGCGCACGCGCGTGTGTAAGTGTGTGTGTGTGTGTGTGTGTGTGTGTGTGTGTGTGTGTGTCAGAAAAAAAGAACAGAAAACAAAGCAGAGACAACTTGAATTCAAAATGAAGAAACATAAACCTGTACATAGAAGACTGTTGATATTGATGCTGGTAATGACATCAGTTTGGTGCTTCCTCCACACCTAAAGCCCCTCATATTATCAAACGTTCTCCCTTTGGCGAGTCACCTGATAACATTGACTTTTTTGTACATATTTAAAACTCGTGCCACTTCTTATACATTGACTAGGAAAAGGAGAAGATTGCCTCTGCACTTCTTTTCTTTTTTGTGATGATTATCTCTACAGTGTGTTGTCATGACATTCATGATTATCTCTGCAGTGTGTTGTCATGACATTCATGATTATCTCTGCAGTGTGTTGTCATGACATTCATGATTATCTCTGCAGTGTGTTGTCATGACATTCATGATCATCTCTGCAGTGTGCTGTCATGACATTCATGATCATCTTTGCAGTGTGTTGTTATGACATTCATGATTATCTCTGCATTGTGTTGTCATGACATTCATGATTATCTCTACAGTGTGTTGTCATGACATTCAAGATTATCTCTGCAGTGTGTGGTGTTATGGTGACTTGACATGAACGACTTCTCCTGTGGGTGATGTTATAATCATGGTGACTGAGCAGACACAATCTCCTCAGTGGGTGATGTTACAATAACGCTGACTAGGCAAGCATGTCTCCAGCGGATTGCGTTATTCTTGAAGCAATCATCCTGCACGATTTCTCCAGTGGTATAAAAAAAAAATCAACCTAACCATTCTTCACCTCATTATCTAGGATCAGTTCACTTTGGCTCATGTGTTCGTATGAATGAATTAATCTTTTTTCGTTTGTTGTTGTTGTTTGTTTTGTTTTTTCTAAATTTGTGGTCAAAAGAGGAATTGAAGAACATTCTGGCTTTTTCAGTTACCTGCGATTCTTAACAAATGTACGCATGTATTAGAAAGGCAAGTGTGTATTCAAGCATTGCATGTATTTCGGATTGCTTTCACAGGGAGACAACATAGTCCACTATTTTCAGTGGGAAGCACTGAAATGCCGTGCGAGACAGGCTTAGCAAGAATTCCATTCCAGCTTACCCACCCAGTCTGCAAGAGGCCAGCTGCAGGGACGCTGTAAACAGCAGGTCAACTGGACAGTTTTTGAATTATCTCCCTTTCAGAGTTTGCTCGCGCATGTTTCCAGCGACACCTTGTTTCACCGTCACACTCCAACCTATGACCGTCTATCCATACAAAGCAGACTTTCACCTCAAGCAGCTTGCTCAGTATGTGTCCGTTTCTCTTGAGTGTGACCAGCCTGGAAATAGGCTATTGTTAAATACTTTTCAACTGACAATTTTTTTTTTTTTAATCTATAAAGTGTTTCATGTTATTGTCATTGGAAAGTTAAATCTTACGTGGGTTTTATTAGCTAAAAAAGTTGTTTTAAGTTTCAAAATATTGAATGCAAAGTTTGTGTTTTGCCCTGTCTGGTCTTCTTTTGCAGCTGGCCTTTAAATGAATAATGCAGGCTGTGCAATGAAAAATGCCCCAAATTTGCATGTCAACGGTTGTAACCACATAGCTGTACGAAGTGCCGTCGATGTGTGGAGGTCGTTATCCAGAAAAATAAATCATAACGGGAAGTTACTGCTTTGTCAAAAGTCATCATGCGGTTGTGCATGCAGCATGACATATGGAGAGAGACACTGACATGCAGATGTGCATGCAAGTATCTTTGGAGCTCAGCGTTCCAGGCATTATAGGCGAGGTTTGTTGCTAAAATGTTAACCACTTGTTATATTTTTCTCCTAGACTCTTTCACTACACTTTGCATAATAGTGAAAACAGTATCATCTAAGTGTGAAATGCTGTTTTTCTTCTCTTCTTTTATTGATAAAGAGCAAAAGCTCGACAGTTGTGTGTCCTTTGAGTTATGTTTCAGTGTAACATCAGCACTCAGTCATGGTCGTGCAGTATTGCTACTTTGGAGCTGAGACAGTTAAATGTACAATCCATAAAATCTACAAACTGAACAGGGAGAGAGAGAGAGAGAGAGAGAGAGAGAGAGCGAGCAAGTGTGTGTGCGTGCGTGTATGTGCATGTGTGCGTACGCACGCGTGCATACCTGTGTGTGCGTGTGCGTGTGTGTGTGTGAGGACAGAGACAGAACAGCAAACACTGCTGGTTAGTCCAAGTGAGATGCCTGTGGTGTCTCTACCACACTTTTTCCATCAACACTTACAAATGCATTTACATTCAACAAAACATTTAAGATGTTCAACTTGATTGCTGTGGAAGACAACCTATATTTGTGTTACGCAAACACTCATCTACAATAGTTATGTGACCCTTGAAAATTAACCACAGACGTATGAAGATGGGATGGGGTTGGCAACCATGGAAGAATATCTGAGCTGGTACTTTGTTGCTGAAATTGAATTCCCCTGAAGATAATATAGTTATACTACTGTAACTGGTAAAGAAGACCCCAATTCAGATTTCTAGGTGTGAGCAATCTCGATTTCAGTTCTCACTGGAAGTGAAATATTTCTGCTTCTGCATTACAGATTTCTGTCCAACGGCCAGTGTGTGTGACCACCGTTCTGAACATAGAGATGTACTCAATATATTTCTGCAGATGTCTGCGACTGCATGCCAGAGACTTGCACACACGTCTAGCTGAACATGAAGGCCAAACAACATTGGAAATACACTTTCATTAAAGTTAGAAACATTTTTTCTCGACTTCTGCTTTTCCCAATTTTGACATGCATGCCACACCAATTTTTTTTTTTTTTTTTCAGTCAAGTGCGTGTGTGTACATGTGTGTTTGTGTGCATGCGCACGCATGTGTGTGTACTTTCCCACACAAGGTCATCTACATATACACGAATCAAAATACCACTAAGACTTCACAAACACACACACACATTCCTATGCAAGGAGAGCATACAGCATACAGCGTGATTTCCAAGTTTACTTTACTTTTCAAGTTTAATAGTTGAACAAAAAGCACCAGCTACTTCATGGCACTAATCAGATAACAAATCAGGTAACAAGAAAAATTCTTCACTCACATATTGTCAATCACATTTAGCCTGATATAAGCTTCATAAAGCAATACAAATCCTTGTTTTAAATGGCACGGGATATAATTACTGGCAGAAAATAAACAAAGAAACACAAAATGTTAACCCTCTTGCATTCACAACCCCCCCCAATGCACATGGCAATATTAACCCCTCTTCTGTCCCAACTGGACAATGAGTGGGGTCTACTGGAGGATTTTTGTGACCTGTAAGGTCAGCTGCGCACCGCTACACTGCAACAATCAATTTCACACACTAACTTAGTATTGTTACCATTAAAAAAAAAGCCCCGCAATATAAGCCACCATACAAAAAAACCTGTACGTGTTACAGTCCTGTCAACGACAACAAGCATGGTTAATCAACTGAATCAAAAGTGCAGATATACGCCAAAGTATAATGACTCTAGCATGTGCATACCAATTGCTTTTTCTTAACCTCTAAATCATCACACATGTCAACAGCAAGCAGTATGCAGAGCTCAAAATAACCTTCCTGTCTTAACAGTCCTGAACCCCTCAGCTGTCTACACACAAGTGAAACTGCTCTCTCCATTCCTCTGTCCAGCAACCAGTTTTTGACCTGGTCAGAGAAAGGCCGACTGAGCAGCCAGCTCCAGTGCAGACCAACTGCACTTCTTTCCTCTCTTTTTCATTTTCCAACGTCCACCAACCTCCACTCTCCCTCCTCCCCGCCAACCTCCTCCCCCGTCTGAGAGAGCTGACCCACTGAGACAAGGCATGCTTTATGAATAAAATGTAATATGATAGTGTGAAAGCATCGTGCTTGGTCGAAGTGGAAAAAAGAAAAAGATCTACCCTGCTTGTTTCTCCCTATCAGGGAAGCATCCTAAGAGCGCCAAAGCATACCACTGGTGAGTTGTCATCAACTGTCATCAAACTGCCTCTTAAGGTGAGCGTGGGGACATTTCCGGGGGGATGGGCAAGTAGATATACTTTTTTTTTGTCTTCTACATGTTGCTTGAACAACTAACAATTATCTTGAGATGGCTGGCGTCACTATGTTGATGCCGACTGGCACTGGCTTTGCCAGAAAGCAGGGTCAAAACACGTACCACTGAACACCACCAAAGTGAGTCGGGCCTTGTTCAACCTCTCCTCTGGTGGGCTACCTAGGAACTTTACCTCAAGTGCTCGTTGTGAGCTGCCTGTGCCAGGTCTGTGTCAGGAAAAATCCTCGATGTGGCTGTGTTCTCTGAGCCAGAACAAATGGAGTCGGAATAATTTCAGTGGAAGGAGGGGCATGGGAAATGTGACCCCCACACCACCAAAGTGAGTCGGGCCTTGTTCAACCTCTCCTCTGGTGGGCTACCTAGGAACTTTACCTCAAGTGCTCGTTGTGAGCTGCCTGTGCCAGGTCTGTGTCAGGAAAATCCTCGATGTGGCTGTGTTCTCTGAGCCAGAACAAATGGAGTCGGAATAATTTCAGTGGAAGGAGGGGCATGGGAAATGTGACCCCCCACCACCAAAGTGAGTCGGCCTTGTTCAACCTCTCCTCTGGTGGCTACCTAGAACTTTACCTCAAGTGCTCGTGTGAGCTGCCTGTGCAGTCTGTGTCAGAAAATCTCGATGTGCTGTGTTCTCTGAGCCAGAACAAATGAGTCGGAATAATTTCAGTGGAAGGAGGGCATGGAAATGTGACCCCCCCCCCCCCCCCCACAAAAAAGGACAACAATAAAATAACACAACGGCAGGATAGAATCTATAATTATGATTTTTCTTTTCTGTGAATCTTGTATTGCTGTCTAAAAGAAAATCGTGAGACCTGTATAGAGGTGCTTGCAATGGCACTACTAAGGATTCTAAATAAAGTATCACAATCAAACAGAGGAAGAGGATTGCTATGGCAATATTTACTATGGCTCTCATGGGGCTTCTAAAGACTCAAGTGTATTACAAAAACAAGTCGTGCTTATGCCAACACTTGCAACAGCACCCAACAAGGATTCTAAATATATTTCAGTCCAAATGAAGAAAAAAAAAAAAAGGGCAACACTTGCCATGGCACTAAAGAGAATTGTAAACCGTTTAATAAATGAGGTCAAAAACCCTCATCAGCAAAAACCAAGAAAACAACAAAAGAACCATTCTCAGCTCTGTTCAACAGCATGTCTTCAGGGAACTGGCCCAAGGTCAAGGTCTAATCCACCTCCTCGATGGTGGGACCCGCAGAGCCCCCACCTGGGGCAGCCCCACCCGTCCCCGCCCCCGAGGGGTCAAAGTTCGGCATGCCTCCTGCGCCCCCCGCAGCCTGGTACAGCTTGGTGATGATGGGGTTGCACACCTTCTCGATCTCCTTCTGCTTGTCGTCGTACTCCTCCTTCTCGGCCAGCTGGTTGGAGTCCAGCCAGTTGATAATCTCGTTACACTTGTCCAGGATGGTCTTCTTGTCCTCCTCGCTGATCTTGTCCTTGATCTTGTCGTCCTCGATGGTTGACTTCATGTGGAAGGCGTACGACTCCAGCGAGTTCTTGGCACTGATGCGGTTCTTCTGCTTGTCATCGTCCTCCTTGTACTTCTCTGCATCGTTGACCATGCGCTCGATCTCCTCCTTGCTCAGCCGACCTGAAGACATTTCGTTGCAGACATAAGTGCCAGTCAGCCATCAGCTGTGAAGTAGAAATCACTCAAACAAAATAAAACAAACAGATTACATAAAATACCTGAAGCCAAGTTCCCCAACATACCCCCCGCCCCCCCCCCCCCAACCCCACCCTAAAGTTTTCATCAGCCTCATGTCTCAAAACAAAGAACTGCATGATAAAAAGAGGAAGCCCCAGTTCATGCATTAGACAGGCAAAACTCACAGACATTTTAAAACCATTTAAGACCCAAAGGCACCGTTTCCAAATGCAATGTGTACAGAGGACTGCTTATAAGACACACTGACAACAAACACTTGAGTCAAACTTTACTTTCTTTCTGACTAGAGGCTATCCGCTTCTATCACTAAAAGCCAAATTCACTCCTCATAAGACAGAGTCTAGGTTCCAGAGTATCTCAAAACAACCAACACATTCCCCCCCTGTGTAGTCTGAATCCTTGCAGGAAATTTCCTTCCGTTGCAAGAATTCTTTCTTCTTTCATTTTTTCTTCCATTTTTCTTTTGAAGGGAAAGGGGGTGGGGGCGTGAAGGCCAACATCATCAAATTCAAAATATATGAACGCATAGCTGCCAACCTGTTGGAACAGAAATTCCTGTGAGAAGGCAGGGGTCTGGGGGCCGGCGCAGGCCCCTGGTGGGGTGCAGGGGTAATGCCCCTGGTGGGGTGCAGGGGTAATGCCCCTGCTGGGGGTCTGGGGGCAACGCCCCCAGACGCTGACGGGTACATGCACATTTGGAGGTAAAAAATTTGGCTTTTCTGGAGTCGAAAAGGGGATATTTCTTCCATCTCATCATGCTAGAATTAGACATGAACAGTACTGATAGCAAAGCATACAGATTACAAAAATTACAGTCATCACACATTACTCAACATTAGAAAGCACTTCAACTTACCACTTCAGTCCAACAAGTAAACTGTGGCTTGACAGGTTACGCAGAGAAGAAAAGTCTCCAGACTAATGTCCATTTGTGTTGCTCTTTGCTCCTAGATTATCTAGCTATGATGAAAGATGCTTTGGAAGTCTTGGTTTTTCAGTCTGTATACAATGGATACCACCAATATTGCAATTTTCTTGTTTCATCATCCCTGGATATCTGATTCTCTATAGTCTTGTAACAGCAAACTTAAAGTTTCTATCAAGATGTTGGTAATCATCATCACCATGGTAATAAAGACCACAAAAAAATGGGGGGGGGGGGGGGCAGAATCATTAAGGAAAAATTTCTTTCCTACAATGTACACCTATATCTGTTCAGAACTACGCTTTTTTCACAACCTGTCAGCCTAACAGGAGGAGGATGCTGAAGGGGGGGGGGGGGGGGGGGATTGAGTTGTTCTCTGTCCTTGAGGGCATCTGATGTTGCCGACTTCGCTTTTTTCAACAGCTCTATTGGAAACTGCTGCTCATAGCAAGCCCCACTCATGTTGGCTTTGACCATGTACCACCATCATGGCATCATCGCCGCATTCCTCTTGTGCTTGGCAGAAGAGGCATGAAGTTCGATGTCTTTTTTTCCACCATGTGAGATGTTGATGTCAGTACGGCATTCTTTACAAAACGCATGATATTCATCTCTCTTGGACGCATCAATGGAGGCGTAGTCGACTTTGTATCGCGGCAAAAACTTGACTTTTGCCCTTTTTTTCGAGTCCATGTGGCACTGCTTTCCTGAAGGCATTTTCGTGCGGATGGAAGTACCGGACGGAAGTACCGGGCGGAAGTCGATTTGTTTTGGTAAACCGATGTGTCTTTTTACCGACACCTTGCGAAAAATTACCGAAACGTGAAGTGTTTTTGATTTTTCATTTTTCGGGGAAAAAAGACAACTTTCGGGATTTCCTGTCAGATTTTCATTTTCGGGAGTTTCCCGAAAATTTCAGGAGGGTTGGCAGCTATGTGAATGTTCGCAAATTTACCCAGGTCAGTGTTAACAGACGAGACGTGAATAAAGTGTACTCAGTTTCCCCAAAGATGTACCATTCATGACCATAAGAACCCTGGGGAGAGAAGTGAAGTGTGACCCGACACTGACAAGACCCACTGACCCTTGTCGTTGGTGATGGTGATCTTGTTCTCCTTGCCCGTGCTCTTGTCGCAGGCTGACACGTTCAGGATGCCGTTGGCGTCGATGTCGAAAGTAACCTCGATCTGAGGCACGCCACGAGGGGCAGGGGGGATGCCGGTCAGCTCAAACTTGCCCAGCAGGTTGTTGTCCCGAGTCATGGCTCGCTCTCCTTCATATACCTGGAAAAAGAAAGAAAAAAAACACACACACACACACAACATATATATATATACACACAAACATAACCCATGGACTGCTGAAATGAAATTTAAAAGGTGAGATTTCCAACAAGCTAATGCACATCTATGATCTAACATCAACTTCACTGTAGGTAAAACAAGTCTTGCATAGTCCTGTAATCTACAGATAAATGTTTATACGTAGCCGAGATGGTGTATGTAGGAGCGTTCGTTTTTCGTCAAGATCCAGTTCTCTAACCCGGACTGATAAACGTTCTAGCCACTGGAAAGATTTAAGTTTACATGCACTAGCGTTGACCTTTGTGACTCCAAAGCAGTCTGAACAAAGAGACCCGTAAACAAGATTGTGTTCTCCTACATTTTAGTTATGCTGTTCCATAACTGTAGCGTTGCTATTTTACCTAAAATACATTTACGTGTGTGCTCATTGCAAAGTTCGCGTTTTACCCTTTCTATTGATATATAACAATATTACGTTTAAATTAGGGGTCATAAGATAAGATAAAAAAGTGCGAAAATCATGCGTCTGGAACAGTTGTAAGCACGTGTGGAGCACGTGGCAGCAGGGAAGTAACGTTGCGCTGTCGCGCCCGTCGCAAAAGAATTTTTGTCCAATGAACAACCAGAACCAAACCCAACACCTCGGGAGCTGGCCATCAGGGTGGCTGTCAAAACACAGCGCTGTGTCCCACCTTCACTGAGATTAACCACAAAACACAAGCCTACCTGGATCAACACACCAGACTAGTTTGAGATTTACCACAAAACACCAGCCTACCTGCATCAACACGCCATTCTGGTTTGAGATTTACCACAAAACATGAAACTACCTGGATGAACATGCCAGGCTAGTTTGAAATTTACCACAAAACACCAGCCTTACCTGGATCAACACGTCAGGCTGGTTTGCGATTTACCACAAAACACCAGCCTATCTGGATCAACACACCAGGCTGGTTTGAAATCTACCACAAAACACCAGCCTACCTGGATCAACACGCTAGGCTGGTTTGAAATTTACCACAAAACACCAGCCTTACCTGGATCAACACACCAGGCTGGTTGTCGGAGTAGGTGGTGAAGGTCTGGGTCTGCTTGGTGGGGATGGTGGTGTTGCGTTTGATAAGCGCTGTCATCACGCCGCCGGCCGTCTCGATGCCCATGGACAGCGGGGCCACGTCCAGCAGCAGCAGGTCCTGCACCTCCTCCGACTTGTCTCCGTGGAGGATTGCTGCCTGCACCGCTACACACACACACACACACACATATACACAGCGGACACACACACACCATACAAACACACACACACATACATACAACTCCTGTCGTTGCAACTGCTCACTTCTGCTTTTCACTCACTCATCATCATAAATCACCATTATCAACAGATTATATGGGTGTCACAAAAAGCCATAATGTAGTCTACAGGGCGCTTTACAAGTTTTAACAAATCAGTATCTAAAGTATACACAGGATACACACTTGCGCGCGTGCACACACAATTCTGCATTCACAAATCATAAACATGTGCATGCACTCACACACACACAGAATCACACTGGGACACAATGTCACATACACAAACGCATATAACGCAGTGAACAGGTCATTCGTACACGAGCAAAGCGTGCAAGAGACATATAATAATTTAGTCATACTTCAAGTGGTACTATCCAGCTGGCGTTTAAAGTGACAAGTTTTAAGTGCAGACTTGCAAATCGAGAAGGAAGGGGCATGACATAGACGGAAAGGTAGCAAATTCCAGAGTATCGCCGCAGAAAATGAGCATGCTCTAGAACCGAAATGAATGATGTCTCTGCTGTCCGAAGTATTCCTCATGGCATATCCATCATGCAACAGTCAACAGTTGGAGATTTTGATCTTACCGGCCAAGAAGCCAGGTGCATTAATGTTTGGGGGTTATCATGATCAACAGAACTGACTTCAATATGCACACCTGATCTACCTGTATCTCCACATGAAACCAGGGGGTTCCAGCCCGAGTTGATTCGTCAGCCATGGAGATAAAGAAAAATCTTGCAGAAGTTACTTTTGCTACATGCTGCCATGGTAAGAAATCCTCGACACCTAGACTGAGAGTCAAATCTGCAATGCTCTAACCAGATGTCTGTTACACTATACACGTCACAGGCATCGTGCATGTGATCAAATCAATGTGCGTCATCATTTTACACACTCACACACACACATACACTCTCACACACACACACACACACACTCACACACGCACACACACACACTCACACACACACACACACACACACACTCACACACACACACACTCACACACACACACACACACACACACACAAGATCAAATCCTCACCAGCCCCGTAGGCCACAGCCTCATCTGGGTTGATGCTCTTGCACAGCTCCTTGCCATTGAAGAAATCCTGCAGCAGTTTCTGGATTTTGGGGATGCGGGTGGATCCCCCCACCAACACAATCTCGTTGATGGCCAGTTTGTCCAGCTTGGCGTCACGCATGGCCTTCTCCACCGGTTCCTGGGTGCCTCGGAAGAGATCTGCGTTCAGTTCCTCAAACCTGTTCCACACAGCATTTGTCATCTCTTCACTCTGAACTCCTGCTATATTGGAGACACGCCAGAGCAATCACAACAGAACAATGCTGCTGGTTCACTCATCTTAAAATGAACAGCTAAGCTGGTCATTTAAACCTTCAAACACAATCATAGCCTTAAAACATTCCCAACTGTTACACCTTCAAATACAATCACAGCCTTAAGATATTTCAACTCCAACAGTTTAGCATCCACAAATCAACTCCAAAGTTTCTATATGTGTTACCCCTTCGACTAACAGAGCGTCTGTCTTCCATTTACCTCATACCTCCTGATCCTGTTGTCCAGGGCTACCCTATGTTTCGTTTTCATAGAGGTCATAGGGGAAAGATTGGTAAAAATGTGTTCCACTCGCTCCAGACAAAACTTCTGGGCCAATCTTTCTGAAAATTTGTATGCATGTTCAATATAGGTCACGGATGATGCCCAATCTCTTATTTTACCAGAATAGCCGTTACTAACAGCTATAACAGCCCAAAACGGTTTTTCTTCTATATGGAATCTCAGAAAGTACTTGTATTCAAGATAAACAGGGAGTATGTTTATATGCATTGCATCTTGTTTTCTTTTTTTTACTTTTTTCTTTTTTTCTTTTTTGCAAGTGACTGACAATTGCAGCGATGACAGTTCAGACATCAGTACTGTCAAGATTTAGGACAGATTCAAGCTCAAGTTGCAATGACTTACGGCACCAAGATGCGAGTTGGAGTTGATGTTTGAATTAATGTTGAGATCTCCATAGAGCAGATGTGTGACCACTATATTCAGTTAGACAACACACATATGGATGCATGTCAGTACAACCATGAGTTAATCCGACAATAAATTGGTTTCAGTCAGTCAGAGTGTGTGCGCACACACGTGTGTGTCATCCACTGAATGTTTGCATGATTAATAACAAAATTACAACAATGAACAAAAAACAACACATTAATTCTATTGCTCTTGTAATTTAGCAGTCCATACTAATGTAACTAGCTCGTTAAAAAATTAAAAGAGGAAAAGTCGGAAGATAAGAAGTGGAAGCAAACACAAGATCAAGAGAATCTACAAGTATCAAGAGAATCTACAAGTATGAAGAGAATCTACAAGTATCAAGAGAATCTACAAGTATGAACAGAATCTACAAGTATCAAGAGAATCTACAAGTATGAACAGAATCTACAAGTATCAAGAGAATCTACAAGTATCAAGAGAATCTACAAGTATGAACAGAATCTACAAGTATGAAGAGAATCTACAAGTATGAACAGAATCTACAAGTATGAAGAGAATCTACAAGTATCAAGAGAATCTACAAGTATCAAGAGAATCTACAAGTAATGAGAAAAACTGTAGCATGACTGAATCAGCGAAGGCAAACAGTGAAATGAAGCTGAAAAACACAAATGAAAGTACAAGGTCAAAAACTGAAACAAAGATCAAGTAATGTATAATGTATAATAGCTGTACTAAAAATAAATACCAATCCCACAAAACTGCAATAGAACATATATCTAGAAAGAGAAGTAAATTACATGAAAATGTTGGGATGATCTACAATATAAAAAAGCCGCTGACTTTTGTCCAGGTCTCTTTCTTATTCTTTCGTGTGCCAGCTGCTAAGATCATAACTGTCATGAAATCACCTTACATAAGCTCTGATTAATACCTGGCTCTGTGTATGTTTGTGTGTTTGCATGCAAGTGTGAGCGGGCGCAGGTACATTATCATGCTAGGACTACCCTGTTGCCAAACCTGAAACTAAAAATCCTGAGAGCCGTAAACCTGAAATCCTATATAAGAAAATGTTGAAACAAAACAGCTGTGCCTAGTCAGTAACACTGCAATGCTAACACAGGTCAGGCATAGACAGCCACCTTGGAGGTATGGGGGATGCGAGGACAATGTTGTTGAAGTGGGCCCATTGACCTATGGTAGGTATACAGGGACAGGGGACAGTGCCCCAATACGTGTGTGTGTGTGTGTGTGGAGGGAAAAGGGAGGGGGGGGGGGGGGGTAATGGAGCAATCCCCCTCCTCCCACAAATGTTTTCTTGTTTACAAACGTTTTTGATGCTCTCTCTTTTTAGAAGCTTTAAAATATAAGTCCTTTCACAATAACATTGTCTACCTTTGTCAATCAGTTCCTTACTCATACACACACACACACACACACACACACACACACACACACACACACATAAAGAGACAGATCTAATCAGGTAGGAACGAAATAGTATTTCACATGAAAAATTCAGACAGCTGCATGCAGTGGCACAAATATGAACAGCATTTCTTTTATATCAGATTTATATGTAAGTGTTTCCCTTCAGGTGTAATACATGAATAAAACAACTTTGAATTATGACTTGGCAAACCATAACTTTAGGAGCCCATTTCTGTTAATGAACATTGCTGCCAAAAACAGTACAAACATAAACCACTTGTATTACAGACAAGATTTGTACATGTTATATATATTAGCTGTTTCTTTTAATTCGTATGAATGTATTTAAGAAAAGAAAGTGAAAAGGAAATAATTTCCGACTGTTTCCTTAATAAAAAAAAAAAAAAAAAAAAAAAAAAAAAAAAAAAAAAAAAAGCACAATTTCTTTAGATGAACTTAAGCCCAAATACGACTTGCCTGGCTAAAGTCAAAGTAAAGAAGACATACTGATACACTAACAGTATAAATTACATACACAGACTACGCTATTCCATTGTATGATGAATTTTTTCATCACTGTTCAAGTGCAACAGCATTATAATACTGACTAGAAAATATCCAAAACTATACAAAGAACCTGAGCTTATTCCTCAAAGCAGTGGTATACATTTAACCCGTTCACTGCCTGAAAATATTACAAACAAAGGCTTTCCCAGTGCCAGGGAAATCTAATGATTTGGGGGTAATAATTAACAAAAAATTCTTGCACAGAAACTACAAAAGATATAAAAATGAAATATATATAATTTTTGAAGGAAATTGAATGAAGATTTTGAATCTGGGCTTCTTTTGTTTTAATTTTGATAATAAAAAAGTAGGCATTTAGATTTGGATAGATTTTTTTGCACGATCAAAAACATATGTATTTACCACTACATCTTCACATCCAAACAAGAACACAAAGCAAAAAAGTTGAAAATAAAGTTTGTATTGTCCACTACACCTGTAAATGAAAGTAAAACAGTTTAGAAGTCTATCAAGACGCTCACACTCTAAGCAAACAGGTCAGTCCACGACCACACCCCCCTCTCCCCACCACGCCCCCTTGCTGGACTTCAACCCTCTCTTTCACTGCTCCTCTTCCCCTACCTTTCCCTCTGCCCCGTGCCACGCCGCGAGCAGGCAGCGCTCCCCTCTCGCGCTGACTATCACGTCACTGACCACTGGCACACAGTGCAGAGTACACACTAGGCTGGCTCGTTCGACGCAGTCAGCTGAACACACACTGAGGTCACACAGCCCGACTCAATAACTGACGAATATGGTCGGCAATTCCATCACTATCATCATCTCACCTTCATGCTCGAGTGAGTCGTTGAATAAAAGATTACTGTCTTTGTCAAATATGATTAGCAGAGCCTGCTCAGCTGTGTAAATACGTTGATTTGGTCGCTGCGCTTGTCAAAGGTTGCGCCGCCATCTTTGCAAGCGAGACGAAGTGCTGGCTGGTCATCCAATCAGTGATGAGAATAAATGGGCTTTCCCCTCACGTGTGGTCATTTGCATATCATTTTAATACTACACACATATAAGGCTTACTACGCACAATCTATTTAAGTCCGTTGATAGAAATAGTAACGAATGAAAATTCAAGAAATATGCATGACGTCAGTGGACGGCCCATAGGCACTGGGAAAGCATTTTTAATGCGGCGCCAGCTGACGGCTTAAAGGCACTCTACGAGTTAAGAAAGGAAACATTTTAACTAGTTAGTTAAACATTTTTCATAGGGTCCAGTGGATTTTAGAAGCATTTGAACTGATATATATAAAACTGCAAAAGAAAAACAGATGAATTCAGTTATTTCATAAAGTGATTTATGGGAGATTCAACTTGCTAACCCATTAGATAGGATGTGAGTGATGTTCCATTAAAAGATAGTGAAGAAAGCATAAAAAATCAAATTGATTTTTTAATCCCAAAAAATTAAGAATGTAAAACACAACCAAAATAGACAGGTCGAGGATTTTGAAAAGCTGTAATGTGTGGGTACATTTTTAGAAAAGTTGGCAAGCGTGCTTTTTTGAAAGTTTAATGCTTCCTGAATCCAAAACCTAGACTTGCCAGGTTGTGCAGATTCACAGTTTGTTTCGTAGAAGTGAAGAAAACAATATGGCCGCCTGTTGAAAATGATTATCTATGACACGACTACTCTGGAATCTTTTTGACACAAAGATCAAATTCTCAGCAGTTTGTTTTACACCATTGACACTTATCCTACTAGACTATAACTGTACTAAATTGAAAAAACACATTAATTAATTTGTTCTTATAGAACAGGGAGTACTTTAGAATAGGAACGAAGAAATGCTGTCTGTGTGTCTGTCTGTCTGTCCGTCTGTGGTCAAAATGTGTTCCACTCGCTCCAGACAAAACTACCGGGCTGATCTTTCTGAAAATTTGTAGGTATGTTCATTATGGGTCACGGATAATGCCCAATGTTTTATTTTACCGTTATATCTGTTACTAACGGCTATAACGGCCCATAACGGTTTTCTTCTTTATGGAATATCTCAGAAAGTACTTGGCCGATCTTTCTGAAATTTTGAAGGTATGTTCATTACAGATCATGGATGATGCCCGATGTTTACCAGAATAGCCGTTACTAATGGCTGTAACGGCCCAAAACGGCTTTTCCTCTTTATGGAATATCTCACGCGTATTCAAGATAAACTGGGAGTACGTTTATACGCTTTCATCTTGTTTCGTTTTGCTACAATCACCCTAACGGTCTCGGAGTGGTTGTTTCTTTCAGACTAACAACTGAGTACGTGACAATGGAACCTGTTTGCAGTCTAAAGCGGCCCATTCAGCCTCCTGATTCACAGGACTGTTTCATCTGTCAAGAGGAAAGGAAAAGTGACTGGAAACAGTGTGGAGAACAAGGACTGGCGACGTTAAAGAATGCTTCAAAGAATAGGGACAGTTTGGGTGATGTAGACAACAGGCCTGCAATTGACAGAATACATGCACTGCCTTCATATCTTCCTCGGAGTACTCTCTGGTGTCATAAGTCTTGCTATGCAGCCTTTACAAGTAAACCCCACATAGAAAGACTTGAGAATAGAAGGAAACTTTCAAGCCCAAAACAACGTGAACCAAGAACGTCAACTACAAAGCTGAGGAGCGCTACAACGCCAGTCTACTGGGAGGCCTGCATCTTCTGTCAAGATGCCTCTGTCATGGGAACACTATGTTCAGTTACCACATTTAAGATGAGTGATAACATTCTGGACTTGTCAAAATATGACCAAGAAATGCATGTACGATTGGCAGCAATCAGTGACCTAATAGCAGGAAAGTACCATCCCAAATATTACAAGAAATTTGACTATAATGCCTCATAAACAAAAGAGACTGCTGAAAAGACTGATCTGGCTATGGAGTGGCTGGCTGCCAAAATCAGAGAATCTGCCAAGAAAGCACAAGTACTTCAACTCACTGAAGTTTGGAACCAATTCTGTGGGGTGGCACAGAAGGCAGACATTGAGATACCTGCATCATACATCAGTAGAAGGTCTACGTTCAAGGAAAAACTCCAAGTGGCTGTGGGAGATTCATTTGACTTCATCACTGTACCTAAGAAAGATGTGTTGCTCGTCCCAAGGAAGTCTGAGCACATGCCCTACTATGACCTTACCTCAGATGATCAGGAACCATGTCTAATCCCCAAGTATCAATCGCCTGATGAAGAGTTTCTTGAAATGGTTCATGTAGCATTGTTCGGTTGGGTGGGGGTGGGGGGTGGGGGTGGGGGGGTGGGGGGGTTTCCATACCTCCATGAATATTTTGGAGGTGATAGGCAAGCATGTTCAGTCCCTTGCTTGGCCAGAAAACTGCTGAAAAGGTCAAGGAAGGAAAGTCGCACAACAAAAGAATCAGGGCCCACAAGATAACCTATCAGGCAATGTGGAGGATACTTCCGCCTCAGTTGTTGAGTTTCATGGAAGACAAGACTCCTGATCTACAGAAAGAGCTCCTTGAGAAAGTGCACAGACCCACTGAAGACATATTATCCATACTGTCTTCAAAAGAGTTTCAGGAGTGCATGCAAAGTTTCCACACGACCAACACTAACCCAAGCTTCAGGCTTTGGTGAGGATGTTGCAAATGGTGCAAGTCCTGCTTCTCTTCACCGTGTCAGAGGGATGGAATCTGGGATTACATCTGCATGCTTTCCAGTGTATGCTGCCCTACTTCTATTGGTACAACCAAATCAACTATGCTCGACTGGGGAACCATCTACTTGAATGAGATGCACCAGCTCCCAGAAGAGGTCAAGGTGAAGTTCCAAGCAGCAGACTTTGTTGTCAAGTGCCCTGCACATCGCTTCAATCAAGTTGACCCAGACCAGAGCCAGGAATGGCTAAATTGTGTTGGCAAGAAAGCAGGGGGCATCGTTGGGATCACAAAGACCTTGAAAGCTCTCTGCAGATGGGCCTTGTCATATAATCTCCGATCCCATCTTGCCCTTGATACGAGACAAGCCTTTGGTCTTGGGTCTGGTGATGACTGCATCCACAATGAAACTACCAAAGGCAGGAAGAAAACTGACTTGCGAGATGAAAATGCTTTGTTGGCAGTCTTGGAGAGATTCAGTCTCTTCTCAAATGACTTGCCCCAAACGCTGCAGAACATTGCAAACAAAGACATTGCCTCTCAAGAAATTGAAGACAACTTGCTTTCAGCTGCAAAAATGGACAAGAGCAGCTAGACGAATTTTGGAGGAGAGACTGCTGCCTAGTGAGAAGAAAAAAGTTGCGTTCAGAGACACTTTGCACAAGAACAAGTACTTGACCTTTTGCCTCCTTTTTCGAGGCTCAACAGAAAGATGCAAAACCTGGAAAGACAGCGACAGTCAAGGCAGACAGAAACATACTACAGAGGCTCATTGCTGCATATGAAGCTGGGAGAACAGTCAACCTGGACAGAAAACTGACACATGAGCTGTTTGTGGTACGTCTAGCCCTAGAAGAGGTGAATGAACAACTAAACACAGGGTCAAAAGCAATCCTTGCTCAGGTCTTGACAGCTGATATCCCTTGTCCTGATCATCTTGAAGCAATGGACCTAGAGGGGGACCCAATTCTCATCACTGATGAACGAGCACTGTTTGCTGCAACTGGAAAACCAAAAACAGCTGTCACATTTGGAGACATTGCAGATGTTTCCGTTGAAGCTGTTCTTCAGAGTGGTTCTTAATTCCAGCGCATTGATGTCACATTTGACAGAAGTTATGAGACTTCTATCAAGAGTGGGACCCGGAAACAGCGTGGGAAGGACACAGTTGCCATCAGAAGGCCTATAACTGACAGGGAAGTGCCCCTTCCTACAAAGTGGGAGAACTTCATGGCACACCAGGGCAACAAGGAAGGCCTTGCTCGGTTCCTGTCACACCAACTGATCCTGCAAGCACCCCCCAACAAGACCATCGTGGCAGCAGGAGGATGGAGCAGCCCAGAGCGTATAGAAGCTACTGACCCAAATCTGGATGTGGAGGTCCTGGAAGGAAAGCACGAAGAAGCAGAAACTAGAGCAATTTTGCACTGTACCAAGAGCATGGCCACCAGCATTGTTGTATCTGCCAGAGATACTGACATTGTCATGTTGATTGTGTACTTTCATCTTCTGGCCTGTCAGAAGATCTGGATGAAACCAGGGACAGCAAAGCAGCAAAAATCCAGTTCACACCATTGTGGAGCACCTGCAAATGGAGCCTGAAGTTCTAAGCCTGCTGCCTGGGTTCCATGCTCTAACAGGCAGTGACACAACATCTTATCTCGCTGGACACTCAAAAAAAATCATGCTGGAATGTTTTCAAAGATCACCATCACCTCTTCAGGGGCCTTGGTGAGAGTCCTGTCCTTACTGATCGGACCATTCAGGAGGCTGAGCAGTTCGTGTGCAGAGTCTATGGTGTAACCACTGCCACCAACATCAACAAAATGCGAGTGAGCATGTTTGTCAAAAGTGGGACAATAGAGAAGCTTCCACCAACAAGAGATGCACTTTTGTATCCCATCAAGCGCTGCCACTACCAAGCCTTGGTCTGGCGTCAGTCCCACTTGCAGCACCCTGTCTTGCCACCACCTGAAACAAAGGGCTGGAAAATGGAAGGGACTGATTTGATCCCCGAACTCATGTCACTGCACCTGTCCCAAAAGCCTGTGAGGGACTAATCACCTGCAGCTGCACCACTGGCTGCAGGACCACGTGATGCTGCTGCAAACCCAATCCTTGTACTGCATCCTGCAAGAAGTGCAGGAAATCCCATGACACCTGCTTGAACATCTGATTTTGTCATCCTGGTACCACGGTAACCAAGCAGTGTTAACTGACACCGTTCTAGCAAGACATTGCGTCAGTCCACGTTGTTTGTTACATCGCAAAATGATTTTTTTGGAGGGGGGGGGGGGGGGGTGGAAGAAGAGTGTTCCAAGTAATGATTCTTGGATAGCATCAAGACATGATAGTAATATCACTTCTACCTGAAAAATATTAGTGAGACAGCAATCAATATTATGTGTATGTGTTCGCCACTGAGTGGTATCATCAATTTCATAATTGTCCCATCACTTTACTTTTTACCAGCAAAAGCAAAAATGAGAAATAAGCAAATTATTTCACCAAATAAAACATTTTAGTCATTAAATTTTGAATGTGTGAAAATATTTTAGGGTACAAAAATAGTGTATGTCACAATTTTTTGTGACAAAATGACAAGTGTTACAGTTAGGCAAGTCTTATTTATGGATTCAGCAGCCCCAAATTATATAGAATGAGCACATTCAGCACTTTTCTAAAAATTTGCTTATAGCACTTTATCCAAATGACTTTTGACAGAATTTGACTAGTCTAAAAGAAGATCAGAAGTCCAACTTGTAAGACCGAGTCCTAGCAAGTGAAGAAAATACTGAATCAGATATTAAACATAATGCACTACGAGTCTGTAATTCTTCGGTGATGGATATTCACTTCCAAAATCTCAGTGTAAATAGAGAACACATTTTTGAAGAAAGTTTTAAAATCAGTGGCATGTATGATTTTAAACATCAATAAAACCATTGTTAAAATTATTAATAGATTGATGGTACTGTGAAGGAGAGCCCGGTTTGCCGAGTGGTTCGAGTGCTTGCCTGCCGTGCAGGAGACCTGTGATCAAGACAACTCTCAGAAGAAGAAAATTTTCCATATGCTCTCCAGTTCATGCAGCTGAAAATGGATACCTAGCCCTATTCAGGGTTGGGGAAGGTGAATGCAGCGAGGGAGAGTATTGGGCCCTGCCCTTATTATGATGACCCCAGAGTAGTGGAAACTAGCGTTCTGCTCCCTACAGCCGAAATGGCTCCTTAACTACCTTTACCTTACCTTTCAGTATTGTGAAGAAGTAACTTGTATTACATTAGACACTAGAATATAACAACCTGCTAAATATAAAGTATCTGATACTAAATTTGTGTATTATTTTTTTCTGACACAAACAACATGCAGATAAGTTTTTATTGACCTGAAATTGTTTATTCCCCATGTGACCCAAGTTTTTCTAGTTAATTTAAATCAGTTTGATCAGAAACAACCATCATCTGTGTGACATTGTACACGTTTCAGTTCATCACATAAATAATAAAATAATCATCATTCCAAAGTTCATTTTTTACAGAAGTTTCATTATTGATGTTTGAAACAATAAGGTCAAAGATGTGTCAGTGCTGAAGTGTTCAAAGTTGGTGTGTAATTTTTTAACCCATTCACTGCCTGAAAATATTACAAAGGCTTTCCCAGTGCCAGGGAAATCTAATGATTTGGGGTAATAATTAACAAAAAATTCTAGCTCAGAAACTACAAAAGATATAAAAATGAAATATACATAATTTTTGAAGGAAATTGAATGAAGATTTTGAATATGGGCTTCTTTTGTTTTAATTTTGATAATAAAAAAATATTTAGGCATTTAGATTTGGATAGATTTTTTTTGCATAATCAAAAACATATGTATTTACCACCACAGCTTCACATCCAAACAAGAACACAAAGCAAAAAAGTTGAAAATAAAGTTTGTATTGTCACACTACACCTGTAAATGAAAGTAAAACAGTTTAGAAGTCTATCAAGACGCTCACACTCTAAGCAGACAGGTCAGTCCACGACCACACCCCCCTCTCCCCACCACGCCCCCTTGCTGGACTTCAACCCTCTCTTTCACTCCTCCTCTTCCCCTACCTTTCCCTCTGCCCCGTGTCACGCCGCGAGCAGGCCACGCTCCCCTCTCGCGCTGACTATCACGTCACTGGCCACTGGCACACAGTGCAGAGTACACACTAGGCTAGCTCATTCGACGCTGGTAACCAGTCAGCTGAACACACACTGAGGTCGCACAGCCCAACTCAATAACTGACAAATATGGTCGGCAATTCCATCACTATCATCATCTCTCACCTTCATGCTAGAGTGAGTTGTTGAATAAAAGATTATTGTCTTTGTCAAAAATGATTAGCAGAGCCTGCTCAGCTGTGTAAATACGTTGATTTGGTCGCTGCGCTTGTCGAAGGTTGCGCCACTATCTTTGCAAGCGAGACGAAGTGCTGGCTGGTCATCCAGTCAGTGATGAGAATAAATGGGCTTTCCCCTCACGTGTGGTCATTTGCATATCATTTTGATACTACACACATATAAGGCTTACTATGCACACTCTATTTGAGTCCGTTGTTTAGAAATAGTAACGAATGAAAATTCAAGAAAAATGCATGACGTCAGTGGACGGCCCACAGGCACTGGGAAAGCATTTTTACTGCGGCGTCAGCTGACAGCTTACAGGCACTCTACGGGTTAAAAATATTTTGTAAGCTTCTTTTCTCTCAATTTTTAAAGTCAAATCAACAGACTGTTGTTTCAGTCATTTGTTCCAACCACACACATCTCAATGCCTAACAAAAATAAACATACAAAGAAAGAAATATTGATTAGATGTCATCTTGTGGAGATTACCCTTACAAAGTCAAAATTGCAGAAGAATAACTCCTGAGAAAGTAATTAATATACTGATGTAGCCAACAAGGCAAGACATGAATGCCACTTGGCATCTGCATCCCATCCATCTAACAGCAAAACATGATTCCTAATCTGTTTTGGGTATTTTGGAGAAAAAGGCACGTATGTCATTTTTGGCTGGCCTTTTAAGCTTGGCAACTTTGTCAGATTTTCTTGTTGGGAGACAGGCAACGAAGTGGTTCAGTCGCCACACAACCTCAGGAAGGTCCTTCCCATTTATCTGTGACCACATTATACCGACTCTTGCTCCTGGTACATCTGTTTCCTGAGAGGCACAGCAAGTTTTCTCAGAAGAAGTGGTTGATGAAGGTGGCAGCGGACGTTGTTACCCCCAAATGTAGGGTATATGGAGAAGACCACAGTCTGGAGGACACTGGCAACAGCATGCACTTGCCAAATGCCCAAGTACGAGTTCATCACAATTGCAGCCTTTACTTCCTCTTGAAAAACACGCTTAATTTCTTCAGTAGTCAGATCATCCATGTTATAAAAGTCAGAGTACTCAGCATACACCTTTGTGACTTGAGGAATGTCTGAAGACAGTGTAGAATTGGATAGATCATCCATGTTATAAAAGTCAGAGTACTGAGCATACACCTTTGTGACTTGAGGAATGTCTGAAGACAGTGTAGAAGTGGATAGATAGTGATCTCCATTCAGTGCCAGTCCCATAACAATTCTGACACGCATTTCCAAACTTGTGCAAATCATCACCGCCACAGGCTAATACTGAGGATGTTCTTGGGAGACAGTTACCGCCTCCTAAAATGCATACGGGTGTAAGTGCGGGACCATCTTCTGGATACAGATCTGATGCATGCTGATCTTGCTGAAAGTTATCAGCAAAATTGTCCCTTTTAATTGTCAAAGGATAACTTTCAACCACTTTCCCTATTCAACGAAATCTGATCCAATTGAAAACGGCAAACAATGTTCAGCTATGAATGCACACACAACAGTTTTCAACTCGGCAGTTCGATCACCAATTCCATCTCGGGTCACAGTAGTTTTAGAAGCCCCATCAAGCTTAGCCGTCTGTTGCAACGTGCCTAGAATGCGCTTGTGCTCAGTATCATTTGCATGCACCAACAAGGCTTTTTTCCCCACTAGAACCGTAAGTTACCGTCCGGTTGCAGGGAACACAAAAGCAAACACCGGGCGAGTCATTCTTCCTGCACCAACTTTCAAAGTACACACCATCGTTGTTTTTTTCCTGCAGCCACACCCACCTCCATCTGTTTTTTACACTTTTTTCAAGGAAAGAAACGTCACTGTCCAAAGTCAGTTCTTTCATTTTTCACTTCCTTTGGCCTTAAAATGGCGATTTTGACCATGCCGCTTGGTAAAAAGGGACGTTACTCTCAGCGAACAATGTACGTCTCTTTCGAGGCTCACGAAGCAGACCACTTCTCTTCACTGCCAATCCGGTGTTTCTTCGGAAACAATGCTGAAAACCGTTGAAATTCTCCGAAATTATTTCTACCGCAAAATATACTTTGAACAAAACTGGAAACCGGAAACATTCTCCCGAAATTATTTCAAAACCGGAAAGTATATTTTGAATGAAATCGGAAACCGGAATTCTGGCTCAAACCGGAAAATTAGCACCTCTACATTATTCTGATACTTTTATCGATATCTCTTTCTGTCCTGTTTGCTTATCTCTTATCTTCTGTCTCTGTCTTCCTCGAGTCTCTCTCACACAGTTTACCTGCATACACACTACGGTGAACAAAGTCTCCTCCCACACACACACACAAACACAAGCACACGCACTTTCTCAGACACAGGCACGCGCGCGCACACACACACACACACACACACACAACACACACACACACACATACACACAGACCACTGACATCCGACACACTCAGGCTTTAAACGCATGGCAGGCTTTGTCCCTATGTGCTGACCAGGTTAACTCATGGTGCTGAGCTCCAGGTCTAATCAAACTACCTTCATTACTGATTTCCAGACATTATCTATTACCTGGGCCTGTGAACATATTTCACTCCGTCTATTGTCAAGGGGGAAAAAAATACCCACAGTGAGTAATTTTCCATAAAAATCAGGAGA
This sequence comes from Conus canariensis, assembly GCA_033310375.1. Lineage (NCBI taxonomy): Eukaryota > Metazoa > Mollusca > Gastropoda > Neogastropoda > Conidae > Conus > Conus canariensis. Next base: position 6,787,928 of record CM065745.1, read on the forward strand.
GTTGTAGGTCTGAGGGAGGGGGAAACCAGGTGTCTTAATGCATGGAGTACGAAAAAATGAGTCACTTCATTAAGCATCGAGTGTGAAGAAATAAATCACTTAAATGTGGAGTACGAAGATATGAACCACTTAAATGTGGAGTACAAAGAAATGAATCACTTGAATGTGGAGTAGGAAGAAATGAATCACTTAAATGTGGATTACAAAGAAATGCATCAATGTAACCAGCACACACCGACCTGGCCCTGGTGATGCTGGTGTAGAAGTCGATGCCCTCAAACAGGGAGTCAATCTCAATGTTGGCCTGCGTGGAAGAAGACAGGGTGCGCTTGGCACGCTCACAGGCCGTCCTCAGGCGGCGGACGGCGCGTTTGTTGCTCGAGATGTCCTTCTTCTGCTTGCGCTTGAACTCGGTGATGAAGTGGTTGACCATGCGGTTGTCAAAGTCCTCTCCCCCTAGATGGGTGTCTCCCGCCGTGGACTTGACCTCGAAGATGCCGTCCTCGATGGTCAGGATGGAGACGTCGAAAGTGCCTCCTCCCAGGTCAAAAATCAGCACGTTGCGCTCACCACCGGCCTGAAAACGTCACCGTCATTATAGGACCTCTTTGTCCAATGATGATTAAGGTCAGAAGGGTGAAACTGTACAATTTAAAAAAAAAAAAAAAAAGCCAGTGGACCTGGGCCAGTTCAGGCCCCTGTAAAGGTCCGTGTCATGATTCAGCACCATGATTAGAATTACCTCCAATTCTGAGCAAAAGTGAATTTGATTAGATGATTTTAGGAATATATAATAGACTGAGCGAATTTATTTCACAAACTAGTGAAGAAGTTACAGGAGAGTTTCATGATGATTTTCGTGCAGACAGATATTTGTTTACTGCATACAGCATAAGAGATTGACATCAATTAAGCTAATTTGGATGCAAGTAAATATGAAATGAGGCAGAGAACAGTAAACAGCAAACAACAAACAAGCTGGGCAACTCTTGCTCCCACAATAAAACAAATATACACCAATAACTCCAAAGGAATGCTGCTTACGACACCAAGTCATCTAGCAGATATGACAGCACAGATCACACAGAACAAACAAGGAAACATCCCCAAAAAGGATGTTCCAAGCTTGCTTATATATCCTGTACCCAACACATCCACACTGTAACAACTGGAGAAATGAACGAACACAAATTAACATTTATTCAAGACTGGCAAAGCCTTTTTGATTTTGAATATAGTCGGAAAAGTATATGAACAAACAGAAACAAATACAGGTTGCCTCAATTTGACTGAAATGAAAGCAACCATGAAATGAGACGGAACAGTAAACAGCAAACAACAAACAAGCAGGGCAACTCTTGCTCTCACAAGAAAACAAACACACGCCCATAACTCTAAAGGAATGCTGCTTACGACACCGAATCACCTAGCAGATATGACAGCACAGAGCACACAGTACAAACAAGGAAACATCCCACAAAAAGATGTTCCAAGCTTGCCTATATACATGAGATTTCCTTGTTTGTTCTGTGTGCCAACTGTACTGCAACTCTTGTCTTGCAGGAAGAAAAGACAACAGACTACAGGTCCTTTGGATTTATTTCACACAAGAAAAGCAGAGATTGACTGAAAAATGACGGAGTTACAGTGAATTAAAGAGAGTAACTGTAGAATTAACTACAGTTAGACCATGCTGTAAGTCTGGAATATCTGGTGTCAAAAGGGTTAAAGACCTCATCACCTTCTTATCAAGCCCATACGCAATGGCGGCAGCAGTTGGTTCATTGATGATTCGCAGCACATTGAGCCCAGAGATAGTCCCTGCATCTTTGGTCGCCTGACGCTGAGAATCGTTGAAGTAGGCTGGTACGGTGACGACAGCGTCAGTTACAGTCTGTTCAACATCAAAAACATCAACGTGTCACAACAACACTCAACACTCAACAGCTGGGTTAGATTACTTTGCTCATACTGCAAGTGTAATATATCTGAACTGTGTGTGCCTGTGTGTGTGTGTGTGTGTGTGTGTGTGTGTGTGTGTGTGTGTGTGTGTGTGTGTGTGTGTGTGTTTGCGTGTGCACATGCATGCAGGCATATGCGCATGTGTGATCATGTGGGCGTGTTCATATTGTGTGCATCTGTGTGCGCAAACAGCATGTCTGCTCACACATTCTTGGGTGCACAAGTGTGGGCACGTGCAACAAGAGGCTTCCTGCTAAAAATGTGATGCTAGAAGTGTTCACTGAAGTAAACAAAATGATCTTTACTTTTGTGTGTCAAGAACACATTGTAGTGTGAACAAAGACACCACTTCTAAACAAACTGCATAATCAAAACTTAGCACACACACTCACACAAAAAAATACTTGTCATCAATCCCTCAAAAACCAGACAAAAAAAGAAATGCACTGAATACTATGTTCTTAACCTACAATCCTACTCACTTTCCCCAAATAAGCCTCTGCAGTCTCCTTCATCTTCACCAGCACCATGGAAGAGATTTCTTCGGGGTAGAATGTTTTGGGTTCTCCTTTGTGTTCCACCTTCAGCTTGGGTTTCCCCGAGTCGGACACAACACTGAAGGGCCAGGTTTTCATGTCGGAAGAGATATTCGGGTCATCAAAGCGACGGCCTATCAGACGCTTGGCGTCTGAAAACACAACAACAATAACAAAAACTTGCAACAATTACAAGTCAACTTCATCTTTTTGAACTGTAGAGATCTGCAATGGCAACTGCGCATAATTAGCTGAGTTATGGTCTCGTACTGTTTTCTGGATCTACTTAACTTCTGGTCTGGACAACACAATAATCAAGCTTATGAGAATAAACTTTATAGTCCCCCCAGTCCACAACCTCCATTTCATTCACATCTGAAAAGTCCAAACCTCTATATTCAAGAACTATGTAAGCGAAGTGAACTCCAGTGACAGCAGCAGTGAGCAATGACTCTGGCAAGAGTAACGAGACACCAAGACACTGAGGCTGGTGAGCACTTCTTTCCACGTGTCTCATGAACTTGGAAAGAGGAAAATTAGGTTACGCTACTTCAATCTTTGATTCAGATACATGTTTTTAAGGGAGAAAAACGCAACGAAGCAGAACCAGTCACAATCTTCTATTTGAGTTCTCAGATATACATGGTATTACGATACGCAAAACTGATAACGCTGCTATTTGTCTAGATTTCCTCTAGCTTCCACCTGCATGGAAAAAAAAAAGTAATCCATCTATAGGCAGTACAGCATATGCTGCGATGAAAAATTCAGTGCAACTGCTGTGTTTTCCAGGTGGTAGTGAGCAAAAAAAAAAAAAAAAAAAATCCACCATTATTCATGATAACAAATATGAAATATAGTACACTTCACTGGTCATGCTTACAACAGTTGCAGTGTTTCGTCCGATACTTCACATGTGACTGACTTTCGAAATTTGTCAAAGATAAATGTTACTTTTGGGGTCAGCAGGCAATAAAAAAAAAAACATTTAAGAGATTTTTTTTTGTTGATAATCTATAATGTATAAATAAACATTTTCATTAGAAGCTGGAACATTACTTCAGCTGTCAAGTGAATCCACTAATCTGTTGTACTTTTGTAGCATCTTGCTGTTGCATAATGTCAGAGCACATCATCATTTTGCCCTCTTCCAGGCAGATACAATGATGACCGCCTTATCTAGTGAAGAAGTTTACACAAATTATCAAGACATCAGTATCACCTGTATGGTACCAATCACATCAACGACACTCTTCAATTTACCAACTGTTTTTTCCACAGATCTTTTTTTTTCCCATCCCTAAGGTTTCTCAGTTTTAATTTTTTTTTTTCTCTGAATTCCTTGAATATCTGGAAAATCTGTTGTCCGTCCCACACATCCAGTGTACTTGCACATTGTGCATCCAACCGACTAGTGTAATCTTAGCTCTATCTTATGGCAAAACACATCATTTTTCACTAGTTCAGGGAAAGAGAGGGGGGGGGGGAGGGAGGAGGAGGTCAGTCACGTTACTGTATCCACAACTTTTTTTTTTTTAAGTTTCTTAACCATGTTCAAATCAAAATTAATACTAGTCAATATATTCTCAGAATACCTTATGTAACGCCACTCCTTTAAAAATACTGAATTGTTCCAAAGCCTAATCAAGTTACAACATACAGTGATACACCAAAACTCACCAAAAACGGTGTTCTCAGGGTTCATGGCCACCTGGTTTTTGGCAGCATCACCGATGAGTCGCTCTGTGTCTGTGAACGCCACGTAGGATGGGGTAGTCCGGTTTCCCTGGTCATTGGCAATGATCTCCACCTTGCCATGCTGAAACACCCCCACGCAGGAATAGGTGGTCCCCAGATCAATTCCAATGGCAGGAGCTTTGGCCATTGTGCTGTGTAGAGACAAAGATCTTGCTTTCGTTACTTCAAAAACATGTTGAACAATGCTTTCGAATCTGGAAAACATTAATTATCAGGCCTGCAAATCCTGAAACTACACAAAAAATCATTCTGTCTTTGTGTTAAAAGATTTTGTCACAATTCAGAACACCGCCAACAGTTTCAAACTTTAACAAATAGGATGAAAAGTTTAATACACACACAGAGAAATAGGTGGATAATGCCCTAGTTGCCCACATTCATTGAAAACAGATTCAACAATTAAAAAAAAAAAAAAAAAAAACAGCAACAACAAAACAGGCTAAAATCTACACTGAAACAAACGACCATGATTTTGTTTTCCATTTGCAATGGTTAAAAAGTAATAGAACTGGCTTTAAATATGCTGGCCATTTTTCATACCTGCCATCATTATTCTACTCAACTGACATACAACTGCCACAGCCTGTGGGCAAAAATACACCTTTACATTGGAGTATTTTATCTGACAACATACACGCTAAGAATGAACTTAAAGAGTTATGGTGAAAGGATTCTACCAAATATGTCACACACAACACTGTTTAACAGGACTATGTCACACACAACACCGTTTAACAGGACTATGTCACACACAACACCGTTTAACAGGACTTGAATCCATGAATATGCCACACACAACACTGTTTAACAGGACTTGAATCCATGAATATGTCACACACAACACCGTTTAACAGGACTTGAATCCATCCATGAATATGTCACACACAACACCGTTTAACAGGACTTGAATCCATGAATATGTCACACACAACACTGTTTAACGGGACTTGAATCCATGAAGAATACACAGCTAGCAGGACTAGGTTATACACTACGCCACTTTTACTAGTCCATTAGGCTACTGTGTGCTGGGGTTACAAGTACAAAAAAAAAAGAAGCCAAGATCAGGAAACAGCTGTAAATACTCTCACGGACAAAACTCAGTAAATGCCTGATTGATCTGTTAATCCAGCACGCTACACAGGCCTTGAGTGCCTAGGTAACATGGTCTCAGCCACTACTACAACTAAGTGGTGTGTGTGTGTGCGTGTGTGTGCTTGTGCATGTGTGTGTGCGCGCGCTTGTGCATGTGCGCGTGTGTGCTTGTGCATGTGTGTGTATGTGTGCTTGTGCATGTGTGTGTGTGTGTGTGTGTGTGTGTGTGTGTGTGTGTGTGTGTGTGTGCGAGTGTGTGTGCGAGTGTGCGTGTGCGGGCATGAGTCTGACCTAACTTCTAGGGAATAATTATCACTGCTTAAAAAAAAAGATGTACGGCCACATTCTCACACACATTCAAAACAAAACTAACAAATAAACATACACACACCTATTTACCCCACCACTCCCACCCCCATTTTGATGTTAAAAAAAAAAAAAAGCTTTCTGACATATTTTTTGTGGTAATTGTAACAGCTGATCCACTACCAAACCTTGTAAAGTGACACTGTACAGTACACCAGCTATCCGAATTATCGATGTACCTTCTTTCTTTCAATTGCCTCTTACCAGGATGTATGTGGATTACAGGATAGCCAGAAATGCTCGAACGGCGAAGACACATGCGTACTTGCACATCTCCAACAAGAAGATTCGTATAAAAACAAATGAAACATCTTTTCGTTCCCACCCTTCACTTTTCCTCTTTCCACTGGTCAATAGCATCAAATTCAAATTTTGATCCAGGCCCATGACTTTTGCATTACCTGGCCTGATTATGCTTGAAACTCCCAGTGGAACCCCCAACCCCTCTCCTGACCCCAAACTGAAGAACCAACTTGTCGACTGTCACCCTGTTCTGTTAGTGTTGGCTTCCCCCACCCCTCTTCCCATGTCACCCCCCAAATTCCATTTGAGGCTCACTGGTCAAAGTGCACAGTCTCAAGGATCCTGAATATATCAACAGAACCGTCAGCACACACATGCATTAAAGATGGCTGTTTAACTTTAGAATAAGATACCACCACTTCCTGGGAAAGGAAAGGCCCCCCCCCCCCCCCCCCCTTCCGTCATCAATACATGAAGGTCCAACTTGACCTAAATTGTATTTCAAGAATGAAATTCAATTACTTTTTTTAAAATCATGATTTCGTATGCAGGCCTCCGATCGAAATACTTTGACACCCCCCCCCCCTTTTTTTTTTTTTTTCCAGATTTAGTACTTTATATGCATAGTAAACATGTACTTAAACCATGGGCGACGCCACTCAAATGCAATCTGGATGTACACCATTTGCGACCTAAGCTTAAAAAGGCACCACTAAAGCCGGTAAACCCAGTGGAAATTGTCCCTGACCTGAACTGCAAGTGAAACGCACATTTTGCTGGGCGTCAAAATGAAAGGCGATGTCCTGTGTGTGTGTGTGTGTGTGTGTGTGTGTGATTACATATGACTGGATTTCCGTCCAACCTGAGCCTGAAAAGTGACCCCCCAAACTCAGGGCCCCTGACCTAAGCTGGCCAGGTCACTTTAGTTTTTGTGCTCTCCCCTGCTTTGGTCGATATCATGCCACGATACTCCTGCCACACCCACAAACCGGCCAAATCGAATAACAGTATCATCGACCAGATTCGAAATATCTGGGTCAGAACAAATCGACAAGAGTTACGCCTCCGCCTCTATTCCTAGACTCAAACTGTCAGGCCTAGTCCTGTCCGTGTTGTCAACTTTCACAAAAATGCATCTGCGCGAATGCACTACCCTCAGAGTCATACTGTATCGGTAAACGTCACACCACATGATCAGTGATAGAGCGTAACCTTAAAGCCACGGAACCTACTGACAAAGATTGTCCAGTGCCTTTAAAAATCACTGTAGA